>JAWWEU010000029.1:7047642-7205913 GCA_035583155.1 Acropternis orthonyx
CACACACACACACACATACACACAGCACATGTCCAGGGCACCTTCCTGTGAGACTTCTCTACTGAACTCCTTCATTCTGTAACCTTATCACTTATTTTTGCCTTTGCTTTCTTGTTTAACATTTTAACAAGTGGACATTCCTTTTAAGACAAAATCATTTTTTTGCCTGTGCTAAGAATTGTTTGAAATGTTAGGAAGTCCACAGGTACTATATCATCAGGATTTATCTTCAGATCTTTACTGATTCCCTTTAACAACACTAATATTGTTTGTGGGCTGTGACTTTCACCCCTCAGAACCAGTCCTTCCAGTGTTTTTTTCTGCAAACAATCTGAGGCATATAAAGGACATCCGATTACTGCTGTACAAAATGAAAAAGCTGCCTTGTTTTTTGCCTGACACCCTGGGCTGCACTGCACACTTGTGCTGAGCTAGCAGAAGGGATGATTTTTGTAAGGAATGTTAGTCCTTATTCTGACTTGCAGTGATATTGGGCATGCAGAGAGGCACCTTTCATTGTTCTAAATCAGAAACTCCTCTTGTTTTTCTGTGCAAAGGAATGGAGAGTGGAGATACTACTGTGGGTTAGTGCAGTGTGGAATCCCAAAATAAGGTGCTATTAAACATGCTGGTGACAGTCATTCCTCTCTCAAAACAAACTATAGCTTTGGGATTTAGGCAAGAAATCAGGAAATAAAGTCTAGTAGTGAGAAGTTTTGTACCAGGGACTGTATATGTCTGGGAAAATTGAGTGAGTCATATTGTCCCCAGTGTTTAAACACTACCTCCCTACTTCCCATCTGCATGTTGGGGGATGAGTGGGTGGGGGCCTGTGTGCATCCTTTAACATGGCCAAATTAAGCTTGGTGGATTCAAAGATTCCCTGTGATAAAAAGAAAAGCAAGATGTTGAGGGAAGAAGCAGATATGGAGAGACCATCCTTTCAGGCAGCTAAGAAATAGAAATAGTTTCCTTCTCTGTTCTTCACACCACTGTAAGGATGGGATTGATTAATAGGGTAAGAAAGAGTGTTCCCAGCTGATTAAAATTTTCTTCCAGCTTTCACTGAGTCTTAGATGATGGTAATTTTTCAGAAAGGTTAGGCTGTTTTACAGTGGTTCTATGAACTTTTATTTTCTTTCAAAACAAAGGAAGAACACCTGAAGAAGGAGATGAGAGAAAGAATAAGTAGAGGAAGTAAAGAGATTAATCAAGAAGAAAGACTGAGACAAGAGAATCCCACTGAAAGCAACAGACTTAAGTATTCCCTGCTGAAGGTGCTTTTGTTCAAATGCAGCCTTTTAAGACACAAGAGACAGAGATTAAACAAACAAACAAGAAAAAAAAATATACAGATGGAGGAAGGAAACGGAGTTGAAGACATAGCTTTTAAGAGAGGGTACATAAGAACGAGGGGGTATCAACCGCTACAATTAGGAGAATAGCCAAATTTTCTTACATTCTATGTGTGCTTAGTCCTGAAGAACTTTCTTATGAAAACCTTAAACTATGTTTTCATTTACATATTTTACAGTAGACATAATGTCACTTATTTTAATATTGCTCTGTAAGATTTGTATCAGTGCAACAAAAGGTAGCATTTTTCTTTGCTTGTTGAAACTATAATATTGAGATAGCACTATTTGGGGTTAAACATTCACTGTCTGCTGTGTCTTTTAGAATTTATTCTCATAGGATTGCTTCATGTAAAATCTCTCAAAAGACATTGTTCCATCCTAGCTCATTAGATGACCCCATTCAGAGTGAAGACTAAAATTCAGAATTTCAGACCTAGTCTTCTATTCTTATATATATGAAAATTGTCTTGAATATGAATTTCCTGCTTTGATTATATAGCTGAAGTATCCATTAAACCATACAAAAACATCAATATTCCATGTGGAAGTAAGGTTTTGATATGAAGTTTCACTGAAGTACTGCACCATAAATACACTTAAGACTCACTTGAGCAAATAAAAAGGAATTTCCAAATACAGACAGAAAGTCTTTGATGACTAAGCTGAACTACCTCTGTTCTTAACTTTCTCTGCTTCAAAGTCAGTCTTACAGAGGAAGCTTTGAGGAAATTTTCTCCCTGTGGTTTCTGGATTGAGTTTTTCTGTGATTACAGATGAAATACTAATAGCCCACAGTGGAAATAATCCTCCCTATTACCTTTCTTCCAGTTAGGCCCAACAAAATTTCTTTTCCCTTTAATAAAAGAAGGTCTAGTTTCTTTCTGAGTTTGCTTGGATAGCTGCTCTAAGGACATTACCTTTTAGCTGCTGAGATATGTCCAGGTTAGATCCAATAGCTGCAGCAGGGATAGATCACAATCTCTCTTGATTACTGACACACAGCAAATTCTGAATCTGGTGACCTTCAAGTGTGTTGGAAAACATCTGTTTGAACAGGCTTCTGCCTGAGAGGGAGCCTTCTTTGTGTAATTTCAGTGTTATCCCTTTTGTCTTGTTAACTAAAGGAAATTCCATATGCATGCATACAGTGCTGCTCATTGGATGACACTGCTTTCCTCAAGCCCTGGCCCCAAAACCTTGTACAAGTTTGAATATTGTATATGACTGTTTCTGCTTCTGACTGGAGACCCATGAAGCTAAAACTGTCTTCCTAAATGCAGGCCAAGGGAGAAATTTTGACAATTCCACCATCATTTCATTCTTTTAATAGCTTTACTATTGGCTGTCCCAATGCATTATTTTAGAATGAAGCTAAACTGAATTACTCATATCTATGAAAACTCTTCACGGCTGTACTTGTTATACTAAACTGAAGGATTTCCAGCTGGTATGGCAGCTTGTGAGGCTTTTTTAGTAGAAATGTCATGTAATTTTTCAATAGAGACAAAAGAAGAGTTACTTCCAATTTGCTTTACAGGTCTTACTACATCAAAGGTAAGAGCACTTCCTCAGGGAGGCTGGGAAAGATGCTGCTGACAGAGTTCCCATGGAACAACATGTTCAGCACTTTGCTATACCCATTTGACTTGGCAAATGGAATGTTCCTCAGGCAGCCCTCCATGGAATGGGCTCCAGTAACTGTTCAGTCATATTATTATTTCAGCAAAGTGGAAACAAATGGCCATCCTCTCTCCTTACCCTCAGCCTTGGTCTGTCTTGAAAGCCAGAATATTCAGTCATTGAGGTTTCATTTTCCTGCTTTGACTCTTGAATATTAGCAGGAATTTCCCCCTTCTTATTTTTGTTGATTATGAAGATATTAAAAGTATACTTGAACATGAAGAGATTCCCTTGTGAATTGGTTACAATAGTATTTAGAGCTATTTTTTTCAAGGTTCTTAACAAATTGTTGCTTTACTTTCAAATACTGTATTTCAGATGCTTACAACAAAACTTTGAAGGTAAAAGCAGGGGATTTTGGTTAAGTGAGCTAAGCTGAAGTCTGTTTAGGGGAAGTTAAAACAGTTATCAGTGTAAAGGCTATTTGAACACAGAAGTGAGAAGATCAGAGTAGCGAGCGCAGCTTTTTCGAGCAGTGTGTGCTCACTTCTCCCAAGGTTACGTATTAGTACTCCTGGTCCTTATCAGACCTAGCAAAACCACATTTGATCATGTTTCCAGGTGTTACATCCTAAAATCTTAGAGATCCCAAATATTGAGAAGATTGTACTGTTGGTGCTTATGGCATTTTACAAATTAGGAAATGTATGGTGTAAGCAAAAGTTCATTGTGAGGCACTCCCATTGACTTACACTTTTTGAAGCACTTGAGAATGAAAAGGAGCTGCCATGACCAACCAATCTACTTGCTGGATGAAATGATTTCCAACTTATTAGTGCCTTCTATTGTTTGAGGGTAGGCTTGGTAAAGCAGATAAACACGGTGAGCTGTAATAGAGGCTTGGAGAGAAGTGTGTGTGAAAGCGAAAAGGAAACGTTACTGCCAGCAAACACCATCCACCACATGCAGCTCAGGCTGGTTCAGTGAACGTATCGAAAGTAAGTATCCACTTTCAAAGGGAGTATTTCTGCAGCTGTGGAATAGTTAGAACTCTTTGTATGCAGAAGTATGTTGTTGCATCCAGTGAAAATCCTGAACATGATACTGAAGAAAAGTGAGGTTGTTACTCTTCTTCTTCATCCTCCTTAATAGCATGAAAATTTTTCAAGTATGCACCATTCAGTGAAAGATAAGAACACGGGTGTTGCATGCATTTCTGGCTAATGTGAAATGAAAATTGTCCACTTGAAGTGTAGCTCATAACCGAGAACTGCCAGGATTATACCTCCTCTTCCTTAGGATCTGATAAAATAGGCCATTTCAGATTTTTTTTCCTGACCTTCAATGTTCAGCCTGCCAGCGTTAGATTTACAGCAACTGTTCCTTCACACTTTGTCTACTGTTGTCTCTTTTATTTCCCTAAGTTCTATTATCTTGCTATATGTTGTTAAAGCTAAGTGGGAATGTTAAGTACAAAACTTTTCCTATCAGTAAATGTGTTGGTTGTTTTCCTATAAAATGGATTCATAGCCTGAATTTAACATAACTGCATCTTTTCAAGGTATTGAGGAGGCTCTTGTGTAATTATAACTGGCCCTGCATTCCATCAGGACTAAATAGTTTAAATATTTTTAGGAAGCTGATTTTGAAAATGTAAGGAGAGAGATGAAATCCTAACCTCATTAAATTCCATGGAAGTAGGATTTAATTCTGCTGTTTCAATCTTATTGAACCCCTTTTCTTTCCCATTCATGTCTTGATCAAGTTACTATCATGAAATCAGACCTACATAAAGAAAGAGCATTATGAGCAACCAATATTATAACATAATATTAAATTCTTGCTCCTTAGTTTCACCAAAACCTCATTTTCTACAAGATGATCTGAAGTCAAAATGGGTCAGTTGGCATAATAAAGGTATGATAAGCACTGTTAAAGATGCCTGAAGATTTCAGTCCTAAACAGAACTGTAGGCTTCTTCCTTCCACTGTCACAACATTAATGTTATCCAGGTGTGATGAATATTAAATGATCTGTGAAGGAAATCATATTAACAGACTTCTTTTTTTATTAGAACAACTGCAGGGAATTAGGTGTCAGTCACTTGAGTGAAAGATATGCAAAGCCAAATAATAAAATATGGAAATTGGATAGTATATAATTTCAATCAGGTTTGACAGTAATAAACATACAGAAGCTAAAAAGTATCACTTTGACTAATGGAGCCTTGAATTTCCTGCTCCTTGAGGGCTTATTTCTTCCTTCTGCTGGACACAGAAAGTTGCAAACATTGTGTCATTCTGTGAAAATACAACTGTACATTGAGAAATAAATCTACTGTAACTTTTCCCTTCAGCATTCACCTTGAATTGTAAAAGGATGTCAAATTAGAGTGCCCTCAAATTCTCATGACAAAAACCTTATCCTGCCCAGGAATTTCCTTAGATGTAACTCAGTCAGTGTTGTTTTCATTGGTGGTTCCTAAGGAGATTTGTTTTCCAAGGAAAGATAGTGCCCCTGTCTGATGCCTAGTACATAAAAGGTAACATTCTGGGGTTTTTCTCCTCATCATGACAAATTCCTAGAGAAGGATGAAACACAGTTTTCAGAACATGTTTAATCCTCTGACTCGATTCTTCTGCTGTGCATTATAAAAATATTGTACAATATATGATCGCAATTAAAGGGTTATTTGGTACTGTAGGGACAAACTTTAAAATCTGGTCGGATCCTTGTCTCTGAAAATGCTGGTCATATAAAAGTAGTTACCAACAACTTTAACCTGTTCTGTAACTGCTTAAAAATCTGTGACAAGAAGTTCACTAGGTTTAATTAATATTTTTTATACTAGATATACCTAAAATATACTTAATTTCATATGTTTGTTTGGTTTCAATCTCTGGTTTGTGACCTTTTGTTTAACAGGTTCTCTATCTTCTTTCCACTTAAATAATTTTATTTTCCTTTTCTAAGTTGTTTTTCCACAGCCTGAAGAAATCTCCAAATAAAATGAGAAAATATTATTAGAATTGTCACTTTGAATCAAAGCTTCCATTCCCCAAAAGCACTTTTAAGGTGAACTTAATTTTTGTTTCTCTTACTGAGGTCGTTTTATCCAGATAACAGAGGAAAAAAGGTTGTTGCCTTCTTTTTCAGTTCAGAGTAATAATGGCTTACAAGAAGCCCAAAGCAAAGATCCAAAGTATTCTTTACTAACTTCATCTCTATTGGTGGCAGACCCAGCGTGACAAATCCTACCACACCAGTGACACCAAACAAATCGGGCTTTACCCAACTCACTGGATGCCATGTGTCAGAACAAGGTGTTTATTGCCTAAGAATCACTGATAAGCTGAAAAACATTGTGGTTGGGTTTTTAGTTTTATGTTGTGTTGTGGGTTTTTGGGCTTTTTTGGTTTTGGTTTTTTTCTTTTCCCCTGGCCGGTCAGAAGGGCTGATGCAGTGAGTAGAGCGCAGACTGGGAACTGAGGGGCTGGACTGACACAGCAAATTAGTCACTGCAGTACAGCTTCTCCATTCTGTTCATATTTATCCATTCGCAGTAAATACCAACATAAAAACATCTGCATTTTGCTTTCTGGTCCCAAATGTCTGTGATCTTTTCAGAACTACTAGGAGGAGACTACAAAGCCCTGGAGTCACAATGGGAACCTTGTGAAGCTGCTGTCCTATTTTTGTGTCCTAAGACCTACACACACACTGGCATCATGTTCTACTGTCAGAACACACTATGACAGTGTCAATTGTAATGTTATTTTTGCTTCTCTTATTATGAAGAACTGTCCTTTAGTTCATTAGTTTTCCTTTAAAAACCCAAACAGGTTAGTTGGGGGAGGATTTCATAGCCTCTGTGGGCCATCTGTTTCAGTGCTCAGCAATCCCTGCTGTCTTCCCTGTCCAGCCAGAGGCCTTTTGAGCTTTTTAATCTTATCCTGAGTTGACAGGAAAAACAGCTTATTTTCCTCTTTTCAAGTACTTGCTGTGTACATGAAGTTTCATACTGCACCTCTTCTCCCTACAATAAACAAATTCAGTTCCTTCAAAACAGACTTATATCTTATGTTTGCAGGTTGCTTATTATTCTTGTGTTCCTTGGATTTTTCTGCAGTCATTCCACCTATTGCTTAAGTTAAACACAGTCTGCAGCTGAGATCTTACAAGTACCCCATGCAGTGAATTGATTACTTTTCCTACATCCCACAATGTTTGCTTTTCTGTCAGAAGTGCAATATTCCTGGCTTTTCTTTGGTTGTGATCAAACACCTGTTCTGAAGAAATTGCCTATTTACAGAGAACTTGAATTTACTAGATTGCTTCCAATAATCTTATAACAATTTCTTTAATCTTACCTTCTGATATATTTTTCAGACTTTAAAGAGTGGTGTTGTTTGGAAACTTAATAAATATATGCATTCGTTATTCAGGTTTTCATCATACCTTCATAGGCTGAGGAAAACAGGTCTGGCTCAAAGTCACTCCACCTTTTCACATAAATAGTCCAATTTTGCAGATGCCCGCGTGCAATAGAAATTAAAATAATTAATGGAATTTAATAACAATCCTTGGGTGATTCCATATCCATAGGATAAGATACAGAAGAGCTGATGATAGAATGACAGTAACAGCTTTTGTAATTAATGGTACATTCTTTTGCATACTTGATAACTTCACCACTGCCAGGTGTTTGTAAGGGTCATATTAAACAGACCCAAAGAAGGAGTACATCAGTAGCAGTGCAGCAATGACAAGACTGAGTGAACAGGCTTGTGCATCACCACAGGCAATGCTCAGGTTCTGCCACAGTGGGCGAGCAGTCAGGACTGCAACAGGTCAGTCAGCTGCCTGATCCATCTACAATAACTTTATACTAGGAGAAACCCAGGCACAGGGACAATTTTCCTGCCACATATAAAGTTTACTGTAGTTCTTTCATCAGTGAACCGAAAGATCAGTATGTTAGTCCGCTACTTTCATGGATTCTGCTTGTTAACCACAATTTTTAACTTTCTCTTATTTTTCAAATTCATTTAAACATTTTTTAAAAAACCCCTTCTTAATTGATTCTGAATGAATCAATTAAGATGAAATAAAAAATAAATCTTATTAACACATCCACCTTTGTAATATAATTCCTGTAATTTTCCAGGGAAAAAGTGGCAAATGCCGAAGACTTCAGAAGTTTTGTTTGATATAAAGGCATCAGTCAGAAGACCTGAAAAAGGGTTATGACTACCAGTGACTATAAATCTATATAGAATGAAAAGATGAATGGCTTCCTGGTTTGACCAGTATCACTAAAATACAAGTAAAATCGGTTGAACAATGTGTCACTTCAGGTCTGGTCTCCCTAGACAGAAACTCTCTTTGTTCTTCTGCATAGCCAAGCGTGCCTTAAGATAATACACGTCTAACTCAAGTGGTGCTGCTCACAGGCCTTCCCTCGGAGCAAACACGGTAGTGCAGCTGCAAAGTGCTTACCTGCAGGTCACTTTGCAAATAGGCGCCTGGGAAGAGGAGCTGAGTCCAGCAAAATGAAAAGGAAATATTCAAATGGGGGAAACAGCAAATGTAGAATATGATGAATTATGCAAGTCAGCTGCAGTAATAAAGCAAAGGAGGTCATAGTGAAAACTAAGATTACAGCTACCAGGACTGAATAGTGCAGCAAGTAAAGAGATGAAATTCTCAGCTCTAGAGCGCAGGTGGTGGGATTCAGGGGGGAAAAAAGTCAGAGAAAACTTTGATAGCTCACCTCAATCAACTCAGCTCTTAAGGAATTACGGCAGAGTTCCCAAAGGAAAAGCTGATCCAGTGGGACAGGCATGGTCTTCATATTCTTTAATTAGCGTTGAATTAAATACCCAGGAGCATTTCTAGAGTATCAGAAGAGAAAAGTGAAAGAAAAAATCTGCTTTAATGTGTGATTGTCACCAATAGAGATTGCTAATTCATAAATTGTTAATCTCAAGTGAAAGTTGAGACTAATTTGGGGAGCAGACTCAATTAGCTGACAGTTCACAACTATGACATTCACAGGAAAATCCTGAGACATATTTCTCAGAATCCTGACTTTCTGCAATGGGCTCAAGCTAGAGAGTCTATCTCAGTTCATCCATCTGTCTCGGTTCCCTTCTCTTTAGTGAATGTGATTGATTATGATTCTGTGAATTCTGAGTTATGACTCATAATGTCTTTTTTTGCCTTAAAGCTCAATATGGACACTGTTAGCTATTCAAAAGTATCAGCTTTCCAAACATAAATACAAATGAAAAATAATTAAGGTCATGGACCTCACAGTTGCTAATAAACCTTTGAATATGTGGCCTATAGCTCTATGACTCAGAGTTTAGAGGACAATTACAAACAAAGGAACTGATGTATTTAATAAATACTCTGAAATCTTTAGGGTGTGACTCACGGTTATTCAGTGTGAATATTGGTGACACTGCTGTATCAATTCATTAGTATTTATTTTATTTTAGTTCCAAGAAACTAATAATGGACCAGGGCACCTCATGCTGGGCACACTAAAGACCATGGCCAAAGAGACAAGGTCTAATGAAGCAGTCACTGATCCTCTGGCCCAGCCTAGCAGCCGTCCTCAACTACATGAGCCATAAAATTACTGTCCTCTCTTCATTAATCCACACTGAAATGCTCAGATCTTGGTTCACATTTATCCTTTCTGATGCTGAAATGTAGAATACATCCCTTTGAACCATTCCAAGAAAAGGAAATGCAGAAATAGATCTGAAACCCTTGTGTTCCTGTCCTGAATTTGTTTCTCATCCCAGATGGCCAAACTTGCCTATCACCAAGACAGGACTACATGCCTGGTGCTGGCAGTAATGTGTTCTACATGTACCTCAAATCTGGGCACCCTGGAGAGGGATGGTTCAGGCCATGGGAGGATCACCAGCATGGAGCAGACTGTGCTGCTGATCCATGAGTCAGAGAAGGATGAGCTCAAGGTCAGCTCTCATTAGGAATGTTGGTATTACAACTGTTGGTTTTTTCTGTTGCTTCCTGACAGGCAATTTTTACCCTGGGGAAAAGAACATGGAACTGCATAAAGCATTTACTCTTACATAATTTGTTAACATATTCTTGCCTCTTTAAAAAACACACAAACTGTTCTGATAGTTTTGTAAATATTGCATTGCAGGCACAAAAACAGATTTTCAGTTTTGTCTATGTATCTCTAATCTCTGTCCCTGCAGGGTGTCGTGCTAATGATGATTTGTTGTTTGGAGTTTAATTAAGAAAAAAGTTAAGCTTTACTTACTTATGTTCTTACAATTAAATGCAAATAGGTTTAAAAGAACCTGCTTAGGTATGCAAAGCTGAATAATACTGACAATCCAATAAAAAACAAATGTCTAAAAAGGCAGCTTATCTCCTAAACAAGGCAGAGGGGACAAGCTACACAACAGGCTGGTTTGTACTGATTTGCAGGGAGTGAATTGGTGGTTAATAAGTTACTTTAAATCTCATTCAGAATAATCAATACTAAATAGTCTACTGTCTAAATTAACCGTCCTCCTGGCCATATGAACAGGTAACTGTTCCTATTGCCACAGGTCTTTTTTTGGTGCCTTCATCGACTCTGCTGTGTTTGAACATTTCCTTTAGTTCACTTTTTCGTAAGCAATTCTTGGTTTGTTTTCCACTGCTTCCTTCCTTGTTGGAACCGCTCATACATCCAGACCATCATCCTTGGCCTGATCCTGGGCAAGTGTAGTGTGAATATACATTCTGCCTTTTTCATCTGTCCTTAAATCATGATGTCAAGCACGCTGTCCTACACACAAATGCATATGTATGCAAATTTCTCATTATGAAAGTAATGAGAACTAGATGAAAATAAAGCACAGTTTTAATATTCATTAAATTAATCATATGAAAGCCTTGCATTAGCAATTCAATCACATGGAGAAGTGTTATCTTTAGAAATTGCTCTAAGGGAACACTGAAGTTTCGGGTACAATTTTGTACCCGTTCTCAGCAATGCTGTGTGACTGGGTATTAGTGATGGCACTTTATTGCCACCAAATCTTTGGAAGCTCTTCTAAGTATCAAGACACTATTTTGGTGCAGATGAATCAAATACATTTGGCTAATGTGTGTCAATCTGTTTGAATGTTTTCCTTGAATGCAATAGGAAAAATCTGTCTGATCCACTAGGAGAGTAATTTTGTTCATTCCCTGTATGAAATACAGTGAAATTAGTTCAGAGACATGGTTTTCTCAATGATTTTTCTGTTCTATGCTCACAAATTTGCTCATAACATTAAGAGACCTGTGACTTTAAGTGAGAATGAAAAGGTATCATTGACGTGAATGGGAGATTCCATGTTTCTGCTCTGGTGACAGTCTATTACTAATTATTGCTGAATATTTCGCCTCCAGTTTATGACTCAGGAGTCACAACTGGTACACACCAGACCATAACATCAGAATGTGTTTTATCTATTTAACTATATACCAGCCAGAGCAATAATAAGAATAAAAGAAATATTGCACGTACAAATTTGCTTCGTGTGTTTTGTGATGAGGAATATTTATGACCATTTCACTCATTTGGACACTAAATACACTGAGGTGTAGATTGTGTCTGAAAGATTGAAACCTCAAGCTTAGGTTTCCTGTAAAGTACAATTCTGAGATATGCCATAGCCTTTCTTTTGAGATACTGTTAATATAAAACTCCAGGACCAATTTAATAGTAGTAGAAACAAATCATGATTCTGAATGCAACTCTCTCACTGAGGGAAAGTTCTTTTTTCTCTGCATAGCTTGGAGACAAAATCCTGCCAGCCTTGGGTAGGTCCATGAATTTCTGATGATGCCAAATGACACATTTATTACTAAGCATTGAACCAAGAGCAGGTTGTAGAATTGTGCAGCCTGGATGATAGGAGATAACTTACTGAGAAGAGCTGACCCTAGGAAATAACTCTGGATTGAGTGACCCTGATTGAATTCAGTTAAACTGAAAATTAATAGGATAAGAAAACAAATGGGTTACTAATTACATTTTTTAAAAATTATTTCAAAAGAGTAAGCTTTGAGAAATTAAGGGAGCTTGTCAGATAATTCAGCTGTGCTGAAGAGCTCAAACCCTTCAGTGTCAATGAGGCTTGATGTGGTTGTTGTTATTAATCAAAAATGCAGAGCTTCCCAGAGTTGTCTTTACAAACTTTTGAATTTCTTGCAAGAATGCTTTTAAGCCTACTGGGTGACTGACTGCTCAAGAAAAGAATATTACAATTATGCGGAGAACCTGTAGGGAATGAAGAGACAGATTGATCAGCAAACAAATCTGAATCAGAAGTCAGAAAACTTATTTAAAAACTGCCAAAAAAAGTACTCTGAAAAAATTAAAACTATTAAATCTGTTAAAATATAAACAAATGTGAGAGATTCATGCAGTACAATCAAAAATAATATCTATCTTCAATGAAAAATATGTTTCTTGTTTTCCAGTGGAGACAGTGTTGAACTGGAAGAGGAGACAGGCCATTCCACGATACAAATAGTCAGAAGAGTCCTGAAAAGTTGCTACACTAGGGCAAAAATTAAGGTTATTTTTTTAAAGACTAAAAGACTTACTGCATAACATGACATGTGCTTCGTAGGAATTTCTAATAGATGTGCTGCTTTGGAAATGGATTTCTAGCTTCCTTTAATATTGTCATCCATGACATAGATCTGTGCAGTTGGCATCTTAAAGAGTCAAACAGTGATATATTCCTCACACTGCCTGGAACTGTTTAATTCCCTGTAATCCAACGATCACAGGTTTTTCAGAGTGTGCTATTCCTCAGTGTTCTTGCAGTGTATCTTATCATTTCTGGGGCCACCTGTTTCAAGGGCATTACAGCTATTTCAGGCATGGAAACACGAGCCAGGCTCTGAGGCATTTTTGTTTATGCGCTTCAGTCAAGAGTTCCAACGTCTACCTCTTTATTACTTTGATTCTTGGTGTTCATAGGTTACATTTAACCTTCTCTCATAAGTCACTATGTGGATGTTCTAAATTTAGTATCATTCTGCAATATTCTTAAATTCTTCGGTTTTCCCGTCATGTATAGAAAACCTCTCCGTTCTTTTCTTCCGCCATAAAGATGGACTAGTAATTGGTTTCTGAAACAAAGAAGTCCCATGCCCCTGTCAAAACAGAATGTAAGTGTAACAAAGGCTCTTGGTTGGTATCCTTTCTGAGTGTGCTTTTCATCTGTGAGGTTTAATGAAGCCCTTCATGCTGGAAACATCTTTGGAGACAAGTGGAAATGTGTCAGTTGCCATGGACACACCAGTGTGAAAGTTCTCTCTTCCTCCTTTGCCGTGTGCCTGCAGTGGTGTGTGCTCTGTGGGACAGACTGAGTGTCCCCAGCTTCATTCCTAACCTGCACTGGGTCTTCAGGCAGCTCCCTACACAGCCCATTTACACAGCTTGGTTTCCTTGCACCCTGTATCAATTTAGGCAATTTCTTGTGAGAGACATGGCACCACAAGCTCAGTGATAGCCCATAATAAGCCAGTATCTTTGCTGTGAAGATAACTGTGAACATCATTAAATGAATGCTATGCCAGGGGGAATGGGTATCCTTCCAAGAAAGCTTTTCATTTATCCTGTGGTGTCAAGCACAACAAACAAACTGTAATCAGCCTGAGCTTCTTGGGATTTCTGTGGTTGAAAATTTCTCCTACAGTGAAAATTCTGTACATTCCTGTATGAGGACAGCAGTGCACCCCCTACCTTCTGGCAGCACCCTAGAAGTCCTAAGCTAAACCTGGTTTGCTATTTGCTTCAAAAACCTATCCAGCCAGATGCTCCCATAATGTTTTAGCATTTATTTTACTCTGTAAAGCAGCTTTGGCAATATTCTCTAAAAAATGTCATATAATTGTATTTCAAAAAAAGGAAAATTCAGCTTACAGCACTGGTTTTATTCAGTTAAGAGTAGAGAGGAACAAAGAAACTCTCATTTGAAAAAGTGGAGACAACGTGCCATCCTCTAACTGATGCTCTGTGAGTCCTAGAGGTCTGTATGGGAGCGAAAGAGAGTCTGCAGCCCAAGAGAACTGTGTTTGCACTTTCTTAACCGTAGCAGAGGAGCTGTTGCAGCCAGCTGGGCTGCTCCTTGTGGATGCTGCAATGGCCTCATTAGGAAAATTGAATTGCCAGAATGCAAGTGCATTTGCCTCCATCTGCCAGGAGATTTCCTGAACCTTTTGTGAACACAGGGGTACCAGTCCAGAACTGTTCTGCTGTTTGACTTTGATCTACCTGCTGGATCACTTTGCTTTAATCTGGGTAGAGCTGATATAGCTGAGGCTGACATTGAGCAACCAGTGCTGCAGAAAATACAGGAAAAGGCTCATGCCAAAGCTGTGGAGCTCCATTCCAAGGAGACAGCACAGCCCCAATGACCCTGGAGGAGAAAGTGTAGGGTCAGGAAGGCAGGAAGTCATTAACATGGCTGCAGTGCCATGGGAACTCACGGGAAAGTTTCATGACTAAAGGCAGCCCGGTGTGAACATATCTGCTCCTGGCTGTGTACACTGGTCTGCTTTTGGCTTTGTACATGTCCACTTAGAGATGCTTTCCTCCCTATTCCCATTTGGAGTCATATAAGGGAAAAAGATGCCTACTTTGATAGATTAGAAAAGAGAATGTGCCAGACATGATTTGTAATTAACTAGATAAACTGTTGTTACATTAAGGTAGGATTTAAATCTTTGTAATAATTCCAAGACTACATTATGTAAGAAGTGTTCTGGATTTGTTGGTGCTTTTCTTACCTGCAGAAGAGATTTGTGGAGTCATTTGGGGAGTTGTTTGCTCCTGTAGTAGAGCTGGTGAATGAAACATTCTCATCCATTTCTTCAGGACTAATCCTGCAGGGCTTCTAAAATGGTAATTCCAGTTAATCAGGTTGGGCTTGGAACACAGAAGGCCAGGAAGAATGTGGTTTTGTCTTGTCTATCAGGAAAGGTGGAAACAGGAAAATGCAGTCATATAAATGGAGCTCTGCTCTGAAATCAGTAAAAGAAACTGTTAATAATATAATGCCCTCAAAAAGTACAAAAGTAGCAGGCAGAACTTCAAGGAACTTCTTGCTTCCCCTGAGTGATCCTGAAATCTTGTGGAAGCTCAGTGGGATTCATCATATCCTTCTTCTGCCAAAGCAAAGGATTCACATCAGTTTATGTAATAATACAGTAATATTGTGCCTATTAAAAATAGATTGTTACCAAAAACATCTCTTAGAAAACAGTCTGTACAGCCTGAGTTCTTCTCATGACATTATTTCACAAACTCAGTTTATATTTTTAAAGCAATTGGGATTGTTTCACACTGAAGGCGAACTAACCATACAAGTCAAAACAAAAAGGCATCCCATAATTAGTATTCCATAATTTTTAATTTTTTGAGAAAAATATTTTTAATTTGAGCTTTCTTGATATACAGATGAAATTTCTTGGTCAATTAACCATCACTGATGAATAGGCAAGGAACTCCTTGAGCAAATTCATGCATAACATGTTGCTGTTTAATTCAATACAGCCCCAAGGCATATCAGAGAGGGGATGGAGCCATCTGGAAAAGGGGTGAGGAAGAAGTTGTCTCCTGAGGGAATTTCATACTCACCAAGATAAGTGCCTAGGAGATAAAAGGCTTGTCAGCATGGGGTAATCCCACCACTTCAGTACATTTGGGCACCTCACTATTTATTTCTAAGTGACTGAGCATTGAAAGATAAAGTCAACTTTACCTCCCTGCTGTGTCATTAATGCAGGAGCAGGACCAGCTTTCTAGTCCTTCTGCCATTGTGATGCAGAACTGAAGGAGATCTATGAGTCCAAACCAGCTCATTACCAATCTTTTCCTTTCCCTACTTTAACTCCCACTCCTCTCACAGGATGAAGGATACATACTGTGTGGAAGATACTGTCTCCCCGACTGACTGGCCCAACTTTCTGACCCAACTAAAGGTGGTTGTACAACTGAAATTAAGTACCCAGCCACAAGACCACTTCAAAAGTCAGTAAGAATGAAAGGGCATAGTAGCTATGAAATAATTGGTCTGATCAGGTCAAGGTTTAAAGGTACATTTGAAAATAAACTGTGTCTCTGTTTTGTATTTCAAATAAACTAAAAGAAAATAAGGGATTAGAGAAATTGAAACTCAGTAGTAGTTTTGGTACCTCTTATGCAAACTGGCTAACTGGAATTTAATTCTTAAATCCAAAATGAAGCAGCCAAAACCTCAGAAGACAGCAATTAGAACATTAAAAGGAAGTGTTCCACCATTAATATTCTGAAGTGTGCTCAATCTCACATGTCTTACTGCAGCATCTGCTTCCAAAATGAGTAATGGTGCAAAAGAAAAGGGAAGAAGAAAAAAAAGCTAAAGCAATTTTTTTATAAATACTGAAGTTTAAAGAAAGAGTCATCCTTGAACAAGTTGAGAGGTTAAATCAAATATTAATCTTTAAAAGCAAGTAGGAGGTCCTAAGATGGGCTGAGCAAGAATAATGGTTAAAACTCTGAGAGGGTGAAGAATGGTGAAGACTTCTATGGTAAAGGTGACCAGAACCCAGCAGCCACCTTGCTTTTCAAAGATGCTTTTGTGTATTGACTTCAGCCAAGTATCACTGGGCTGGCATCAATATTAATATTGAATAGTGAATTCTGCATCCGCAGTCTGCAGTAGAAGAATATGTCCTTAGTGTTTTCATAAGCTCAGTTTATTGCATTTCAGTGTGCATGTAATGTTGCAGGTGTACATTTTGCATTTAATGTAATTTAATTGCATTTTCAACTTTTTTACATTTTAAAAAACGCCTGAACATCTTTTTAGTCAGATCTCTGTGACTTTTATATCCCCTGCCGCTATCACATCAGGTTGCCATGGCAATGGTATGAAAATACTCAGAATCACAAGACATTCATGAATCATTCGAGCCAGGTTTCTGAAATTTAAGTTGAAACAAGTAACTCAAAAGTGACCCTGATGTCTGCGTTTCACTTGAGACTTTACCCCCTGAGATCAGTTCCCAGGGCTAAGGCTGGTGTCTGTTTACAGATGTGAGTATATGCTGTGTGTGTTGGCACAGGAGAGGAGCTCACACACTAATTATATTTTTGGGGTTTTGTCCCCTTCTGCCACCTCAGCCCCCACAATTAAAGAGAAAAAGGTTTAACCACACATCTCCTCAGTGTTAACTTGGCTTCTATCCAAACAAGAAGCACCAAAAGGTCATCTTGTCTCCTCTGTTTCCCTGTCCTCGGGCACTGCCAGCAGTGCTGTGCAAGCCAGTCCAGTCTCCATGAACGGATAATCATCCGTTCAGCCATCCCACAGAGATGTTGCCCTGACTGCTGAAACTGGTTTTCCTAATGTCTTGCCTGAGTCTTCCTGGAATTTATTGCAATTTTTTCTTGTTCTGTTTCTACCAAATGACAAGAAGACATGCTCCTTAGCCCTCTCCAGCATTCTTTTATGAAGCCTCTTAAAAAATGTTCCTGGTAACTGTTCAACTCCCTGTACATGAAATTTAACATGTTTAGGACCAGTTCCTAGATCACGTGCCATTCTCCCTGTTCTCTTCTGAACATTGCAGATGCCACTTAGTGCCTAAATCAGAACTAAAGCATCAGCTGGGGTGTTTTTAGCATCAGTCCAAGAGCAGAAAACCAACTTCAGACCTGCTCAGCCAGCAGCACAGGCATCATTTCTCAGCCCTAGATATGCTTGGATCTGATATGTCTCTCTTGCCTTCCTAATCCTTCATTAATTTAATTTACTGCCCTTTAGACTGTCCTCCAAATGTCAGCCTACTGTAAATTTTTTATTATTTAACAGGTAAATTTGGGATCTCTGATATTTGTCAAGCTATGGGGGTATTTTTTCGGTTGTTTAAACTCTGGTTTCTACTGTTAAAATTTATTAATATATGATAAACATGAAATCTAACTGAAAAAAGGGTGAAAAAAATACCACGTGCTGTGACCCAAATACTTCTGCATGCCTGCATATGAAGACAAATTATACTACTTATTTTAAAATTTTATGTAAAATATGTACAAAGACCTCAATTGAAATACTTTGTCAGGGCAGGCCCAAAAAAAGAAGCGAAGGTCTGAGATGTGGAAACTCTCCCAGGTAGCAGCTCCCAGGCTGGGCAGTGCCTGCCAGGACTTCCCCCAGCCCTTGGATGGCAGAGACAAAGCCACCAGTGCCATAATATTACAGACCATTATCTCCTTGAAGGGCTAGCAGCATAACCCTGATATATTTGGCCAAGCATTTAGCTGAAATTGTCCAGGAGCAGCTGGAGATGCCTTCAATTCCAGTGATTGG
This sequence comes from Acropternis orthonyx, assembly GCA_035583155.1. Taxonomy (NCBI): domain Eukaryota; kingdom Metazoa; phylum Chordata; class Aves; order Passeriformes; family Rhinocryptidae; genus Acropternis; species Acropternis orthonyx. The sequence continues at coordinate 7,066,016 of JAWWEU010000029.1, forward strand.
GAGTCTCTAAATGCATTGCTATTTTGTCTCCTAAGTGGAAATGGGTTGTTTTTTCAGTTCCCTGGAGCTGCTGGAGCTGCTGTTTTTAAAATTGGGCCAATTTTTTATTATTGTCTCTAAAAACAGGTTCAAGACTTCACCTGTATGAAAACTTATGCTGGAGTCCCAAATTCTGGGAATGCCATAGCCCAAGATATTTAAGGTTACTAGTCTTACTTGGTTCACTGTGGTGGATGAAGAGATGTTGTGTTGTACTCCAGCATTCCTGCACATCACCTAAAACTGACCTGGATCTCTTCCAGATTTAAAAGTTCCTCTTGATTCCGTAATCTCATATATTTCATTAGACCCCATATAACATTTTCATATATTCTGACATAGTGAGGGATAGATATAGTTACAGCATTTTGTGTTTGCTTGTGCAATATGGCTTCGATAAATTCTTCATCAATCCCTGGATTCAGATGGCATAGAACAGAGACTGACCCACTAGATATCTTTCATAAAATTACTAGATATTTAACTGGAAACAAGCAGAAATAGGAAAACCCTCTCTTGATCATTTATCATCAACTGCTCTCAATGGAAAAAGTATGCACTTTATTTCTGATAAACATTAGTTTGTTTTAACCTTTTACCCACATTGCTCTCATTTTTAGAAGTGGGTGAGCAAAGTAGGGAAAGTTGTTAGTTTGCCCTAATTTGGAGGGGGAGGCGAGTGTTTGAGGGTGGATTTAATGTTTTATTGTAGAAAAGGAAACTCTAAAACAAAAAAAAATATTAAATATATTCAGCAAGTTTTACTGTGAAAATATTTGGATTTTGCTAATGTGCTCTATGTGGAGACACTTCTATTGATTTTCTTTATTTCTGCACAACACTGAAAGGAATAATTAACTGAAGAAGGGATTGCCTCCAGTTTTGAGTCTCTCCTGTTTGAATGCAGAGATGTAACTGATAGAAGATTTAAATTCACTCTTTAATCATTACCTTACTAATAAATCAATTATTTATTGATAGATTCCTTGAAAAACATGCCGCTATTTTTAACTTACAATTCTATTGCTCTTCACACCATTATTAATCTTGAAAAAAAAAAGCTGCAGTGGTGTAGTTCTAGTAATACTACTTTAATACGTATATGTTCTACTTTATCTTTTTATTTTTGTAGTTACATAGTAGATTTAAAACCACGGTGGTTAGATTTGTATACAGAAATAGCAGACATAGTCCACCTGTCCATATCAATCCTGGAGTGCAGGTACACTCTGCAGGACACCACTCACCAGCTGTGTGCCCTCATGTCTGTGAGCATATGGATAAAGAATAAAAAAATGAGTATTTTTCACTGATAGAATAGGAGACTGTATCTACTTTTGTAATTAATATTTTTATCAAAGCCAAAACCTTTACAAGATTTCCTTGTTTCAGTGGTGGTGAAACACAGGTGGTGGTACCTTGGATATCTGCTTTGTAATGTATTTCTGTGTTCTTGTGGTGGAGTATTGGTGAATATAATCCTCCTTTGGTTCTCTTTCATGTTCCTAGTTGTAGATTGCAAACTATTCACTTTATCCTTTTGATTTTCTTGATGCACTTTCCTAGATCTTAAACCATGTCCCCTTTGTAGTATTTTTCTGTCCTGTACCAATTTTTCAGCATTTCAGTGATTTTCATTCTTCATTAAACTCCCTCAGTGTTCATGTTGCCTCTTCCCTTTAGCTGAGGCTCTGAATGTGTCTGTGGATCTTTCTCAACTTCAGTTTTCCCACAGTCACTTGGGATGTATTTATTACATTCTTCAGATGTTTTGGTTAATTTTTAGTATTTCAGCAGGCTCCTAAAGGTAATAAACAATTTAACCTCCAGAAATATATAACACTTCCTACTCTTTCCCTGTGTCTTCAGATTTCATCATTTTCCATATTCCAATCCTCTCCTGGTTTGCAACAGATTCTTCCTTCTCATCAAACCTTTGCGGCTTTGGCAGGAGTTTTAGAACTCTGCAAGTCTTTGCTATGTTTGCCTTTCCCTTTTGCCCACATGGGTGTTGTGTTCAGCCTCTGAACTGATGCAGAATCCTACTCTGTAGCCGTGAACGATGTCCTGGTGGTACAGTAATGTACAGAACTACTACTAAAGTTGGGGACAGGGAATGAAGGTATAGTGAGTGTTCATTTTGAAAAAGTATTAAAATTTGACTCCTCTAATCATTCAGCAGAAAAGAGCCTAGGAACAAAATTGTGGCTGCAGTATTACCTAGAGAGCTATAAAAAGTTAGCTGAGCATGCAGCAGTTAGAAACAGGAAAAACTATGGGGAGTTGGAAAAGTACACTTTCCATTCTGTTTTATCATAATAAAATGTAAATGCTTCAAATGAGCTGCTTAGACTTAAATTTTCCCTAAAAGCCTATGGTAAGCCTCTTACTCCTTTACAATTAAGTTGCATTTAGTAATGTACAATGAAGAAAACAGTGTTCTAATTTGTAAGTACCTCTTACTAATAATTTCCATGACAAAGAAAAAAATCATTTTTTCAGCCTAAATTTTACCTCATTTTCAGAGACATGTGATCTAGCAGACTGTGTGCAGACTTTTCAGTATTGAGAAGCAAGATGCTAAAAATGATAGGCCATCAATTTTGCCTGCCTGCAGTCTTTTCATCATTGGAGGATCTAACTTTATTCAGAATGTGCTGAGTACCAACCCACAGAAATTTGACTTTAAAAGAAAAGTTGCTTGAAAAAGAAAGCCCTACCATAAATACATGTCTTTCTGTTTGTATTTATAAGATTTAACAATATAGACAGCGATCTGCTTTTGTTTCAGCCAAGAAAAAGGAATAGAAGGCAGAATAGTAATATTGCTCCAAAGTTTTGCTGGCTGCATTGTAAAGCATTAATTCTGTGACAAGGCTTTAAGGGTCTAATCCAGGCACATTGAAGTGAATAAAAAAGATACTTTAATGTTCTTATGCAATTCAAAAGTCACGGGATCAATTCACAATAAAGATCAAAGACTTTTTTGGATGTTTCAAACAAACCTCCTCCCTGTCCCCATGCCCCTCTTTCTCTCTGCACTTTAAATTCTCTCCTTTTTTTTTTTTTTTCTGTTTTTTTTTTTTTGTCTCCCCCCCCACCCCCCTTTTTTTTTTTTTAATACAAATTGATGATTCATAATGAGGACTAAGAATATACTTTATTCCTTTTTAAAATGACAGCATCGGATCCTGAAACCTAGCCTAGCTGAGGATGGTGTACTTGAGCAGAATTTAAAAGCTGCTGCAGATCTTTGTACTGTGCAGTGGGAGGGCTTTTTTGGTGCTTTGATATTTTTGAATCCCACTGCCTCAAATGGTCTAATCTTTTTATGGTCAGATATGATTAAATTAACTTACTATTTTTGAAAATGAGGATAAAGCCCAAATGCAAATGGACTTCTGTCTATCTTTCTTTAATTCTGAAGCGGGGATAGATGTGTTCAGTAAAACTGCCTTGCTTTTCTGTCTGTTGGCTTTTACCTTTTAATCTTAATGAGGAGCTGTTTTATGGAGTTACAGTCACATTTCACTTTCAAAGTGCACACTTTTTGTAGTCAATATTTTAAAATGAAAGCCATGGGAATTCCATGATACTGAAGCATTAATTCATCATACTCTGTGCCCACTGGCTGAAAAATAAGACCATAAGGAGCTCCAGAAAGTAAAGGGTCTTGGGTTCAAGCATCTGTGGTGCTGGTTCACCCAGTTACCATATTGCTGTTGAGCTTGTCTATTCACCCTTCTTTCAAACATCTAATACAAGGGCACAACATTTAGGTTCTTGATAAATACCGTGGACTGTTAGACTGTATGTCCCATTCTACCCTCCCTGCTCTGTCATAGTCGCTCTGCTGTATGGTACCCAGAATTTAAAAAAAAAAAAAATATCAATAGCTTGTTGGGATATACTAAGTGCTTAGAAGGAAGAATTCAAGAGGAGACAATCAGATTTTCATACAGATTTTTTTTTTCCCCTCTCAGATCAGGGTTATTTTTATTCCACTGCTTCTACTGAAGGGTAAATAATAAAATGACCAGATTGTGCTGTTCCAGGGAGATTCTGTGTGTTGCCTTTGTGTATCTTTGGTCCTGTTTCAAATGCCACTATGTCTGAATGTCACTGGCAGAATCCTCTTATGAAATGCCACTTCAGCAATTATCATGTGCAAAGAAGGAAGCGCTGAGAAGATGAGAACTGCAAATCAGTTTGGCTTTGTGTTGTAATTAAGACTTTGATCAAACATCCAGCTATCTTTCCTGGTCCCTGCTGCTGGATAGAGAGGTGGAGAAAGCCTTGATGTGAATATGGAGAAAAGACCTGCCCTTGTAAGTTAGAGAAAGGAACAGGCCCTCTGCTCCACTAGAATTGTGCCTTCTGAATGCAAGGCTGCTGCATTCCAGGTGACAGGTCGCCCTGGTGCAGACCCCCATGTCCTGGCCTGGAGCCTGGGCCTGGGGCTGTCTGCCATGGTCTTGGGCACAACAGCACCGACCATCCTGCTGGGTTTGTCCTCCTGCTGAAAGTGGATGCACATTTTGTTTTATTGGGTCACTAAAACATTGCAGCTGTGGCCAGAACACCTTGGCCTGTTAGTCTAGAGAAGTATTACTGTGCTGGACTGTGAATGAAGGTCATCAAATCCCAAGAATCTCTAAACTGAAGCTTTGAGACTTCCCTTTGGGAGCTGAAAGTAGGCAACAACAACCTCAGTATGTGGTCCTTGTAAATGAGACCTGAATCTCTGCTGATGTCAGTTGGTTCTGCAGGGATGGAGGAGGGAGTGAGTTCTCTGTCTCAGGACATTCTGTAGTAAGACCAGAAGCAAGATCCCAAGTCTGATATCGAGGCACAGCTCCAAAGGTCTGTATTCAGGCTGTAGTAGGCCAAGGCTGCTTAGTGGATTTGACTCCTGTAATTTTTGAATGCAACCACTTCCAAAGATCATGGCTCATATCAATGTTGTGGTTTAAGTCCATGTTACAGCAACTCAGAAAAAAAGTGGACGAGTTTAGCTCTTGTTTACCCAGAGATGAAAGCAGGAGCTCTATTGATGGTGGCAGTTCCATAAATTGATTAGAAAAGGACCACTCCATTTGTCAATTCTTAGAAGAGGCACAGGGCAGATTTGTCTTAGTCACAGTCTGGTTGGGTAATGTGACTAAAAGCACAGCACATTAGAATATTCACCCCTTTAGAGATTTTGTGTTTGCTGGACTGTTTTTATTGTTGAGCTATATTTAGGATGCATTTTACTGTGTATTCATGAGTATCTGTTGATGTGCATGAGGGTTTTGCCCATGCATGACATTTGAAATGGTTAGGAAGTGATTATCTATCATTTTGAATACTATAAGCAAACAATAAAATTATAAAAACTATTTAAAACTTATTCACATGTCAAATCCAATGAATGTTAGAGGTTAAACAACAATAAAGGGGTTGTTTGTATGATTTACAAGGTAGGCTATTAATCTGCAAATAAAAGTGTTTCCACTGTTAGGATTTATTGTCTATTAGTGTGGTGTGCAGTAAATAGGAGTGATATTAATCTAAAAAGATTTGAAGTTAATACAGGCTTTGTCGTTTGTTGTAGAGTATTTATAGCAAATAACATGCCATTTATTAAAAACTTCATATAATGCTTTGTACTGTAAAAATTCAAATTATACCTAATGTTTAAAACACATTACTATCAATTAATAGAAATCATTTAGATTTCAACAACCATGGGAACAAATTTCACTAAGTGATAAAAGCAATCACCATCTTTATAAACACATTTCATTCCACCTTACATGCAGATTACAACATATTATGTGATGATCTGAATGGGACATGTGTTTTCAATAGGAGATAATTTCAGCATTTCCTTGAAGTGGTCATTTTTCAGCATCAAGCTGTCAGTTGGACTTGGCTGAGTTTTTCTAAGGAAGATAAGGGTTTAAATTTAATGATGTGATGAAGAGTCTCTGGAATTCTGTATCTAATTCATGTTGGAGTACTGAGCCTTGAGTACTCTCACATAACTCTCACTGACTGGGCTTTTAGATTCTGTATGTGCAGCAAGTTTCTCCCGTCTATATCAAGTACACAAAGACAATTCTTTTAAAACTCTGCCCGTACCCTCATGTGAGCTATATGGCTGAATTGGTAAGGGATTAATTGAAAACTGAAACAGACATAAAAACAGTTCCTATTCTAAAACACTGGTCCTGACAGAATCAACAACATGAAATATCAGTTTTGCTCCTTGCATTGCAGCAAATAATATCCTTACTTAGAAAAGGAATTCCACTGCATTAGACTAGAGGCATTTCATTCTTGCAACAAGTTTCTACCTATATATGACAGAATTTCATGAATAATAAGCAGGATTTGCTGTAAATTTCAGGGTACCGAGTACACAAAGCAATTATTTCAATTCCTTCATTGCATTATAAGCTGCAGTAATAGCAAACTCACCTTAACACAATATGAATATGGAATATGTTCCAGTCCTATCTACAGCTGAAAAGTTGAAAAGTATTGTACAGGAACTTTATGTAGTTTTATATTTTTGTACATTAAGTGAATAATTTTCCTGGAACTGAAAATTAATGGGATGACAAGTGTCCCCAATAACATTTCAGGCACTGTATGAAGTGTGTTCTGTCCTGTTTCACTGTAAAGTGTGGCTGAGGTCTCTTTGTCACACTTATTTAGGTTCTTGGCTCATCTACCAGGGAGTTCAATGGGTGTCCCAGTTAGTCCCATTAATGGTGTGGTCCATGTGAAACTGGGAGTGATTCTTCAGGGAACACCTACACTGTCAGCCTAGTCCTTTGTTTTCTCCTAAGATCTCCTCACCTACTGTTATACGGCCTGATTTGCCCCTGAGTTCCCTTCTGAGCAGCCAAATCTGTCTCTGGGGGTCAGGGCACAGTTGCTCCCAGAGGCTCCAGGGTTGCCCTAGCAATGCTGAACATGCTGCCCACCACACTTTGGTCCCACTGCCCAGAGTTCTCACACCCCATCCTGCCTCAGAGAGCCACCCTAAACAGATACTTTTACAGCCTACAATGTGAAACCCTCACAATTTTAGCCAATTGAACCAAATAAAGGAATACAAAAGTAATTCTCTTTTGCTGGGCCCCAGGAATGACATGGGATATATATGGACACAGCCAAGTCTTCTAAAAACTATGGGCAAGGTGGGCAGCACACCATCCAGAGTAGATGGGCCTGGCACAGCGGACTGGATACAGCAGATCCCTTCAAACTTGCAACTGGATCCCCCCCTCTCAAATGTTCCTGTTGGAAAGAGAAATGAACTCTGTGCTGCAGTCACGCAGTTGATGACAGCACGAGCAAACTGCTCAACAACTGAACCTGCCACTTGACTCAATTTCAGAGAAGCTGAGAGAAAATCGGTAATATTATTTGGTATGGGGAGAAGAGGCTTGAGGTGTGGGTTTAAAGTAGTTAGGGATTAAGTAAAGACACTGATAGTTTTGATATCTGATGGAGAAAGTGTTCCAAAGGAAAGCAAATAGAACATCAGATGGACATCAGATGGAGTATTCTGATGGACAGAAAATGGCAGTAAGAGGGTGCTAAAGTGAGGAGCACGAGGGGAAAATGCAGCTATTAGGAGGGTGAAGACAGATGACAACTGCTGAATTTTGATCAGTCCATGAAGAAGACAAGACTGAAGACTGTATAAGGGTTAGTGGCATGGATATGAAAACTGAAATGAAATCCTATTGCCAGAGCCTCTAAAATGGACCATTATATTTCCATGAGAATACTGTTTGAAATACACAGGAGGGATGAAAGAAAAAATTGGATTTCTTGCTAGATGTAGAGTAGTATATGAGAAATATCAGCCGATAATTACAGTGTGTGACAAGCATAAGCAATGCCATGGTAGTGAAATGACATCAGTTAAAGTCAGCATGACTGCATTGGGTCAGATTCAGGCCCCAAACGTCCAGCTAAATTCCAAATCTCATTTTCAATCGTTCTAGAAGCCTAAGAAAAGCCAGCTTCATTGGACTGGAACTTACAGCAAGAATTTTATGTGGGAAATTTCTAAATGATTCCAAATGTAAATGTAATGCTTTTTAATTTACAAAAGAATTCTAGATGTGATTCTAGTCACATAAGTCTGCGGAGTGTGAGACTAGAATAAATTAGGTTGAATGAAAGGGAAATAAAAAGAATAGCCCAGAAATTTTGATATCCCAGAGATTTGCCTTGTTCCCAGCAGCCACTCCCACAAGGCCAAGACTGCAAGGCTGCTGTAAGTGGTGTGCGCTTGCTGCTCCTGCACTGGACAGAGGTTCACAACCCATCCTACCTGCAGGCTGCTTCTCAATTACTCCTACCCAAGCTGTTGTAATGCAGCCACAGTGCCACATATTTAGAGGCTTCTTTTCTCCAATAAGTTTGGGATGAAATCCAGTCAGTATGGAAATTGCTATTACAGTCTAAGGTTTATGGTGCAAAAAAAAAAAAAAAAAAAAAAAAAGATTGGAAGCATGAACAATACTGTGGCAGGTTGAGGAACTTTCCCTTTGGACTCCTAGTGTATGTTATACTCATTAGCCAATATTCACATTCTTTAACTCTTTCTAGTTTCAGAGTTAGGACATGTAGCAATACTGCCTTGAAATTCTTGGTTGAAAATCCAGGTGGTTACATAGTTACTCTGGAGTCAGAGTAAGGTCTGCTTTTTGCCCCAGTTCTCTCTCTGTCTCCCCCTCTGTCATTGATTTCATGTGTTCCTTCTTAGGAACCCAGACTTTTCCTTGCCCAGTTTCTGTATCCCACTTCAATGGTGACACCAAAGGCTAGAGATAGTCTGTGCCCATAGCTAAGGTGAGCTGAGTGACCAGACTGGTTAATGTTGGGTTTGAGTGTCCAGAGCTTCCCTTGCATTCCTAAGTGTGATGCAGCATAGCATTCCATGGAGAGAAAATGTTTGGATGGAGTTCTGTAACACCCTTCAGTGTCTTGAAGCACAATGTTGTCAGCAAGCACAGAGTGGGTTGTTAGAAGGTGTAATGTTTCCGTCGCTGCTTCACTGAGTGTGGAAGCACAATGGTGACAGTTTATGTGTTCTGCTGCAGTTCTGAGGGCACCAGTCACCCTGTGCAGAGCAGTGCCTTCAGGAGTCACAAGTTTGCTCCATTTTTACACTATTTGTCTGCAAAGTGGTTGTGCAGAACTTTTAGGACAGTTTTGTTAGGCCATTAGATGCTCCATCCACTTTCTACTTCACCTGTAGTAACACTTCTGAAGGAAATATCTGTGCCTGTTCAGGATGTGTAAATAATTACTCTGTTCTTTCTTTCAAAACTTTGCATGAAGGCAGATGCATAAACAGGTACTTCTTGTACATTGAGGTCATAATGCCTTTCTTCTCACCACATTTACTAGGTAGGGTCAGAAAAATGTTTTTTCCAGTGGACTTATGTTTTGAAAACTTTCTTTTAATGATGTTTTGACATTTCTTATAGACTTACCTAAGAAATGTTACATGATGTCTAAAAGCCATCTGGCAGTCTCTTGTTATCAGAGAACTTTTTACTTTCTAGCAAATTCCTTGCTTCAGGGCCTCATTCTTTTCAAGTTTAAGGAATAGAGGATTTCTTACTTCCCTCTTTATGTGACCTGAAGTAAACCAGACCTGAGTAGACAGAAGCATAACTGAAGATTTTGCTCCTTTAGATTTAATAGATAAATGTCAAGATCTGACTGAATATTGGATTTCAATTCCAACTATTCTGAGAATAACTAATTTCCTTTCTGCTTAAATTACAAAAAGATTTCCTGCAACATAAGCTTACAAGTTATCAGGTGCTTACAAATACATAAGGTGAAGGAAAGCTCTACCATAATCCTCTGTTAAGAGCTGATCAATTTAATGTGTTTTTGTGAAACATTTGAGGTCTGCCTAAAAGCAGTGAGAGAACTTGCAGCCTTCCCCTCCCTTCAGGAATGAAGTCCCCATTAGTGTGAAGAGTTCCCCATGTGTGAGATATAAGACCTTCTTTCTCCTTTGCATTCTTTCTGGTGTTTCTAATGAAATCTTTGGCATAGGCTTCTTACACAGACAAGAGTTGAAAAGATTTCCATCTCCATTTCATTTAAAGCTGATGGGATATTTGCATAAAATTGTGAATTAGATTCTCTTCTTTTGAGACTCTAGTATAAAACTGGCCATACCACAGGATGGGAAGAGCTGACTCACAGCCTTAACTATAAATCTAAAGACTAATTAACCTTCCATGACTAAATTAAATTCCAAAATAAAAAGAACAGACAGAAGCCTTTAAACAAAGATTTAAAGCACACTAGAATATAAAGTACAAAATATATTCTAGAGGCTGTTTTTGAATATGACATTGATGAAGTTGTGCTGTATTTGCAAATGACACATGCAACACTAGTTTGGGAAACAGGCATTCAGAGCTTCCCAGCTGGGACAAACACTGCAAGGAGCTCTGGAAATGTATGACAAACACTTGTTTGTTCATTATTTGAAATTAAAATGGATTCATCCTATTTTTATTTTACTGGAGGGCAAACTCCACAGAATATCTGATTCCTGTAAATTTCTTTTTTTTTTTTTTTATTAAAAAAAGCTGGCTGTATAACAGACAGCATATTTGGGAATTGGGCAACAAAATTCCATTTCCCTCACTGGAGCTGAATTGGCTTCATGTGTCCAAACAGCAATAAAATTTTCCATCTGTCAAAAAAAAAAAGCAAACAGACCTGATTCTGAATGGATTAATAGAAGGCAGGTTTTGGCATATTTTTATCTGTATCTATTCCAGTAGAACCTTAATTTAAGATTTTAGCATGTCTTTGAAATAAGGTCATGAATAAATTAATAATGGGTTGAACAGTTCCTTCATTGGTCTTCTCTCCAAGATTTCGTTTCCAGAGATGAAGACTGAGCAAACACCAAAGATGTGGTTTACAGCCACTGCCTCTGTCCTGGGTGGATGTTCTGCATGATTCCTCCTGATAATTTGTCACATCACTGCCAGGCACTGTAGATTTTGCCAGTAACTAACGCATGTGAGGACAACTCAGAAATTCACATTCCTATTGTCAATATATGACTTCTTGTGAGTTCTTTAAGGGTCAGACATTGAGAGGAAAAGATCAAATATTAATTTGCCATTCTGAATCAATACAACGCTTTTGTATTGTTGCTGATTCTGTTTTAAGGATGTTAATGGCTACAAAGTGTCCACTTCTGCTGCAATGATTTGCCTCAGAAATGTGATTCTGCTTTCCCTGGATAATGGATTCAAATGAAATATTGAAGTTTTTAGTAATAACTGTGTTGCAGTAGAATGGGCTGCTGATTTCTTTTAAAAAATCTTCCTATTAAAAAATCATCTTTCCACAAGAGGTGTCAACATTTGATGCTTTTTACAGAGGCTGGTCGTTGAAATGAATCTGAATAACCAAATGTCTGTTTCTGAGTGATACTGAGGACCTTCCACAGGGTTGTAGCCATTACCCTGCCAGAGGCTGGCAGTGGATACTCCCCAGCTGTGGTTAGCACTTCAATAGTCTCATTCTGGAACTCCTTGGTTGCTTCAGCTTCAGCATCAGTGTGCTGTGCTGCTCAATATCTCTCAAAGTCAAGGTAATAATAAAAATAAATAATTTTAATGAAGGCATAATTATTATTAATAACATTATTACTTAAGAACTAACTCATCTGTAGCTTCAGCACACCATTAAGCCCTGCTGAGTTAATGAAGTTATTATTCTTACTATTGGAAAAATTCGTGCTTAGTTTCTGTTAGTTCTTCTACTAAAAAGTATTGCTTAAAGATGGTATTTGAAGAATGGAAAAATACATAATTTCAAATATGAAATGTGAATGTATTAATAAGTCCACTTTAATACATTTATGTAGATTGAAAGGTATGACTGAAGTAGAATCTAGTTAAAATGGAAAGCCCACCTAAAACAGAGGTGCCCATGCACATTATTTTATTGAATTTATTTTTTTGTATGAAAATTGATGTTTATAAGTTTTAGGTTAATGGCATATAGACTAACTGAGCAAAAAACTTCCTTTCTGTAATGATTATAATTTAAACAGATATTCTTACCTCCCAAACTCAAAATTGTACTGATAATGTGACAAGTTGTCATCTTAGCTGTACAATGTCATTAGATCTGATTCATCACCCTCCACATTTTAAGGGTAGATTCTCATCTGCTAAATTGATGTTCCCTTTGGATTTACCAGTCACACTGATCTACATCTACAGAATCCAGTTTGGCATTTACTGCAGACTTCTTCTGGAAGGAAACATTAGTGCTGGGCTGCCATGAAGTCCAAACTTGGACACTCATAGTAGCAGCTTTACAGCTCTACCCCACAGCATGTTTACTTCTATAGAAAAGTTGTTTCCAGGCCAAGGATCTGGGGAGTGTGAGCACAGAACTACCAAGAGCTCATGGTCTGCTTTGAGTTGGACACAGAGGAGCTGCCTGGCTCAGAGGACAGTGCAGTGGAGAGGTAAAGGGTACACTAGAAGCAAATAGTTGTATATCAATAGTTTGACAAATTCATACAATCAAAACAAATCAGGTAGAATGGATACTGAAGGTCAAATTTAATTAGTTACTTATTTGGCTGTAAATAAGGAAAGAATTTTTCATTTATCTCAGCCTGAGTTTTGCCAGACTGTGAAATCCTTTATAAAGAAAAAAACAAAATGAATTCCCATTGCTTGATCAGGCAAGGAGTATATAGAAACAATTCTGGGCTCTTTCTTTTCTGGATGATTAAAAAGGTTGGGGACAAATAATATCCACAGTTCAAGAGAGTTTTGTAACTTGAAATTTATTATGCGTATACACAATTGACTGGTTGTTACTGATAATGAAGAAGTGAAAACATGTATCTTTATTTATCATGAAAGAAACATTTAACCTTTCATTGTCGCGCCTGAAGGCTTATTCAGGAAGGTTGTTGGGCAGAATACAGAGAACACCTTTGAAGGACAGCACTTAAATGTAGGTCTTGCCTTGGTCTTTTGGTTCATACAGAAAACAGAAAAAACATTCCTTTCTTTCCTACCTTGTGAGTCACTTATTTTATTATCAACTAAAAAAGCAAACAAACAAACAAAAACCAACAAAAAACCTGGCTATTGTAGTTTGAAAGTCTTTTGCATTGAGTTCCACACCCAAACAGTAACAGAGGAAAGCAGAGAGAGAATTCAGGCAGGTGGCTCCAATGAAGCATTAATTCCACCTGAGTAAGAAGTGGGAGGGTAATGGGCTCCTTAAAAAACAAGCAAACCAGTCAAGAAACCTCCACTGAGTTCAGAGTGTTCCCAAGGAATAGGGGAGAGGGAAACAAGAAGAAAAAAAGAAAAGCTGGAGGTGACCTTTTATTAAAGAGAACAAGCTGTATCAGTAAGGAACTTCAGGAAATATTAATATCACAGCAGAGAAAGAATTGCTTAACAAGAACTATATGTTGTCTCATATTTGTCTTCCTGGGAGGTACTTTATCTGCTGGAAAGGTAAGACTACTCAAGCAAAGTTTCTTGAGAAATTTTGGTACAGGCTAATAAGAACTACTTGCTTTCCTAGCTTCTGTTTAGAAGGAGAGTTCAGGGCATCTGGATTACCCCAAGCTGTAGGTGGGTGCCAAATGCTTGTAAATGTAGAGCTGAAGTTGTTGGAATGGTTGTGTTCTAGGGAAGATGTTTTCTTGCATTTTGGATAGGAAAATAATTTAGAGGCTACCTGAAATGTTTGGCCCAAGCTGCAAGTAAGTGGTGGAGGCTGAATGGGAGTGGGTTCCTGGGTCCTGTACACTGGCAACCCTTACCTGCATTTTAAACGTACAACAAAGTGCAGAGCGCGAAATGTGGCTTTCAGGAGTCCTCAAAAATATATTAACAGTGTATCTGTGCTGGCATTAGCTGTGTGTGTGACTTGTACTGTTTCTCATATTTTTTTAACGCATTGTTGTATTTTGTAACACTAGTGCAAAGCATAGATATCTTCTTTAACGGATATTTAATCTGTGGCAATTAGTCTTGGTCTGGCCTGTGGATTTTTGGATGGTGTTTTTGGCCCTGTATGAACTTACAGGACAGAGTAGTAGTCCAGAGATGCTGTTGTTGTCTTACAGCTGAAGAATGTAACTCTTTCCTCACTTTTAGTTTATTAGCTCAAAGACTGCTTATTGTTTACAAACTCTTGCAGATGTAATTTGTGTTATCCCTATGTTGAGCTTAAATGGGAGCTACAGTACAGACTTGCACAGATAGTCATCCCTTTGGACTGTGTTACTTTCTCAGGATATTTAAAAAAAAAAAAAAAAAAGCCCACATATTTGGTTGCATTATTTCAGTGAATCAGAAGAAAACTGAATATTAGACGACAGAATTAGTTCCCTTGGGCAAAGTGCTAAGAATTAACCTCTAAAAATCCCTCCTGTAGCCCCATCACGGGACTCTTACGCCTTTCTCCCCCATTTTCTCCAGTGCAACCTTTGCTGCCAGCTGCAGCTGCTCAGGGTAACCTCCCATACTTGGATGGGCTCTGCCCTTTGAGCTGTGCTAGAGCTCAGAGCTCTGCTGCACAAGTGCAAGAATTTGGCGTGTTGTGGTCTCTGCCTCAGGGGCTGGGCATGTGCATTTGCTGTATTTTCTGTTACCTGGGAGGTAGGAGACATTTGCATGCTGTATTAGCTTCAGCTGAATTACTGATCATGCAGGTTCTTGGTGGCATTCTACATGAATTTGTTTTAATATTTAAAAGATAAATAGTTTACCTCAAGTTAAAAGATATTTACATTATATCATATGTACTTATACCAATGAAATCTATTTTTTGTAGGCCACTGGTATTTTTCTTACAAATAGGAAAATGCTTTCATGGATACCTGAATAGCAGTTAAAATAATATGAAACTTGTTTGGCATATTCTATACCACTTTATTCACCATGACAACCATTAAATTTCTATTCTGTTGCTTTGGCGGTTCAATGGGGTACACCTGGGCGCAGCTTTGGCGGTTCAATGGGGTACACCTGGGCACAGCTTTGGCACGTCAATAGGGTACACCTGGGCACAGCTTTGGCACTTCAATAGGGTACACCTTCAGTGGCTCCTTTGGGTGCTGGAGAAATGTGAGTGCTGGAAAGGGGAGTGCAAAGGCACTGGGACCTGGGTGGGGCAGGGCAATGTGGTTGTTTTGGGTTATGGTGGCACCTCTGGAAAAACCCGAGGCAGAAACCAGAACTAGTCACTCTACTGAAGGAATTATCTGCCTTTTCCTTGATTGATTGGTGATTGTTAGTTGTTTAATACTGAAAACATAGGAGTGAATATCTACCCTGTGGAGAATTATCAAAACCAGTTCAGCTGTATCTCATAAGAAGTTCTAGGTATCTGTAATGCTGATGTTATTTCAAAAATAGTGTTGTTGGGTGATTTTAAGTATGTTTTGAAGACACTAAGAGGGGTTTTTTGAGGTACCGTTGATATTTTTCCTTCCTTTTTCTTAAGTGAATGGCCTTCTAATTAATTTAATGGTTAGTGGCACTTATTTCTCTTGCCAGATAAAAAGATGTAAAACTTCTTTGAAATAATGGAGAGAAGAATTGCTAAAATAAAAATTAATTCTAAACTTCCCTGTAGGGGCCAGTGTTGAGTAAAATGTATGGTTTTTCATGTGGGGCATCACAGTAGTGCAGAGAGACATCCATCTGTCTTCACTAACTGGCTGGAACAGTGGAAGAGAATGTCCCAAGGCCAGTAACAAATGACTGTGTGTGTTGGGGAAACCATCCTGGCTGTAAAGTCACAATCCTGAGAGTGCTTATCTCCCAAGTACCTTGACAAGTGGAACAACTGGGGAAAAGGTCCCTTTCTGTTGGATCCTGCTTGGACTCTGATTTTAATGAGGATTTATCCACAGGTCTCTCTTGTGTTATGTGATTTTATTTTATTTTTTTCTTCAATGCACTGGAGTTGAACAGTCTAGCAACTTCTTGATGTTTAGTTTCTATTGCTTCTCTTGGGAAGTAACATATTTTCCTGTCGGTGAGCTTTGCTCCATAAATAACCTGCCTTTTCTTTGACATCATGCAATGCTGCTGTTTCTGGTTATGCATTGGGTACCACACTAAGTAATCCATTCCCACTTGGAAGTTAATAGCCTAAAGATATGTTATGCCTGATATATTATTCATTCTTAGTCATCACTTACCCGAACAAAGTAGCTTGTGGTGTTTTTCTATTTTTATTTTTTAACCTCCTTTAATCCTTTCAAAAAAAGAGGGGGTTTATTTTGCAACTTACTTCATTTTCTTTTTCCTTCAAACTCCCTCCAGTTTTTCTGTCTTTCTTATTGTGCACTGCCAAAAGTAATTGAAATGTCTTCTACAGTTATTTAAGAGAATGCTCTTTGATTTGTGATAGACAGCTTGAAATAATCTTTTTGCCTTTTTTTTTTTTTTTTTTTGAGGTGTATTACATGGCAAACAGATGCTCAGTTTGTTCTCTGCCATTACTTGTAGATATCTGTCTTGCAATGTATCTCCTTTTACTGAATATAAACACTGAACATTATTTCCCTTTCAGGGTTATTAACTTACATTTTTCCATAATGACTCTTATTTCTGTATTTCTTTTTTAGAGTTCTCATTGAAGCTCCATACTAAGATAGAAAATGAAATGTTTGGGGGTTTTGTTTTGTTTGTTTGGTTTCTTTGGGTTGTCAATATGTTTATCCTTATTTTAGAGTTCTTGAAGTTATGAGGTGGAAGCTGAGCTTTTATTTTGGCTTTACCTGAAAAAAAGGAAGATGTGATTGAATGATATGAAAGCTAGTGCAGTGTTTTGGTTTCTTTTGAGTTTTTTAACAGTTTAGCTAAAATGTATGTTTTTCCTAAAATAGACATTTTTTTCCAGATACTACAGATTTCCTTTCAAGAATATTTCAGAAGTTGCTATTTTTTACCCATATACATCTGTTTTGATCAGTAAATTTTAGTGAACCAAAAATACCAAGGCTTAGTTACTCTGTAATGTGGAGGATTTTTTCTTTAATACAGTCTCAGTGCAAACACCCTTGTTGTGTTCATTGATCTAAGTCAAAGCCTTTGAATTGCTGAAAAGTAAACCTGTTGCACTAGGCAACAAAATTACTCCATTCTTTCAAATTACTTCATTCTGAGGAGTAGAATACAGGTATATAAAGAAATTCTAGTTCTAAATTTGAATAATTTACTGTTATACCAACTTAATGAAAAAATAAAGTGGGTCCCTCAGTCTATCAACAAGAGAAGAATTGTAACTTTGATCAGCACGATGTTGCAAATTTGAGTTAGTTCCTGTAAGAAGTGTTACCCTGTAAAGGTTCTTGTCTAGTACTTCATTTTCATTGTGAAATTCCTTGTGCAAATAAGTCACATCAATGCAAGCAGGTGTAAAGTGCTTTCATGCTTTTTCATTATCTTGACAAAAGGAGGGAGGAAGGGCAGTGGGAAATGAGACTTTGATATCTGATTTTTCTACAGAAATATTACCGTTGTGGGGAAGATAAAGATTATTCATTATTTCTCCCATTACTTTCATTGAGTGTTGTTTAGCAGACAGTCTTAAAACAAGGTATTGGTTTGTTGGATTTTTAATGCAATTCACGCATTCACTGTAGAACCCATTGCAAACTCTGTTCTGTCAGGGGGGAAAAAAAACTAAAAATTTAAGTCCTTAGGCAAATTTATACAAGGTAAGTTTAACTGTGGCTATAAACTCATGATCTGAATGCATTTCCACCTCAGGAATTGCTGCAGAATCAATGCACACATAGACTATACCAGAGATGAATCACTCCCTTAGTGACTTGGTATTTATGTTCTTCATTGTCTATTATTGATTCAGGTGAAACTGAGGTCTCACTTTCTTCTGGCAATTATGTTCCTTGCAATATAAATACAGATGCATCTAGCTACATTGTGGTGATGAAATGGTATTAATCCATAAATATGAGAACAGATTAAGAGTGGGAGAGCTGAGATATTGAGTCATATGTTACCTTTTGTTGACAAAGTGAGAGAAGATTACTACTAGTGGCTATTGTGTCACACAATCTATGTGAGATTTTAAAGGTGTCTAAGGAACCAGAATTTATTAAGTCTGGTGTCCATGTTGGCCAATAGGTAGAACTAATGGACATGAGCACAAAAGAAGGGGAGAGTTGGCAAAACCTGAAAATTGAAGTCATAACTCAAAGAAAACCTTTTCAGATTTGGTGAGCTGTTAGTAAGGAAATGGGCATGGAAGATCCAGCTGAGCTAGTCTATTTGGAATGCTAAAATATGTTCTGCAAAGTTCTTCGTTACAGAATCTCTTCCTGAGCTGTCACAAGGCCAGAAAAGTCAAGTGGTCAAAGGATTTAGTATGGAAGGAGCATGCAGCCTTGCAGTGCTGGTCTAAGTGCACACACTGCATGTGACTGTCCTAAAACCAGTCCAGTTCCCCATCTTCCAATCTGAATTATTCCATTCCTCTGCTGCAGGTGCAAAATGAATAGGCTTAAGTGGCACTGACCTGTATTTATCACACAATGCTTTGAAGTAAAACAGCCACTGAACATTGGCAGTGGCTCCTACTTTAAACTGTGACTGTACTGTAAAACACCGATTTCAGAGGAGCAGTATAATGAAATGGAAAATATGCAGCTCAAAGGCAATAAATTACACTTGGAAAAAGCCAATATAGCAAAAGAATTGCCATTAAGATTTTAAACTCTAGGACAATTGTGCATAAGAAAATAATTTGTTCTCTACTAAAACTTTTCATTTTAACACCTTGTTATAAATGTGCAGTGTGAATCAAGGAGGTAGATCTATTTGTACTTTGTTGATAAAATATGGTCTTGTATAAAAACCATGCAAGCTGTCAAGTGGCAAATGCTGCCATTTGTCTCCTTAGCACCTGGCTAATGATCCGTGGCAGGAACATCAGAGCTGAGTGATAACTGTACAGGGATAGAATCAGGCGTCAGGGCGCACATTTCACACCAAGGGCTTCAGTGATGGGCTTTAGCAACTATCCTGTTGAAGACTAACACTGAAAGGACTTTCCTGTCCAAATAAATTAGTCTGGGTGACAGAAACAATTTATAAAGCTCTAAATGTGTTGTTTGGCCTATTATTTATGAGATCCAACTGTGCAATATTCAACATAAATAGCATTCTGAAAGGTATTGTTAGGATTGTGTCTGATTTAAACCTGCCTATAAAGCAAAGGGCTGCATGATGGATGGAGTGGGTTTTTCTCAACATTCTTCTGCCAGTCAATAAGAATAACCAAGTAAGACTCATGATTTCAAGATGCCTCTGATACCAATTGTCTGAAATTAGTGGAGTTGTGTTTACGTATATCATTGAAGAAAAGAGATTATGTATGCACCAGATTAAAACCCAGTAGATTTTCATTTTCCTCAACCTGATGGCAAATCTGCTGTGATACAGTAAGATACACCTATTGGTTCTGTTTGTTTGGTTGAAGTTATGGTAGTTGTCTCTTCAGAATCTTGACACCCTCTTTTACTGGCTCGGGTATCAGGGAAAACTCAAATATTTAATTAATCAGAGGCAACAAACCCTGCAAAGTGAAAATCCCAAGGCAGTACTAAACTGTTTTAGGAGAGTGAGTATCTTTCTTTTAGCTGAGGTGTTAAGGGATAATTATGGAAGGACAAATCTAAGCAGACAAAATCCCTGAGAATTATGCACAGTTTTTCCTAATTATTATGTTTTTATGTGATAAATCTTAGGAGGATTGCAGTAATAAAAACATGATAAAAAAGAATCTAGTAAAACAATGTTTAAAATAGATTTCACCAATTCTTAGGGAATATGTCATCTGATGCCTTCTTGAATGGGGAAAACTAAAATAAACTGATACAGAATTGCTATAGTATAGGACATCACTTCTTACTCTTGGCTGTCCAACTCTCTGTTCACACTTCCCATATGTGGCAAAAGGGATGCTGTTCTTCTGCCTTAGTTATTATTTTCCACAGCTAAGCAGTTAATGAAGGTGTGTTTTGGGTCGTAATGTGTCAGAAAACTGGGTTTGTGGGTGTTTCAAAACTATTTAGAGAGGAGATTAAAAGCTGTGAAAAGTGGTCAAATTAACAATAGAGTTGACTGAAATGTGGACTTTGTGGGGAGTCAAAACACTTCCAGAGTTTGGATATGAAATGTATAATGAACAAAAAGAACCTTGCATTGAACATTCTCTTTAGTGAAAGACATGTAGTTCTCTCCAAGTCAAATGTGCTGACCATCAGGTGGGGACAAGAACTGATGTGCCTTCAGGCAGTTTCAGCAGGGCCTATAATGAATAGCAATGTTGAGACTAACCAGCCTTTATCTATTTGTTGTAAGTAGTCAAGGCCATTCCTTTTGCATCTCTTATTTTCAGCGCTTGCCTTGTTCCAAGGAAATATTAGCTGAATTAAAGATACTCCTGTGGTGCCTTTTAGATTAATCACCATTCTCAGAAGTTTTGTAACTCTCTTGACAAAAATAATGTTGCATGCAGAACATCATATTTTTGTTGGAGTGCATCTGTAAGAGAATATCAAGCAGAAAATGGGCAGGATAATTATTCAGCTCTAATTGGCAGGAGTTAATCCCTAGCTGAAACACTGAGGTTTAACTTTTCATCCAAAGTCTTAAAACACAATTAGATTCACAATAAAACAACAGAAATTAAAGAAGGAAGACAGAATCTTTGAAGCAGTTTTTCTAGAACTGGCCATCTTCCATTCTAGAGAGAAATATCAGGAGATACCGAACTGCTTGGGGATATTTTGAGAGGGGTTGCCTGGGTTTTCTTAAGGAAACATTGACTCTTAGCTTTCCTTTTGAAAATGTTTGTGCTCTGTCAGTGAGAGCAGAATAAAATCTCTTGTGTCATGTAGGGTTTGCAGCTACAAGCAAAGTTTTTATTCCCTTGTTTTCCTGGGTTTTTACAAGTAGATTTGTATGGAATGCATTCCAGTAGGCTCTGTTGCAAGTGAGGAGGAATGATTTTTCCAATACAATCAGATGAATTCTCTCTCTGGCTTTAATATGCCTGTTTTTCATCACTAGTACCTGCATGACTCTACCTCCCCTGAAATTTTCACATTCAGAAGCAGTAAACCAACAATTTCTTGGACTCATGGAGGAATTTGAGTTCACATCTGCTCTGAGCAATCAAAGGCACTGTTACTGCACCACCACTGTCTGACATCACTGGGCGACTTTAAAAAAGGGGAGTGATGTAGTAAAATGAATTATCAGGATAACTTTTTTGCTCAGGAATAATCCTAGGAAGCTCTTGGTGTGCTGATCACCTGTCTGAAGTAAAAAGGACAATTGCACTGGAGAAAATTCCTGAAATAGTGAATTTGATCATTTGTGTCAAACAAGTCATCCTGCCCTTGGACACCATGCTCAAAAAAATGAAAGGTAATTTTGCACTTGCCTTCCTCTGAAGAAAGACAATGGACTCAATGTAAAAGATGAGAGAAGGAGGAAAGTGCCAGCCATGTTCATTCTTTGCACATTAGATTTCTAAACTAATCTTTGAAGCAACATTTGCTTTTATTCTTTCTGCCTTAAGTTAATGGGATAAAAATAGTTTCAGAATATACCATTTCTTTTCCAATTTTTCATAGTCACAAATCCTTTATTAGGCAGCCATGACCTCCAATGCTCCAGGAAATATTTTTTTGTCTTTTAATTTTGTCTTACAGAAGATACTTCATTTAGTGTCACTCACCACTGCATACAGCATGGTGATTAGCTTTTAATTGGCTAATAAAGGTGTATGCAGAATGGGAGTGTTCATTTGAACCAAAGCACTGCCCATTTTCAGCCTGCCTGCCAGGGGAGTTCTGCTAGAATTGCTCTCCGGAAAATAGATCCAAAAACGGAGATGTAAATGGAGGCTTTTGTTGGCTTTTAAAAAGTGATAGTGTGAGGTGTCTGGGGACAGTGTGTGGAGCAGGTGTGGGGTGGGGTTTTCCTGGTATTCCAGTGAGTGGATCCCAGTTGAGTGACCACGTCTCCCAGTCTCCTTCTGCTCTGAGCTGGCAAACAGTTTCCTCTCAGTTTGCCTTGTCAGAAACAGATATCCTTCTCTTCTATTGGTTTTAGATGAGACCTGAAACCGTTTCCCGAAACAAACCCTTATTCCTTTTATTCAGAAATAACATTGCCAGCAGTAACCCAATGAGACTGAAGACAGTGCAAGTAAATCTTACTAGAGTAGGAGCAATGAGATTGGAAGGAAAGCAAGGAATTGCTTAATTTCCCCTAGGAACCAAATTTCTCAGTTGAAAAAAACTGACTTTCAGAAAATGGTCCATCTGAGAAGAACTTTAGGACTAACAAAGTGCGGAGTGAAAGGTGAAATCTCTGCAGCTCTGTTTGTATTCTGCCAAGACAATGTTCTGTATTGTAGACTTTCATTAGAAAAACACAAAACAGTGCCCAAATACTGTCCCCTGAACACAGAAGCCAGTAAAAAATTCCTTGTTTTGTTACCAGTTAAAAAATACCATGTAATAGTTCCCTATTATTGCTGAAATAATAAATGACAGCTTAAAAAAAAAAAAAAACAAAAAAAAACCCAGGGCATGCAAGCCAGTTCTCCAGGACTGTTTTTCCTTGATAAGCAAATGGGATTTGACTGTAAGTTTAAATACCTAATCCTTGCTATTATTCATTACGGTCTCCATGTTTGGTAGGCATAAAAAAGGAGAAATGCGTCCTGGTTATAGCTGGAATACAAATTGCAATGCATAATTAGTAAAGCTCAGTAATGCTGATTATCTTAAATAGCTGCCATGGAACAGAGTATGGACTCATCTAAATCAGCGATGCCAAATTCTGAGGGTGTTCTTTTTGCTCTTCCAGGTAATGTGGGTACCTGTAACATATTCTGACTGGGGAACCTTTTCAGCAGGTGCTTGGATGAGAAGTTATGCAACATAAGGACATTATTTCAACAGTGTTGCAGCATAGATGCCTGCTTTGCTCTGTGTTGGATTTATCCAGCTTCTCAGAAAATAAAAATTTAGGCAGAAAAGAACAAGGATGCAATTTCTTGGGCCACAGTGGGTGACAGGGTCTGTTTTCCTTGCTCTTACTGGTTCAAGAAAGGATGAAACAGCAGAGAAGATTTAAAAAATACAACAAAAAAAGAGGTATTTCATCTGTTTTGTGCTCTTGTTAGTGGCTTTTGGCTGGGAAAACCTTGATTTAATTCTAATTTTTGGACTGGTTTGTCATCTTGACTTGTATTAAGGGATTTTTATGTTCTAACAATATTTTTGCCTGCTGTTTTATTCTGTCATTCTCACTGATTTCTTCCCTTCCACCCTTCTCTGGAGTGCCTAGATTTAGATTTGGGATATACACAGATGCTGTATGGATGAGTAGGAAGTGGCCAACAAAGAAACAGCAAAATTTGCCCAGTCTCTCAGTCAATGGTAGCAGAAACAAGGTCTCTGACAGGACAGGGAAGGCTCACAGCAGCTAAAAAAAAAAGTTAATTTGGTGGGCAAGGACATGTTTCCCGCCCACATTGGAAAGGCAGTGTCTGACATTTCGTAATCCCAACTTGGTTGCATCTCCCAGTTCTCACCTCCATGCACAGGCACATCAGCAGGTTCTATTTCACTTGTTTCTATATGAGCTTTTTCTCACCAAAATCTGGCACAAGAATACAGGATGTTCTGTATTCTCCACAAAACCCAAGAACACAGGGGTTCTGTGGAGCTTTGTATTTTCTTATGGCACATAAAAACATCTCCTTTCTAATGTTTTAGAGAACATTTTCAGAAGTAGGTTAGTGACAGATAAAAGTATGGACTAATTTTTACGGATTAGAATGTTTATCCAGCCTAGGAAAGAGAGCTCAAAATATGAACCAGGCCAAATTTTACCTACTATTACAAGAGCAACTTTCAGTTTTTACCCTTATCGCTGACATGTTGTACATCTCTCAGTAGCAGCTCTGCACATGGGAAGACTAACGGGAATCATGCAAGGGCAGGATGTGTCCTTCACAGATGTCATAGATATGTTTCAAATGAAGCTTCATTCTCTGTGCAAAAAGTTGACGAGGAGAGAGGAGGAAGGAGAAATTGGTGTTTGTGATTTTTATCCCTTAAAATGTACGCTCAGCGCTGTGTAAGCTAAGCATTCAGCCAGAGAGCCACAGGCCTTCCACAGTGATTGATGGCTTTTGCAAGTCCTGAGCTGAGCCAATCCAGGGCAGTTATGCACTGACAATGCATCAGACAGGGTAAGGCTGAATTTTTGTCTAAATTTCAAACAAGCATATCTGCTGCTGGCTTCATGCTAATAAAAATAATCTGTGCAGTGGCATGTCTGCAGTTTGAATTTTTGTGGGAGTTTTATTTTCAAGGTGTCTAGCTAAGGCTTTTGGTAATTCATGCCCATAAAAGTAACTTTTTTCAGGTTTTGAAATCATAAAGCAGCAGCTATTATATGGTAACTGGTGTGAAATTTTACTATATAATGCTGTACTACAGTGCACTCTAATTTTGTTTATAGCATTTGATTATCATGTCATTTACACCCAGGATAGCAGAAATTGGCTAGATGTCAAGCAATAAATTTTAATAGGCTCACCATCTGCATCATTTGGTGTGGCACTCAGTGATCTCTGTCCTGATGTGGCAAACAAGTTCTCGTTCTTTAGGCACTGCTGATCTTCAGTTGTGCATGACTGAGCTGTGTGTTGCTCACTCTCTGGTATCTGAGCTGTCTTGGAATAACCTCTGAGAGCCAGACATGACATGAAACACCAAAATGGCCCAGGTAACTCTGCAAGGGCTGTGTTTCCAAATTCTGTGTTCAGAAGCGGGTGGTAGAAAAGCATGTGTGCCAAGCCCTCTCTCTTTGCTGTTCCTTAGTGGTGCTCAGGGCTTTGCACAGACTGAAGAGTGGGGAGAGGTGATAGAATTGTGTATTGTGAGCATTGAAGCTGAGTGGATCTTGGAGTGTAGTGCATGTGTCAGATTGTCTCCACACATTAATGGGAGCAACAATCACAGTCTAATAGTTGAATAAAGGCCTCTTCAGTGGGGAAGTGTGGGCTGAAACACCTGATGCCCTGGGAGTGAACAGGTCCCTGGGGGAAAGGGGGGGGAATCAATCATTAAAGAGCCTGAGCTGTAAATCTGTGTTTATCCACTTTGAAGCAACTCACTCCTCTTTGATAACCCAACATTGCAAAGACAAAGTATGTTTACAAGTCATACAGTTCTCTGTAGCGCCTTTCTTTGTTCTTAAATAGATACCCTTTCGCTCCATCTCAGGTGGAATTTAGACGTTTGTTTTTGATCTTGTAACTCTGAAGGGAGTCAAGTGAAAAGAATTTCACATGATTAATGCTGATGAATAATTTCTTCATGTTAATAAAGAATAATAATAATGTAACTCATTCTCCTAACAAAGGTTTCTGAGTGGCACAGATGTATGCAGCAGCAAAGGGATCTGACACAAATTGATACTATTCACCAGGATCAGTGCTATTTGTTCCAAGTAGACACTCAAGGAGGTGAGATCCACTTTTTTTTTGTTAGATGAGAAATAAACCTTCATTTAAGCTTTTTTTTTCATAGACAACCTGATATCATTGTATAAAGGGCGAAGTTTTGCCAGTGGATACAGCTATGAGCTTTTTGTGAGGTCTAGAGTTCTTGTAGGCTCTTCACAGCAGAAATATACCCACTGTCATCACAGCACCTTGGTTTCAGGTTCTTGCTAATTAAGAAAGTTAAATGGGCTGGATCTTATTAATGCCAAAAATGTAGTGAAGAGATTGAATATTTTGCTAGATTTAAGCTTCTAGTCTTTCCTTTTCTCCCCTGCTTTTCCACCCTGTGTCCGAAAGCAGTATTATGCAGTAATTAGTGTCATTTGCTGTGAGGGAGCAAATAAAATCAAGAGTGGATATGGCAGCAATTTCTTCCCATTATGCTGATGGCTGCGATTCAGGCTCTGCTGCTTGTTCCCTGGGCTCTTACCTTAACATTTTGATTCAGCCTTGAAACAAGAATATGAGGGATATACGTTTTTAAAAGAAAACCAGTTATTCTCTTCAACATTAAGTTTTGGATTAAGTCATTCTAGTTTGGCTACTGAAGATGATTTGGGTAATCATATACAAGCTGCTAAACTGTAAAGAATTGTTGCCTTTAAACATGATTTATGTTGTGGTAAACTGTATGAGAGCTAGCCATTCCTTTTTCTCCCACTGTGCTGGGTGCAAAACAAGAACCTGTCTAATGAGCTAAGAAATACTTAATAAAAGTTCCTCATGAGCAGGAAATAAACTGGTTTCATATATAACCTGGAATCATTTAGTTGTACTGTTAAGGAGATAATCATGGTATTTGGTTAGTTAAGGGTGCATGAGAGCTCTTGGACCAGAGCTGCCTCTGAAATACATGTGAAACATGTGTGATGCTTGTAGAAGGAGGGAAATTATAGTTAGTACTCTAAAAATGCCAGTTTTGTCAGATTAGGACACTTTTTTTGAAGGCTGTTACTTTAACTGAACAAACAATGCTAATCAGTTTTGGCTTCTGAATTCTACATAAAGCATTTCACCTTAGACACCTTACCAGTGCTGAATTTACCTGTTTTTTTATATTTTTTGCAAAGTAATTGCTGCTCCAGGCATTGTTTCCCCAGAGCTGGGCTCTCCTGCTTTTCAATGACTGACTTGCCTAACTCTTGCTGGCAGATATTTGTAGGCAAGCAGTGGTAGCAGTTCAGTTATTCCCTTCTGATACTGTTTTCCTAGAGACTGGAAAATTCATCGATGATTCTCATGTGAAAAAGGCCTTGTTATGTTCTCCCAAACTAGGGAAATGTTGGCCCATTTTCAATTATTGCTTAGATCTTTAAAATGCATCACATGCTATGACAAGGAAGAGCGTAAGAGAATGGCCATCTTCATGAATTTGAGCTTCATCTCTTTTGAGAACACTTTCCATGAGTATTACATTTTCACACATCTTCCCATCCAGGGAGTATTTTTTTATAAGGAATCTTCTGTTTCTTGCAGCTAGAGAGCTGACACAACTTCCAGAAGATGGTATGGTACTCTCACCTTTTACAGTTACTCACAAATCAGCTTTCAACAATCCTGTGGAACAAACAAAGCAATGTAAAAATTAAGTGACTGTTGCAAGAGTGTTGTAACCTCCACATCAAGGTGCTTTTCTTTCGTACCTGTGCTTTGTGACAAACCTGTGTCTCTTCTTAGACTGAGGGACTCTCCAGAAATAAAACTGCTCAGAGATCTCTCTGGCAGAATAAGCAATGACATCTACTTGCCAGTCAGCTGCTGCACACTGGGACTGAGAGAAAAAGCTCAGTTCTCGTAGGGATGTTGATCATTCGCCAGCTATAGCTCACATACCTAGTTGCTGATTGTATTCTAATGTGCTAACATGGGGTTTTTTCAGGGTTTCTGTATTTAGAGATAGTAACCTTACCTCCCCCCCCTCAGAGCCACTAAGTTTTTTCCCAAGCAGCACCTGGTTGGGGTTCTGTACAAATACTCAGTTGGGAGTTCTTCAGCACTGAGTGGCAATTCTTATTAACATAACCTGCTCCTGTCATATTTTGCTGCATTATTCTGTTTGCACTGTTGCCTTTCTGCAATGTATCTATAAGAGAAGGAAAATGTAATTGTATAATGCAAGAGACCAGTGTGAAATACTGATCAAAGGGGCATGCAAACGTGCACTTAGGAAAGGTAAAAGACCAGTGAAATAGCACCTAACACATGATATTGCTTTCAGAAGGGTTGTAAAGGTTCTTGCTGAAAGCAAACAATGTTTGGTGAAATAATGGATTGCTGAAACATGAGTTTATAGTCCTATGGTCAAAGGGAACTTGATGGCTTTCCATTAATTTCCCTGCTCAGTTCAACAACATGCCACCCTTGAAAACCTAAAGGAGAGAGATTCTGATGTACAGAGAGCCACCTCCAAACTGAGAAGTGATGTTGTGTGCCACACTGAAGAAACACAAAATTCCCTGTAACCAGCATTGCTCATCCTTGTTGAGCCATAAGTCTTTGATCAGAGTCACCATTTGATTTTAGAACTTTACTGGGAATATCAGATATTATGCCAGTGTAATCTGTCCCCATGGTATCCTTAAACATGTCCTGAAAACCCTCAGCAACACTATGACACAAAACAAGAGAGTAAAATTAAATTGTAGCACATTTTCCTGTTTGTCTCCAAATATGCATTACCCTTAGGAAACTGTGTATGGCTGAATGGTGCTTAATCCACACAAATATTTATCTGGGCAACAACTGGAATGTTACACTCTAACTGCTGTAGCTGACTGAAATAACGTAAGACACAAATATTGAAATAGTATTTTTTTTTTCAGTCCTAAACAATACAGATGGGCAGTTGGGGTTATGGGAAACAATGAAAAAAATCAGTGCTTGAATATGGGTGGATCAAAGGCTGTCAGTTCACCCATGTCATCAGAGTAACTGAACACTTTGCCATGATCCATTTAAAATCTTAGACAAGACGTAATGGATAAAAAGGAAACAGAAATGATTGAGAGTAAACTGCACTTGAGGAAATCTGGCTGATTTCCATGTCCTTTTCTCCAGCTATAAAGTTATGGTTTAAAAACAAAACCAAGGTATAGCAGTCTGTCTGATTAATAATTTGCAATCAATTGCAATGCATAATTATCTCCTTAGGAGGCTTGAAGAGATAGTAATGGATGAAGGATGCTTTTCTCTCAGCGTGAGAGGAGCTCACTAGAACAGCTTCAAGGCTTCAACTAAACAAACCTTCACTCTCACTGATGGAAGGACCAAAGTCTTAAATAACAAGTGTGTCTCTGATTTTTCTTGTTTGCATCAGGCAAAGTCAAGAGTGTGATATTTATGTATATATAGTTGAAACTGGTTAGAGAGAGGTGTCTTCAAAATTCTCTCCAAATCCCAGTAGTGATTACATTTCTGTACAATATCTGGGGGAGGGAGGGGAGGGCGGGGGGGATGGTGGATGGAAGTGAAGTATTAGGAAGTCTTGTTCGAAGTTTGGCATGTGCAGTAAGTGGAATGTAGTTCCCAGTGGTACAGATGGAACTGTTAAAGGACTCTAAGCTCATAGTCCAAGAGAAAATGTCATCAGGCTTTTAAGGTCATTCATTTTATGTTTACTCTATAGGTGAAAAAATTCTCTAAACTTGTCCTCTTTGTTAACTATGACTGCCTGTACCAGGGCTTTCTCTTCTTTCTCCCTCCCAGCAAAGCAAAAAGAGTTTCTGATTTTTCCTTTGTGGTTTAAATGTACCTGCTTTGTTTTTTCAGTAGGAGTGGGTTTTTTGGTTTTTTTTAGGAGTAGATATGGGCAGTTCTCTTGTGATTCCAACTCTCATGGGATGCAAGAAGAATGAAAAGGCATGTTAGGGGTTGAGAAAAGGCAGTAAGACAGAGAAATGGGAACAGGAGAGAAGCAACATTTTTTAAGTGAAAGCTCAGTGTGCCCAGCTGTAGGGAAACAACAGTAAGCCAACGTAGGTTTCAAAAAGAGTCTTATTTTAAGGGAATAACGATGTTCATCATTATTTACCCTGAGCAGATGGAGCACATAAATTGTATTTTGTTTCCCAGACACAATCAGAAGTTAAAAAAAAAAAAAACAAACCCAAACTAAAACCCCCAAAGTAACACAAAGAAAGTGAGTAATGACAAGAGTTAAATTTTCCTTACATTTTCCTGAGAACTGTATTGGTATCTCTGACAATGAATTGCCTCTCAGCATCTTGCCACTCAAAAAGTTTTTGCTTTTTGTGACCAGCTCCTCCTTGAGCATTTTCCATTTGCTCAGAGACCAACCATCTAAACTTCCAGCCATCCATCAGGAGGTGTACTGTGTGTCACTTTAGGAATGTCCAAGTGCTCTTATTATGTAACATGAAAAAAAAAATCCTTTTGTGGGGACCTGTTAACAGATTACTTTTTTTCCTGATACCACTCAGTGTTATCTTGTCAAAGCAGCTTTATGCTCCTTTTGATAAGCTCCCCATTCAGGACACACAAAGGATTCTGGAAATCGCTATATATTGCTTACCTTGCTGCTTTCCCTGCCTCATCCTCTATCTCTTCCAAAAGCCCCCTTTTAAACCTTCTTCCTTATCCCTACTTGCACTTTTTAATCCAAAACCTTGAAAGGCAAAATATTCCAGCTGAAGAATCGATGGCTCTGTGCCCAACTGTCACCTAATTGTGTTCCCCTCATGGTGCTGTCCTCTGCCACAAGGTCATTCTTCCAACTCCTCTACTGGCTGTAGTGAGAGGGAAGGAGGCAATGATGGGAAAGAAGGATTCCTGCAAATAACTGCTCAATAAATTCAACCAAGTGCTAAATTTATAGGAGAGGAGGAGGGAGTGTTGGATTTTAGTGCTTCCTCTTAATAGCGACAACAGTAGGTTGGAGCTTGGAGTTTTATTTTTTTCTCTTCTCCACAGCTTTGCATTTAGTTTGGGCCCAAACTACATTTTTGGAGTTGGCCAGTGATGCTGAAGGCTTTACTCCTTCCAAGGGAAGAGGAGAAAGTTCCCCCACTGAGCTACACTTTTGCTTTCTAAACTAGGGAGGCGGAGTCTGCCTGGGGAGCTGAGCGGAGCCTCTGCCCTCCGGAGCTGCCTTTGTGTCTGGGGCGAGTCTCTCATGCCCAGTGTAAATGAGACATCACAAATTGATTTTACTTTGAATGCCTCCACACGGTAATTTTTTTCTTATCTTTCAACTCTAAATATGAAAAACCTGATTGGAAAGAAAAAGTTGAGTAGAAAAAGCAGCAGACCAAGGCATGTTTCTGTCAAACTGGTGATCCTGGGGCTGTGTGAGGAGCTGTCTCCTGGCAGCCATGCAGACAGGGCACTCTAAGGGGAATTCAGGATTGTCTTAACACCAGATTATCAATACAGGGCATCTAAGCTTAAAACAGATAGCTGTGTGTGCTTACACATGTATTCTAAATGCTACTAAAATGAGCGCTCTGTTACTTATTTACATACTCCGTTTTGTAGTTTGTTTTTGCAGATCTGTTTGTTTTGCCTGTACTTTTAATTTGTAATTGTAGCTTTTTAGAGCATATAAATTGTGAAATACACTATGGGGTTTGATCAGTTGGTTTTTACTTTGCCAGAATTTGGAAACCTTTAAACATCTAGGCAGACATGAGGAATTCCTGGAAAGAAAATAGACAAGTCATAACTTTCCAGGGTACTTGTCATACAACATGAGAAGTAAAAACAGAAGAAAAGGGCATATGAATTTATCCTGATTTCAAATAAAATCATAAGAGATATAGGTAAATGTAAAAACTACATTCAAGGTATTTCTAGCCAAAATAAATACCAATAAATTAGATGTTAATGAGGAGAGATGTGAAAGCAGGCATGGATGTATTTAATGAAGATAGAAAGTTAAAATATGAACAGATAAGAAAATAGCAAAACTTTAATGAAATCCTGGGGGGAAAGTGGAAGAGAAGAGGGTACTAAGGAACTGGTATAAATTCTGCCAGAAAAATTAAGTGAAAATATTTTTATTTCCTCAAATCCTTGGAAAAAAAGAAAACACAATTTAGCAGATACTAAAACTAATAATGGACTTTAAAAAAGGAAGATGGTTGTAAAGAAAGGGCCCAAATAAGAGACAGCAACTTTTGCAGGAACTGGTGTAACTGAGCTGGAATATGCAGCACTTGGTGTTCCAAGTATAGGAGGCAATGGTTTGAAAGGAGATGGGATGGGACAGATTCACACTGAGCACAGGGAAAACGGGCTTTATGGACTTGCAAGTAATGAGCTGCACTGAGGCTGTTTAGGATGTGCTCAGTGAATTGTCCCTGGATTTCACTGTGTTGGATGTGACCCTTATCCTGGCCAGCCCGGACAGGATAAAAGCTTTTTGGTGCTTGGGGAGCCAAGAGCCCTGAACAGCAGCAGTGACAACAGGATCGTGTGGGGGACTCTGAGCAATCATGGCAGAGGATATTAAATGATCATTTAAGACACCGAAGAGATCATTAAAAAGCAATAGAGATGCTAAACAGAACTTGGATTTCTGCCTCTCCCTCTCCCATGTGCTGAAATGACAGAGGCTTTTAAGGCCAGAAATTATGAAGAACAGACGCTTTAAATTATACTTTTATAACGATGTTGGAAGAAATAGATCTTCTCACTCCTAGTAGTATGAACAGCTTCACACCCGCCCACACCTCAAAACTGTGATTAGCCCTGCACCACCCCAAACATCTTCCTTGTTCCACCTGCTCACACTCACTACAAGGCAGAGGGGGGAGTTTGGTTTTTAAATAATAAAGAAAAGGCAGAAAAAGCATAGTGGCATGAACTTCCATAACCTGTTGAAAAGATTGACTCTGAACTGCAAACACAGACAGCTCCTCTGCCATCTGTTATACCTGGAGATATCTGGCAAATGGCTACAGCAGTGTCAGGTGGAGAAGCTACAGGAGACATTCTAAGGTCATGGATAGCATAAAAACAGAAAGAAAGGATGCTGTGTCTGTGTCAGATGCCAGAAATGGTTTCCTGACAAATACCAGTTTGATGTGAGAGAAATAAAGGAACTCCCATTGTGCTAAAAGGAAATACAAATAGTTCTGAATAACCACAGAGGGAATAAGAAGGAAAAGTGAACTTGAGGCTCTGGTGTGGTGCAGGGACAGCACCCAGCTGCATGTGTGCTGAGTGAGGAGGCTGGCTCCTGAAATACAGACTGATGGTTCTAAACACCTTCCAGGAGGCATTTGTAGGAATTTAAAAGTCGATGAATATCTGGGGACTTGGCCTTGGCATGTACTCAATGCCAGCCATAGCCCTGGAAGAGGTTTCTCATCCTACCAATTAATTTAGCCCCAAGGCTGCCGGTGAAATCTTTTGTCATTGGGTGGACATCATTAAAATGGTAGCTATTCCTTTGCTTTTAATCTACTGCTACTTGGGGCAAATTTTTATTAGTTTAAAAGTACTCTATGAAACAGTGGCTTGCTTTACTTGTGTGCTTGGGTTTGGGGTGTCACTTGCACAAACTTGTGAGGCCAGATCTTGCTTACGGGTGAAGGACAAGGTCATTACTATGTGCCTGATGTTTCAAGATACTGGATTACATAAAAAACTATCAGAAGGAAAAAAATAACTTGATTTTAACATTTGGTGAACTTACTATGAAAATAAACTATTTAAATTTAGTTGTAGTAATAGAGGAAGGTGAATTCTGGAACACAGAATAGGGGGGAAAGTATTGTAAAGCAGACCCAGAAAACAGAAGAGATGGCAAGAGGGAGAGATTAATTTAGCTGAATATTTTTCTGACTAATAATTACATTTGAAAGGCCAAAGAACATTCACTCCTTCTGGTCTCCATGATTGGAGAGGATATAAAAGTATTTGGAATTTGACTTGAAGAGCAATTTCTGAATGCAAATCTGTAGTGGGGGAAACTATCAAATTAGAGCAAGGTCATCTGGGCCCCACTAATTCACACCAACTGTGAAGCACATTCAAATTAGTTTCCATCAGCTGTGAACCAGGGTCAAAGCTCATTTTACTGACAGAAATCTCCATGCAAAGGACCCAGACGTCAGCCATGGTAGTAAAAAAACCTCTTTTGATCTAGCCATGGCATGATTCAAGGAACCTGGGCTGATTCCTGCTACCATTATGTTAAGAAAATAGCCAAGAAGACTTAACGTATGATTCTGCAAAGTTCATTCCAGTTTTCCTGGGCTGGCAGTTAATTTTTGCATCACTAGAAAATTCAAAAGCAATATCAACCATTAAACAAAAGACAAATAGTACTAGAGGTTGGGCTCTTGACAGGAAGGAAATCCATGGGCAGTGGACTGAAGGACTTGATTATCTTTCAATGACCTTTGGTTCTCTGTGCATGTTATGTTTTGAAAGGCAATTACTGAGTAGGATTTTATGAAGATACCTCCTAAGGAGGTAATTCGGAGTATAGTGCCCTAGCACTCTGTATTTATCAACATCCTTTTGTTATTTTAAAAGATATATTGGAGAAACCCCCAGGATCCTGTTATCCTCCCTGTGCCATATGATGGTTAAGGAGTTCAGTGCAGAAGCAATAGACGAAATTCCTAAAGCACAGATTGATAAAGCTGGACAAATGTTGCTTTAGGGCTCGAGTGGTCTTCCTAAGTTTGCTACTCTTTTTTTCATGATACCATAGAAATCTTCAAAATATTTTTCTCTGAATCTGATCTCTTTCTTAAATCTATAATTTTGCTGTTCATGTGTTGCACTTTGTAGGCTTAGAAATTCTGGAAAATACACTCTTCTGATTTTTAGTGCTGAATTAATGGTAAAGGGTTTTAAGTTTGTTTCTGTAAAATATATATTACCTTATTATTGTTCTACTTGAAATGAGTTAACTATTTCATATGAATACTGCCATGAATATGGAAATATAAAGTCAGATACTGTTACAAGCAATAAAATCTGGTGGGACTCTTTCTTGTGGAAGAAAATATCTCTGAGACCTGAAAACTGATTTTGTGTCTTTGCATAATATCTGTAGCTCATGAAAGAGATGAGAATTTCCACCATTTCTAGTTGTTCATATTCTGATTTTAGATCACGTTTGTGCTCCCCTTTGTCCTGGGTAATAATGTGGAGGCGGGGCCGGGGGGGGGGGGGGGGGCTGGGGTGTGGAGGGGGTTGTTTGGTTGGGGGATTTTGGTTTTTTGTTTGTTTTGGGGGGGTTGTGTGAGGTTTTTTGTTGTTTTTGTTTTGTTTGTTTATGTGAACCTGAAATTTATGTGTGGCATTATCTGAACTGGCTGTTATCCTACTTAGGCCCCTGACTTCACATAGAGAAGCATGTATGTTCTTTCTGAAATCTCTGATGCCAGAGGTCAAATCCAGAGCATTGGCAGGATTGTCTGATGACTTGGGTGGACTCACCAGTACTGGGGTTGCCATGACTTGTAATCCCGCAATGACCCAATGAAATTTCTGTAGACATTTTCAGCTGTGATTTGATGGTCATAACTGTGTACTAGAACAAGGGCACAAGTGGTAATTTTACATTCATCTGACACTGTTGAAAATGGTCTATTATGTAATTAAGGATAAATATGCCACACTGAAATAAATATTATGGTATTGACATCAGTGAGCCAGCTGGAACTCTCCCCTGGATGCTCTGCTGCTATTCTGTATTGGAGGGCTTGGTCACATAAGTGTTTATCTTATCTCAGGCATCATCTGAGTGCTGTGTGAGTCAGAAATTACCTCCCCTCTTCTGCGGCTCCAAAAAGCTGCTATCTCTTGTTCTCATTGATTAGGATGAGGAGGAAGTCTTGGCATTGCTGCCTGCATGGGGACAGAAAGAAGGAAATACAAGCAGTTATTTCAGCTTGCAGACTGGAAGCATTTAGAAAAGATTCATGTAAGAATACAAACTGCAATAATCAAAAAGGAGCCTCTGAACTTTTCACTCATAGCTGCTGTATGTTTGTGTGGTTGGAGATTAAAGAGAGCTGCTCCAATGCACGTTTTGCTTCATCACTTTCTTCTATATCCAACTTTTTTATCACATAATGGAAAAGGAAATCCCTGAAGTGCTTTTCATATAAGAAGGCCAGTCAGAAGAGATCACAATTGTAGTGCAAGTAGTGTTTATTTAATTTGATTTCCATGTACCCTTCATTGTCTACTGTCTTTTCCATTCTCATTTCCATCTGGAAGGCTGGGAAGGCAGCTGGCTTCCCAGCAGACACCAACTCCACAATTAGGGAGCTGGCATGCAGCTTTGCTTCCTTGTTTGGGGGGACTGTCTGCCTTGCTGGTCCTCATGGCACACTTGCCCACTCCAGCCCGTGTGCCCTGGGAACTTGGTGCACCTGCTGGCCCTGGGGCAGGAACATAAAGGATTCCACTGGCTCTGGAACAGCAAGGACATTTGTATACGACCAGGTATTAGAAAACATGAACTATGAGGATTTGAAGCCCGTTTGTTCTCCCCTTTCAGCAGAAAATGTGCTGGGTGTTCCTTTGGGGTGTGCTCAGGCTGTCTCATCAGGGTGGCACAACAGTGTTCTTGTTGTCCTGCTGAGTGTAAATCAAGAACATTCTCCTGAAACTGTTCCCTCCATACCTTTCTGTGGGGTGTTTCATGCTGCCTGTAACCTTTGAGAGGCTCCAATCATGGAGGCTATATTTAGCCCTGTTCAAATCTTCTCTACTGCTTCAGGTTCACATAACTCAGAAATACTGTGGAATTTGGGTATTGCCAAAGATTTTTCTGATAGTCAAAGCCCCTTAAAAGCTTTATTGCATTTTCCTCACTCCTCTGAGAATCAGCAGAGCATGCTCCATAGTTGCTTGCCTACAGATTAGAGAATTATAAAGTCACTGTTTGAAATTAGGGAAACTGAATGATTGGACATATAGATGAGGGACAACAAAAGGCAAGCAATAAAATTACATAACATAGGCACACCTTGAGTGTGACTATATTGTATAACACAGGATCTTTCAAAAAAAAGTTTACAGAAATTACTTGAACAGAGATTATTTTACAACCGATAATTGTTTCTTGCTGAAATTCCTATTTCAGCATTTTTATTTCTATTTTCTAATAGTCTGTCCTTTCCTTTTCTCCTTCCACTATCCTGTGGTACTGCAGAGCTGCCCAGCACCCTGTCAAAGACACCAGATTCAGTTTTTGGGAGCTCTCTTACAAGCTTACAGCCATACCCATGCTCCCAAAATACTGCATATAACTGGAGATCTCCAAACTCCCTTCAGCCCTGCTACCTTTGTTGTTAAACCAGCTGAGATTTAACCAGTGCCTCAATCAGAGGATGTTCCATACTCCATCACAGAGTGAGCATTTTCTTAGCTCCGATAATGAATCATGATGGAGTCTACTACCTTAGTGCTATTAAAATTTAAAATTTTTAGTTCTACAATATTTTGATTGAATGTGTTGTGGTCTTTTTTGATTTGGTTTTATTCAGGAGGTATAAAGATAAAAGGTTCAGAAGGAAAAATTCAATAGCAATTAGGAGCCTCATGCTTTTGTCTCTTACTAAATCCAAACCCAAGCATAGGTTCTATTTTTCCACCTTCATTTTCTGGATTCATACAACAGTTATCTAAAGAAAATGTAACATTTTGTACACATCAGTTAGTGACACCAGTTATTTTTATCTTTTACTTTCTCCAACAAACAAGCCTTATCTTCCCTGTACAGAAACGAGCTTCAGGCAGGGGAAAGGGCCACCCTGGCAAACTCTGCAGGTGCCAGTCTGCATCTTGCAGCTGCCCTACAAGCAGACTGCACCCTGGACAGCCGGCCCTGCCTTTCCTCACTCACCGCCCTGCCAACTTCTTCACTTCTCCAGAGCAGCAGCACCTGTTTGCCTTCCAGTGAGGGGGGAGTAAGAAAAGAGGAGATAATAGGCTGACTCTAGAAACAAATTCTAACTAATCTGAAAACTGCTAGATTGTTGTGCCACCAAGCCCAGCTCTTGCTTAGCAGCATAGGTATAGAGGGGTTTTTTATGTTAGAACATAGTATTTAGTTTTCAGAGCATCTGATCTGTTTTCTTAGTTTTTGATTCTGCAGAGCTAGTCTATAGCTGAAATCTTAAGAACTGTTTCATTTCATCATTGTGAAAAAAGCCAGAACCAGCTTCTGTGGTTATTTCATCTTTTTTGCAAAGTGTAATGAGGCACAATAGATTAAAAAAACTTAAATTATTATACTCGTGATGACAATTTTTCTACACTTCTTTCTACACAAATCTTTCTACACTTCTGGTGCAGAGGTCACCAGGCACATCCCAAAGTGTTCTAGTCATTTTGGCCAGAAGATGCTTTTCTTCCCCTTAGTGTTTGAGGAGCTGGGGTTGCTTTGCCACATCTTCAGGCAGATCATCTGTGTGTGTCCTACAAGTGGCACCTGGTGTTGAAATCACAGCCTTGTGAAGTTTCTGGTGGCTGCTGCATCCTCCGGCTTTTGATATTGCATCTGCCCAGCAAACAGAGCGCTCCAGGTGTTGCTTGACTTCAGATTTTCTTACAAGATTTTTCTCACTGTCTTGTTGCTAATTTGAATGCCTTGGCCAGGTTCCAAGGCAGTAATTACATTCTGGCTGTCTCATTTTCCCTGCCGTTCCTGTTGCAGATGTTATTTTTCACTGCTTGCAAGAGTAGAGAGTGGCACTGCTTTGGAATTCCCAATGCAAGCTAAGAGTTTGCTCACAGGCCATGCAGAGGTGGGAAAGGGTGCAACTCAGATTAAACAGTTCTGGGGTAGCAAACTTACTATTCTGTGACTGTGCCCTTTTGACAAACTGAGCCACAGAATAGCTTTAAAAAATTATTTATACTTCATAACAACACCAGTGGATTAACTGCCGCAGAAGTCTTTTTCTGACCCAGCACCAATACTATACATCAGAATTCACTTCAGTGATCACAGATATGAGACCTTAAAAATAGCACTTCCCCAATAGTTTTTAATAAAACCTGTTGTTCAGGTAGCCTTTGAAAAAACCCTGATATAACCAACAGAGTTAATAGAAGTGTTCCAGTATCCTGTTAAAAATAAACTATGTAAAAGTTGATTGGGAACTTTCTTTTTACAGTGATCATGTTTTCTAAGAGATCTTGTTCTTTTTCCCCCCACTACACGCAGTTTGCTTCCATCTTTAAAAGATGTTCTTTAGTAGTATCTTGCCAATGTTTAGTTTTAACTACAGGAGAGAAGTGCCCAGTACATGAACTGCGATGCTCTTTTGCTGTACCTTCTGCCAGAGCCAATGTCTCAGAAGGAAATACAGACTCGCTTTAAAGCTTTACAGAAACAGCCTTGTGGTTCTTGCTTATGTAAGTACTTGGGAAGATGCTTGTGCTGTAACTGCTGTGCTTCCCAAGGCATTAGCTGTTCTGCTGAGGTGATATTGCGTTAGGTGGTGTCGTGGAATGTTTCTAAATAATAAAAGCAATGTAATTTTCTAGTCTTCTCCTGGCTATCAGACTGCTCTGTGGGGTATTCATTAGCATGCAAGAGCTGCTTGCTCAAACTCCTCTCCTTCACTGATTCAAACCAGATTGTATATATCTGCAATTCAATGAAGAACTTGCATAAAATTAAATCCCTGTGCCTTATTATTTTTCTCCTGCACCTCAAAGCCCTTGTGAGACATGCTCTAATTAAAGAAGCATCACCACAGCTTCAGTTTTAGTCACATTGGTAAAACTTTAGAATTGATATGATATTCTTCCCTACTCTGTAATGAGAAAGAAATAGTGTTGAGAGAGAGGGAGACAAGAAAAAAAATACTCTTCCAATGTTAAAAATCAGCTCTTGGAAAAAGTCTTGCTTTGCTCCTAAACATCCACTTGCACAAAGCATTGTCCATGTTATTGTAAACCACTGTTTTCAGAGGGGTGACATGAGGGGGAATGTTTGCCCTTGCTGGGGCAGCAGCTCTCACACCTTTCTCTGCCACATGCATTGGAACTGGAGTGGTGCCCATGAAGTGGTTTTGTTTTCTGTAGTCTAAGAAAAGTTCGTGGCTGGTGATTAATCCAATTTAGCTTTTGTTCAACAGGTTTACCACTCTCAGAGTAGTGACAGAAATTCTGCATTAAATAGTTTCCTCTCTGTAAAACAGCACAGCCAAATTCTACACAGCTGAATAGCAGCAGCATTCTGACTCTGTCCTACAAAACCTCATCACAGTCAGAAGTAGCACTAAAATTGGCATCATATGATTCAGTCTTTAACTCGTGCCAGAATGCAGAGTAAAGTCTCTGAAGTCACCACTAGACAGAGGGTTAAGAAGGGTTTTTCAGATTCAGGCTCTATTTCAGCTGAGCACTGGAGTATGTGCTGAAGTCCTGTAGCAGTGTCATATCCAACACTGTTTTGATTGTAGATAACTGGCCATAGCTGACAGAGAAAGTTTCACTTTCTGTCTCACATCCTTTCTTGCTCAGGACTGATCACGTACACACACAGATTAAAGCTGAACATGCAAACAGGCTATTATTCAAAATGATTTATGAAGTAATTAATTCTGGTAGGTTCCTGACTTGAACAAGAGCCATAGTAATACCTTCTCTTCTTCAAGACTTATAACACAGAGGTTGATGTTTTGTAAATGGTGTGAGGCTGTTCCATATCTGTGGCATTTTCAGATTACAGACCTCCCTGTTGGACCATCTTCCATTATAGCTGATAATGAGTGCGCTGGGACAATCCACCTGGAAGCTGGGGTGGAACTGTGGTTGAACAGGTTAAGTTTGCACAGCATATCTTGCAGGGCTATAAGAATTGATGGTATTCAAATTTTCTGTCACTGCTCAGCTTAAGGTACCTTCTTTAAGGAACAATTAAAGATAAGATACCTTCTAATTGTGCTCAGTGAAGATTAGAATGTAAAGAGAAAAAAGAAGGGACAAAAACCCACACCCAAATCAAAACACCCAACCAAAGCCTGCTTGTCCTTTTTTTTTTTCCTAATTAATCATTATAGCCTAGTGAAATTTTTAACCAAAAAATTTTAACCATAAAAGAGTATTTGGACTTTCATTTGCTATTTTAATGATTTCCGCTTTAAAAATGTTGTGTTTGTAGCTGTATTCTGGGGCAGAGATTACTGTGTGCTCCTGTAGGATGGAACAGGCAGTTTTCTTTCTCAGTAGATTTTCTATGAAACTTTATCAATTACTGTTTGTAGATAACTCTGAAGTTGTGAAGAAGAAGCTAGTAGGGAACAGCAAGGAACTGTCTGTTTTTGACACTATAGGAAATAAATCCTGGAAATGCTATTCTCTGCTTATCTTGCTGTGGACAGTTTGTGAGTTTTTTGTCTCCTGAGTGCTCCTTAAGCAAGCAAAATGAGCATATTCACTGAGGATACAGTAAATGACAACACTTGTGTAATTACTTTGCAATCTTTCTCATATGCTACAGCTTTCAAAGGGATACCATATAGCATTTCCTCAAAACAAAGAGCCTCAGTAATTATTCATCCTTATTTTACCAGGTTTGGTAAACGGTTCAGCGGACCAATTCTGGCAGAACAAAGGAAATGCAATAGAAATGTAATCATATATTTGTGCTGCAGGTTTGGCCATATCTCTGCAGTTTTAGAAAATGTGATGCCCGTTAAGATCCTCTATCCTGATGAGTACACAAACAGGTGTGACTCATGTATGATTCTGAATCATATTTCTATTTATCTGAGTTAATGTATTTAATCTATTTCATTTATCTTTTTATTTTTATCTACATAAAAAACCCTCTATTTACCATGGTACTGTGAAAATACTCCCAAAACACAGGCAAAGTTCTGCTCTCCAGTCCTCTGCTGGTGTTCCATCCCTTCTCAATCTGCTTGGCTATTACAGGCCAATGGGTGTGAGAACCATGCTCTGCTTTAAAGGTATTTAAATGCTGTGGAAGCTAAAACTGTGCAGTGTTTTGCCTCTGCTCCGAAGGATTCTCTTTGTTGCGCAGAGTGCAACCAGCCCAGGGTGCAGCGTGCACATCTGCTTATCTGCACGGGCTGGCCCTGCCACGGCTCAGTCACTCACCCCGGGCCCCGCAGAGCTGTCCGAGCCCTTGTGAACGCAGGGACTGATCCCTGGGGGAGGCCACAGCTAACAATTCTGGCCTCATTAGGAAAGAAAATCATTTTTTCTGGCTTTTGAAAATCAAACTGAATAGTCTACAGTAAGGGTGACTTTAGAGCTCACCAACTTAAGATGGTGAAAACTCTAAGTTTTCAGAGAAACCCACTAATTCAGAGATATTTATGTGACAGGAGGCTTTACCATAGGCAGTTTTTAAAAATCTGCTGTTCTTCCTACATGTTCCAGCCTTTCCCCATCTCCAGAGCCAAATCTCCTTCAGAATCTTCTTGTTCTTTTTCCTTTCCTTCAAGCAAGCTAATAATAGAATACAATGTCTCCAGCTTATTTTGGGAGGGCAGAGTCTTCCTTCCCTGCCCCCCCACCCCACCCCTGACTAATTCTGCCTTCTTCCAGAAGTGTTTGGATAGTGCTCTCAGGCACATGGTGGGGTTCTTGGGGTGTCTTGTGCAGGGCCAGGAGTTGCACTTGATGATCTTTGTGGGTCCCTTCCAATTCAGGATATTCTATGATTCTTACTTAGGGGAAAAAAAAAAGTGTGGGGGGAGTGGTTTTGTTCAGCTTATCACACTATAAAATATATCTGTTACTTTTAAATACATTATTTTTAATATAGTTGTCTCTAGTTAGTGTCAGAGAGCAGAAGCTTGTTTGGTTACTAGAACATTAAAACTGGGTTCTATTGCTAACAGGTAAATTTCTCAAGGCTCCAAGCACACAGTAACGAGTTAGTGAGGGAACCAAGAGTTCCCAAGGTATTTGCTTCCACCCATCAGCTTTGCACTGAGAACTCCAGTGTAATATCATTTCTTTAAAAAAAGAAGAAATAAAGCTCTTCTTTGTGCAACATTCCTGCTGAGGCCCACGTGTTAACTGATCCCTCTCTGGCATGCTGACATCTGGGACAGCACAGCCAGGACTTGGGTAGGGCTTTAAGCGGCCATGCAGTTCATCACCTCCCTTGTCATCTCACTCCTCTGGGCCAAGAACCCAGGGAGAAGAACCAGGGTAGAATCATCTGAGCTTGGCTGCCAGGGAACTGGGAATTCCAGGAGGTGACTTGTGTATAGTCACAAATAAGGACTTGAGTCCATTTAGTAGCTCTTGATTTGCTTGCGAGCTAACAGAGATGAAAGAGGTTAAAGATACCAGGTTTCTCAACTCCTCCTTTCTTCCCTCCTCAGTAGGACACAACACTTTATACACAAGGGGAACTTTTGCTAAGAATCTTAAGCTTAGTCTTTAGCCCGAGTGTTACCTCTGAGCCTCTTGGGAAAAACAGCTCTCTTACCTCTGCACAGCTCAGGAAGCCCTCCCCAGTCCCCCTTTGATTCCACGTTCGGATAAAGTCACTAAGGCAGGAGTACCTTGTAACTCTGAGCCCACTTTGCCTGCCCTTGCTAACTGTGGATCCAGGTCTCCCCTTCAAGCAGGATCTTCTCTTCCTATGTGCATGATCCAAGGAGGTAAGACATCACTCTGTTGCA
Organism: Acropternis orthonyx; assembly: GCA_035583155.1. Taxonomy (NCBI): domain Eukaryota; kingdom Metazoa; phylum Chordata; class Aves; order Passeriformes; family Rhinocryptidae; genus Acropternis; species Acropternis orthonyx. The sequence goes on from JAWWEU010000029.1 coordinate 7,109,356, forward strand.
GCCTCATCCCTGCATGTCCCGTATTTAACTGTGAAAGTGCCACATGCGGGGACTCTGTGAAATACATGGATTATTTCATGTCTGGAAAAGGGCTGCTTTTCTTTTCAGGGTGCTCTGTTTCCTCCAGCTGGAACCAAAGAGTTGAATACGGAGCTTTACTTTGCATTTTGCAAAATGTCCTGGGCTTCCTTTTACTGAAACTCAGTTAGTGCAGCTGTTTAATTAACTGTTTCCAAAATCTAAGAAGCTATAAATCTTTATCCCAGCAGGAACTGCATTAATATCCTCAGTGATGAAAGGCAAACAAGATAGTGTGGCACAGCAGGATGGGACAGATATTCCAGCTTGTTATTAATAGAAAAGTTTTATGGAAATAGTATAAAGAGATCTATTTAGAAAAGGGAAATGGTGCTTTTGTTATTTATTTTAAATAAATATTATGCATTACTTAAAATAGAATATTTTTACAGGTCAAAGTAAGTGATGGCATCCCTCATCCAAGGAAATTATCATCTCAAAACACAAAGATTTTACATAGTTCACAAAGGTAGATGTTTAAAATAAGATGCAGTAGCGTATATATTGTTTGGAGGGGGTGTTAAATTAAAATATGGCTAACATTTCGTCTCCAGACATATATTTGGGCTGATGGCATAAAATTAAAGGTCTTTAAGAAGACCTTATTAATTATTTTACAGTCCAAATTAAGTACCTCAATAAGTTAATACTGGGAATCTTTTTAAGCGTCTGGAAACCTGCAATTGTTTGTAGATAAGCAGCAAGTTCTTTTTTATTAGTATCATTATTTAATTCATAGGACTCAGTGTTCAGTCAGTTCCCAATCTCAATCAGTCTGGAACAGTTCTACTGTTTAAAAAAAGTGAAATAATATAAAAATACCATCATAGGCTGTCACATTCCTGTATTAAATGTAAGTTGCTGTATTCCAAGTAAAATTTCTGCATTATTTTAGGCTTACAAGGTTTTCCACTGTCTATAGCTTGATTTTAATCTACTTGCTACTTAAGAGACAATTATCACTGGAGCTCAAACCATGTTTGCTGGGTTGTTTTGCCTGGAACTCTTTGTGTTTGTTCAGACAACAGAAATGTAGAGCTGTGAGAGTTCCTCTGTACTAAATTCATGTCCTTGACAGTAAAGCTCCTATTGGTGGGATCCACTCTGGGCTCTACCTTCTGACAGAAAGCGGTGCCATTACTTAGTTTTTCTCTTTCCTTCTATGAGAGATGGATGTGGAGGTGCCTTAAGACTGGAACTGGGCTGTGTTCTTGGATCTGGCTCCTGTTCCAAAAAGGCACGAGGGGCCCACTGAAGTCACCCAGCTGCTCTCCCAGATTGTGTTACAAACTGTTCCGTCAAGCACCTGTGCTGCTCCAGGCTGGGCTGTTGGCAGAAGGAACAGGCCATGTCTACAACTGCTAAATGTGTAGATTAGGATGTTCGTGGTAGGTAAAAAAATCAGATCCTGCTAGAAAGTGTCAGTTACTATGGACAGCACTGTGATTCTGCTAGGCACAATGTGCTTGGGGGACTGTACCAATGAAATGAAGAATGTATGGAGAAGTAATAGCAAATCAGTCTCTAGTCACCAACAAATGTCAAAAGGTGCTGTTTGGCTTGAGGTCCTCCCAGTTCATGTGCTTGTCCAAAAACACCTAAGAAAACGTTCAAGATTATTAAGAATATTCAGGGGAAAGTAAGACCAAAAAATTGCTATGTATTATGGTGATCATTGCTTCTCTAAAGTTTCCTTTTTCTAGATTTTTTAGATCCTTGGCATCATGTTTTCATATGTAGTCCTCAGTGTGTTTTGCAAATGATGAGAAGGATACAGAGATCCCACTGTTAACGACAGATCTGAACGCTTTCCATTCTCATTATTGCTAAAGGACAAACTGTGGCTCTTTCCCTCTTCTTGATTTCAGGCAGACCTGAACTGATGGAAATTCCCCTTTGACCTTTCAGTGATAAAGACTGACTAATTTGAGGTCCATTATGCCCTCAGATTTCCCCAGGAAGCTGATGAACAAGCCTTTCATTTTATGGTGGAGAAAACTGAGGCCCCGGGGTGGGAAAAGTTCTCCACCTCTCACCTGTGTGGTGGCCCCAAACCAGAGCTGTGCTGTCCTCTCTGTATCCTCACCAGAGCCTGAAATCTCGAAAGATTATGGCAGGATGGTTTCCTCTGCATGTAATACCCAAGGAAAATGTATAGTGATTCTGTCTCTTCATGCCAGCAAAGTGTCCTCTGTGATAGCTCATTTCTGTTGTGTTAGGGGTTATCTCCACGGTGAGTGTTTGCATGTCTTGTCATTAAAGAATCTCTTGCTAATTAACACTTAGAATTGATTTGGAAAAGCCTTATTTAGACTTCTCCATAAAGTAAGTATTAGATGGGAAGAACTTTATTTTGGTTTGGTCTGGCTATCTCTCTTTTTTATTTTTTTTAATTATTTCTTTGTATTATCTAGGTTTTAAATATATATATTATATATTTGGCATTATATTTTTTTGGTTCATGAATTCCAAGTTTTTCACGCAGAGTACATTTGTATGGGCTTCAGGACATATCTAGCTTTCAGCTTACTGGTATTAACTCTGCCCTTTTGAATTCAATTTGAATTGAATAAATGGATTTAGAAGTAAAAATCCCTACCTTAAAACCAGCTTAAGGCTGAGGAATGAAGATCCCTGATTCTGCTGGTTACCCCTGACACTCTCATTTGCCTTTAGCATTTCAACTGTTTAAGATGAAAATCTTACCAGGTGAGAGGCAGAGGCATTTTGCTCACTATTTGTAGATTAGAAGGTTGATTTTCAGATTGCAGATCTCGAAGTTGTGACTTGCAGCCTGGTTAAGAAAATGCCTCCTACAGGTGGGCTTCCAGGCCCCGAAGCAGTTCCAAATGTCCTGAACCAATTCTGATAACAAAAGTCCTTTCCTGTAAGTGTGATTTACACAGACCACATTTCACCTTGGCTTCTTACCACAGGCTGTAGTAACTAAGCAACTTTTTAACAAACTCAAATTAACCAAAGGCAAACAAAAGTATAACTTGCTTTATTCTGAAAGTCTCTTCATTCATGTGTCACAGATGCTCTTACACAACAAGCCAAGTATTAATGATATTTTCTGCTTTTTCCTTAGAGAAATAATAAAAAAATGTTAATAGACATTTGTCAGGGCAGAGGCATTGGGCTGAGAGTAATGGGAAATGACCAGAGCTATCTTTTGTTTCACTGTTGTAGCAGGAAGTTGCTTTTCTGACAAAACGCTGAGCTTGTGCACAAAGTCACAGGACAGAGAAGTAACATGAAGACGGAAGAATGATAATACAGGTTATAGATATTATAGCTTGCAAGTGCCATAACCCAACATTTAAGATCCTGGGAGGGTTTTCAGTCTCTGTTTAATGCTGAAAAGAAAATAAAAACTGCTGTAGTTTTCACAGGTAAGCTTGCTTCTTCAGAACTGATCTGTTTTAGAAATACTCGTTAGTTGTTAATACCCAGCTGAATATGCAAATGTGCAAACATCCACGACCAGTGTATATGCACGTACAGAGAAATAATTGGCTGTATTTAGAAGGAGGTTTTGATGCAACCTATATTTCAAAAGAGTTTCAATGAAGAAATACTACTTCACAAAGCAGTGCAGGGGTGAACTAAGTAAGAAAGTACACCAATTATCAGCATTTCCCAAGGAATTCCACCTTTCCCGAAAACTGGTTCCAGGATATTTAAAGCTAGATTTTCAGAATTTTAAATTATAGTGTATGTAGGTGATCAGCACCTCTTGTTGGTGAAAAAGAGGAGATTTCTGAGTGCTATCAGGGAACCTGAACAAGAATTTCTTTAAAAGAGTGGATAAATAAGACTATTTTGTGGAAGTTTCAGTTCCCCTATCTGTATGGTGGTTATGATGAAAAAGAAAGGATTATCCAGAAATTGTTACCATCTACCTGATTAAGGTCAGGAGAACAAGGTATGGTACTTTTTCAGTGGTTAAAAATCAGGTAATTAAAACACAGAAAAAAATTTTCAAGACAAGAAAGAAAAACATGTCTGTAGTTAGCATAAAAATACGATTGGGGGCCTTGCACTCAATCAAAAATGCTGTGTCCTCGTGGTGCCCCAGCCTGGTACAAAAGTTCTGCTCATTGAGACTTGCTCAGAAATTGTGATGGGTTCGTGTTATGCTCTGTGGCAATGTTAGACTTTGTCTATTCTCTGCCATAGCATCAACTCTACATTGAGTATTCTTATTAACTTATTAGAAATTGCTCTCAATTGCTGTCAATTTTTAGAGAATAATACATTTCAATGTTTCTTAAGCTCTTTGGATAAATGTGTGTGGTAGGAACACAGTTATCTATAAAATGTTGTAGGTTGGGCCTCTAAGCTATATAACGTTCTGTTAAATCCCCTAGAACCAAGGAATTCTTTAAAGGCTCACTGGAATGATTTCTGACTTAAGGCTGTATGAAAAGTAACAGAGTATGGCCTAGCAGTTTTAGAGGAATAAACTTCTCCAGGCTTGTTTCACATGGGAGTTTTGTGCTCTTATACTTGGCTGCAATTAATTTTTTGAAGACTTTGGGGAAAAAATTGAATGATCAAAATAAACCAAAACAACCCCAAAATATCTGTCATAACAATAAATTATCTCCATGTAATTGATATGGAGATGAAGTTCTCCACTCTGTATTTAAACAGTCAGCTTTCTCTGATGCCTGCTTAGGTCAGGTTGAGATACTTCACTGGACCCTGTAGGTGCATTCAATTCTGGTGCACCTCCAGTGAAAGGAACCCTTGGGATTAATTTGGACAAAATAGTTTGACCTTAAGGTGATTTCTAGAGAACAGCATTTTATCTTCACTTGAAAAAGAGTAGTTTTAAAAGGCACTTTCAGACTGGCCCCTTTTTTCACACCCTTATTCTCTAAGTAGTTGCTGCATATGAGCAATTGATTGATAGTCACTGGTTGTAATCTACATGACACTTAATGAGCCTTAATGAAGAACTTGCATGTTGTTTAAATATAGAAAGCTTCTCTCTGTATTTCTATTTCTTTAAGGCAGTTTTTAGTGTTTATCTGAAGTGTTCTTTCAGGGATGGATGGTTTCTGCCTCTAAGTTACTTTGGTGCCTACATTTCTGTCAATATGTTTGTTACCGAACAGTCACGTCCCTGACTGGGAAGGCTTTGTTGTCAGCAGCTCCTACTCTGAGAGATCCAATTTGTTTCCATTACAGATGAAGGCACAGCCAAACGGGGATTTGTTTTCGTGTGTGCACACACCGCGTGGGTACAGGAGTGACAAAGCCTGAAGGAAAATGTAGGGGCTGAGCTGCAACAGTGACAGACAGAGCTCCTTACAGAGCCCGTGCCGCCTCTGTTCCCTGAGCCCGCAGGCTGCGAGCACCAGCACAGTTCTCGTCGGTGTTTGACCCTCCCAGTGCGCCTGATCTGTGAGACTGAGAGAGTGAACACGTGCACTGACGGTCGTGTGTCCGACCTGAACTGAACCACTGCTGCCTGTTTATCTCAAGGATGTGTTTTAGAGGTGTTATCTGCTTGATTTCAAGCAATCATGAAAATAGGGAAACAAATAAATACCTGAGAAGTGTTGAAAGACAGTCCAACATATTCTAATGATTTTCTGAACTTTTCCTTGTAACATAACTTCTGCAGATCTCGGAGCTTAAACAGTAAATGTGTGGGTCTAAAAGCAAAAATTAGTTTTCTGCTTTGTCCTTATTAACAGTGATTAGCAGGAAAATTTACTGGGGTAATTTGAGAGCAATGACATACCAATCTCAGATAGCCATTGTGAATTCCAGTTTCTGGAGTTAATTTTTCAGTCACGCTTTTAGAGCATATAAACACAAGTATTTTTTGTAATGATATTTTCTTTTCTTAATTAGTGGATTCTCAAAATCTCTGTTGTTCATCCCTTCAAACTTCCAGGCTAACACATTCATTCCCATGTAATTGAGCTGGTGCATGAAAAGGCAAAACTCCTGAGTTGTGCTCCTTTGAGACACATCCTTCTAAACAATGTTGTTGTTAGAAGTATCTCTTGTTGCTGACAGCCACTCCAAACAGTTAGAACCCAGGGGTCTCAAATCTCACTTTCATTAGACAGTGTTGTCTTTCAGGGAGAATCTGCCCGGGTTGTAGAATCCCACACACATAAACCATGGGGGTTTTCAAATGCCCCTCCTCATCCTGCACTGCTGCCCCATGTGCAAGGGATGCATGTTCTCGGACAGCCACAGCTGAGCCCACGAGCACCACCACTGCCTCTAGTCTATTCCTGCTGACTCTCAGCATGTCCCCAGCTCTGATTCCCTCCCACAATTCTCTTCACTCGGTCTCTGGTAAGGTCCATGTTTTCAGAGCTGTGAAGATTTTTCTTATATTTGACAAGTCTCCAAAGAGGTCACGGCTATAAGAGGAGACAAGAACCTGGACTGCTGGACTCTTGCCAATATTGTGCTTTACTTGAACAAGTCATTTGTTCTCTTTTCAGCTTCCTCTAAAATGAGAACTTTTGTTACCATTGCAGAGAATGTCAGAGGAATTTTATATGGTCTGTAAGAGCTCTTTGTGCAAAGAAACTCACAGCTCAGTACAAAGAAATTCTATCTGAACGCTAGAAACTGTTTCTGTGCAGATTTTAGCAAAAATGATGCTCTGATTGATCTATATGAATGCAGCTTTTTTGGTGGAACAGAGATAGTTGAGTGAAAATGCTTTTGGAAAGATGAGAGCTATGTTTGCTGCCACCAATTACTGAGAGGGGAAAACCAGTAACAAAAGCAAACCCAGAAGTCAGTGGAAAATTTATTTTTATTTTGATTAGTTTGTGAAATGCACTTTTGTTTTGGGGTTGGATTTTTTATAGTTTATTTTAGGTGATTTGGGGGGAGTATGCTTCTTTTTTACTGTTGCTGTTGGTTATTTGGTGTTTTCTCTTTTGTTTGTTTTTTCTTGGGTTTTTCTTTATTTCTTTTATTTGTTTTGTTTTCATAAATGTGAAGTAGCATTCTGTTTTCTTCAACTGCTGTTTTAAAAGTATTGGATGAAAATTCATTTGCACTCTGCTCCTTCAGGCACAAAATATGTTTTGTCAAACCAGATATTTGCAGAACGTCTTGGAGGATTGTTTCTCAGGCCAAGTTACTCTTCGTGCTCTTGTGTGTTTGCAGAATGAAAAGATGATGTTTCACTTTGACAGCACTGGCAAGTCTGTTAGAGGGATGATGGATTGATGTAGATCAGGACAGTGATTTCAACAGAAGTGCAAAGTTAAATGAAACCCAACAATTAGCCTCTATTTATGCAATGATTTAAATTGGCTTATTGGCAAAAGGCTGCTTTTGTAGTTCTCACAGTTGCTGTTATAACAAAGCCATATGCTTGCTTTTGTGCATATCAAAGCTCATTAAAATAAAAAGAAAAATCAAGCAGGAATCTCTAATGTTCCTTTAGACAGTTTCCAAACTGCAGAAAGATTCAGAGCTGAGCTTTGGCCAGGACAACTTGATGGGATATTTTCAGAGTTTTTAAGCTTATAGATTACATTAGTAGCTGGGTTTAACATAAAGTGGATCCTAAAGTAAGCTCCCTTTAATAAAGCTCTGCTCTGAAAAGTCGGGTCCTTGGCTTCCATTTCTACTTTCTTTACCCTGTGCTGTCGCTGTTGCTTTTGAGGCTCAGTTTTATTCTGACAAATCCCTGGTAGTTCTCTACAGTTTGTATGCAGCTTGTTAATACAGTGAATTCCATGACTGTGGTATTTACAGTAGTGCCCAGTCTGGGTGGTGGTTACAGTCTGATCTGGAGCCCTGAATGATCTGTAAATATGGTGTATTTTCATGTAGGTGATGGTGTTGGGGTTTCCCTCCTATGTTATTTTGTGGAAGCCCAAAGGCAGATGGACCACACTGCTTGGATTCTGCACTAAGCTAAATCTGGAGACTGTGCTTAGAGTTCTGGGATGAGTTTATACCAAAACAAGTTTTATTACAAAATACTGTAGTTCTTTATGTATATGTGAGATATGAAGTTGTAAGCTACATGAGTTCAGACTTCTGAGATGGAATTAACTTTTTAATAATTTGGTCCTTGATTTCCATTTTGTTTTTAGAAACTGCAGTTCATTATGTTTGCCTTAAATTGCTTCCTGCATTATTTTTAATCTGCCACTGATAATGGATTTTTTTAATTTAAAATCTGCCAACTTTCAACTAGAATCAAAAATAGGTATCTCTTTAAAGTTTGGGCAATGTACAGAGCAGGTCATTACAGGTAACATTTGTAAGTTCTCTTGGGTTGTGCTTTGGGAGGGGTTGTACTTTCAGCTCAAGACCTCAAAATCCTGGTTTGCAGGGACAGATAAATTGCTTCATTCAGGTTTAGATGTAGGAGGTTTACAAATGCAATAGAAAATCTACAGTTATTTGAAGCTATAAAATTACATATTTTATATTATGAAGCTTCTGACTTGTATTTCCCCGCCCTGTGCTGCAAAGGGAGAGCTCTGCCCAAGGAATGTCTATGAGGACCCAGTGAGAGCCTCATTCCTCCTGCTGTGTAATTTTTAATGTGATGTCTGATTTGGCAGACAGTTTAATGAGAATTCTCACATTTAATTCAAACTTAACTGTTGAAAATGAACAATTGGTAATTAGGTGAATGTGATGTGCTGACTAATTAGTTGCTGTAACAAATGGCCAAAATGCAGTTAATTTTTTTAAACAAATATTTGAATTGTTTGAGAAAATGTTGTATAATGCAAGCCACAATACTTTGTTCTTTTTTTTTTTTTAATTCCATTCTCAGTTTATTCAAAAATGACTTGCAGTGTTCCTAAGAAGGCAAGCTTCAAGGTCAGGCATAATCAAAAGGTAGATTAAGTCTATCACTGTGTTTGGCTATAGATATAAAAAGAGCCAACTTTTTCATTCTCAGTCACTCTATAGTTATTCACAAATGTACAGTTTATTCACTATCCACAGCATGAAATTGCAAGTCATTAAGAGAATTCAGTCTTTCCTTGAAGTGAACCATCAAGGATTTACTAAAAAGTTTAATTATGTTCCATCTCTCATTCCAGTTTCCATAATTTTCTCTTATACAGGAAAAAAAAAACTTTACTGAAGCCACGATTAATGCTCCACTTGTTAGCAAGCAGTATTTTAATGGTCATCTTTGTGCATAAATAGAGGGTGTTGGAAATCTTCTCCTGGCTGATCATGAGCAGCACTTTATTAGAAATGCAGCCCTGGAGCAGGAGGTGAACCTGTGCTCCGGATTGATTGCCTGTGTGGGGCGGGTGGGTCGCTGAGCCAGGGCAGAGCTGACCCTCCAGCCCAGGGACCCCGAGCCCTCACTTGTGCTGTGACCTCAGCATGCCCCCTGCAGTTCCCCAGTAGATCTGAATGTGCTTCTCTGGTAAGCAAGGCCACCAATAGCAGTGGAATTCCCTTAATATTTTATTCTGTGACTTTCACGTTCATTTTCCTCCACTGAAACAACTGGTGGTTCTAGGGAGGAAAATAAAACTGCCAGTGATAGGTTAAATTTGGCCTTCAGTGAAATCAAATTCCCTCTGTTACAAGGTAAAAACACTTACGGATGTGCTAAACTCCCTTGTAATAACCATTCTCAGTGTTTTACTAAAAGAAAAGAACTGGAAACAGTTTTCCTAGGGACTCCAAAGCCCAGACAGATTGAAATCTCAGCTTCTTGTATGAAACAGTCCTTCAGAGAATTTTTATTTTTTTTAGCCCTGGTCTTTCCCACATATTTCTAGAGCACAGACTAACAAGCCAAGTATGGTGTGTGTGTGTTCATGCACATCTGACTGGCCCAGAACATTAGGAATGCCTCCTTTCTTACAAGTGGAGAACCTGGTGTGTGTCTGAAAGGCAAAGCCCAGCTCATAATGAGATTGGCTTCCTCACAGTGGAGAGGCATCTTTCTAAGTGGATGCAAAATAGGGTCACGGCTCTAGACAGTAAGGACCCTGGATGATAGTGGGGACTCCAAAACAGCCTTTCTGAGAGTGGTTTTCATCTAAATGTTCAAGAAAAAAACATGTCTGGTGGCAGAACAATTTTGGTTAATAATGTAAGCATAGGGGTTTTCAGTGCACCTCTTGAAGGAAAAGAACTAATTCAGAAGTGAAAGGGATAAATGCTGAAGAAAGATGCTTTAATTAACAGACTTCATTGTTATGTTGTTTCATGGGGTGTGAACTATCCATTTCATTGTTCTCTATTTTTATTGCTGTTACTGCTCAGGAATCCACAACATTATGTGCTTTGTCTTGCTACTCAATTAGACTGGGGAAAAAAAAAAGGTTTAGTGGAGCTAATTGTTCTAATTAAAAGGGTGATTCTGTTAAAAACTGTCCCTGCTTATAAAAACAGCAACTTTTTCAGAAGGAAAATTGAAAATGTGCATGCAGAACAGATCCCTTAAATGGAGCTCATTGTACAGGCAGAGATGTCAAAGATCTTGGAGAAGGGACAGTCCTGTGTGAGACTTTGTGCTGAATGTAAACCCATCATGATATTTGCAGACTGCTGTCCCAAAGTTGCCCTGGACTTTGCTGTGAGTTCTCTCCCACGAGGAAACTGGCAGCTGCTTTTTGCTATCAGAAGTTCTGTTTTCAAACACTCCAAAATACACGTTGCCCCTTTCATTTTTCAAGCCAGACTGAAAGAAACTTCTAAGTTCAGTGTAGTTCACCTTTTCGTTTGTGTTTACTCTGGAGTATTCCAATGCACTTTAGTTCTGGAGATTGTCTGTACACCTGGCTCTGATTCCACAGATCTGGGTGGTGTCTTCTCTCCGCACGGTATCGCTGATCTCTCAGAGCTTTCTGGATCTGGGGCTGAATCCCAGCCACTGCCAGTGCTTATGGTTACTGTCCCTTTCAAAAAGGGAAAAGGACTCCAATAAATTCCACTTCCTCTGGGCATTTCTGGCTTAACTAACAGGCCTCAAACATTTTTTTTAAGGAAGAATTCAATTTCTTATACGTATTTCTATGTATATGAAGTAAACCAGCCTTTCAGAATGTCAATTGATCAGAAATTGCCTTTTAAAAAAGGAGAAAAGAATCAATGTTAATGGTTAAATAGTTCTGTAATAGTAAAATCCCTTTTTCCTTTTTCTTCTTGCTCTACTGAAGGAAAAAATAGTTCATTAAAGTTTAAATGTTCATCAGATATGGCATGCACATTGAGCTGAGTCTGTACTGTGAAATGCAGTTGGTTTCCAGCCATCTAGAGGGGAGGGGGAAAAAAGGGTCTGGCTGTCTTAGTCAATTCCTATCTCTTTTAGTTTGTGGAATTTTGTCATCTCCCTCTGGTGGCAAATGTCTGAAATATCCATCACACCAGTGCTGAGGGGAGGGGGGGAGGAAGGGACCCTCGAGTCTGTTCGAAGGTGCGGCTGAAACTCGCATATTCCACTCACAAACATGCAAAGCGAAACAGCCCCACTCTCTGGAGCACAGGCTTGACAGGAGAGAGGGGAAATGCAGGCTGGTCTGGGAGCTGCGCTTTGCAGTGTCCAGCTGGAGACAGTGCCAGGCAAAGCCAGCAAGAACAGAGGCTCTCGCAGCACACACTGAAGGAGGGAGGGCATCCCAGACTTTTGTGTGGCACAAACCACTGGCCTGCAAGTGCAGTAGTTCCCGTCAAAATCAAATATTTCATACAAATTCTCAGAAAGGAAAATGAAGGAGAGCAAAGGGTAATTTTTAGCATTCTATTTTTTTTTATTGCTACAGGTATATCATTGTACAGTCTAGTTTGTATAGCCTATTAGATCAAGGAGGACACTGATGGACCAGGACCTATTTTGTACTTTTCAAGACACAGTGGTGAGAAACAGAAAACAGCCCTCCTACCCAGGGGGTTTGTGCTTGAGCACTATTGACATTGTTTTTTAATAAAGGTCTTTTAGTTAACTCTGATCCTTGCGAACCAGAAATAATAGCATAGCTTCGCTTTCCCTGTCAGCTCACTGACTGCCCCTCTTTGAGTGTGTGCTGATACCAGAGTGTTACAAACACTTAGCCCTTAAAACTGTTCAGCAAACTTGGAAGGCCACCTTAAAAACTTCCAGCTGAATTCAGGAGTAAGTGATAGATCTACACTCTGACTGTCCTGAATAATTTAACAACTTAAGTATTCTGGCTCCCAAAATCATAACTTGAAACACTTGAGTAATCCTCTCAACCTGGTCATATCTTTTTTTGTCCCCTGGTCCTATGTATATATAGCTGAATGTATCCACATTAATGCTGCCTTTAGTCATCAGTCCTTTGTGTCTTCACAGTTAATCTCTCTGTGTGTAGAATATAAGTAGGTGTTCTATATAAATAAACTCCCAAATGGGAACCAGATGCTGAACTTTATAGCTGACTAAACAGAACCACTGAAAGGTGATATAATATGCTTGACATCTGTGAGTCAGCATCGAGATGTGCTCCAAATACTGCTGCAAACAGTGACAGTTTCTGGACATGAGGAACTCAATGTGCTCTCATTAGCGCTGCTGGAAATTGCTCCCAAGGGTTGTAGCTCTCACTCAATTCAGATCACTTATGTAATTTCAGAGCATGAACTGTTCCAGGGGAACTGCAATGTTCGCTGATTTTTGAACTGCTTGGTGAACTTTCCATTTAAAGGTTTCCCAGATTTGGGGATGGAGCCAGTGCATTAAGTTTAGTAGTCTCGAGGAACTCCTGAAATGTTCAGATTAGGAAATGCTCGTCACAAGGTGCCCCTTGTCCTGCTTAATGATCTGAGCCAAAAGGCAGAGACAGAAGCAGAGACAGCCTGTTGGGTCAGGGCCTAGATTCACTCTAACACTCATCTTCATTAATCTTCTGTTTATATTGTTGGAAAGGTACGTGCTGCCTATGAAGTGAGATAGCTGCACAGTCGAGCTGGATATCTGATTCCTGGCTGGCTCTCACCACTGGAATTTCAATGTGCTTTGAGTGGGAATGTGTGAAGCCCCAGTGAAGAGAGTGGCTGGAGCTGCAGCAGTGACTGCCTGTGAGCGCTGTGCTCACCTTCGTTAGTGAGCTTCTCACAGTCTTCCTTACCTGGGCTGGTTGTTTTCTCTAAGTAAGTTTTACAGGAGTTCATCTTCCCCTGTTGGCCCTGGGAGAGCACTGGGCAGAGCTCAGGCTCCCTGGGATGCTGCTCACGAGGGCGGGGGTTTGAGAGGGAGGTACTGGTTTGGTCCTTAGTGCTCTTCTGGCAGCAAACTGTTGAGATTCACCTCAAGTCCACCTGTTGGTGGATAAAGATTGTGTAACCAAAGAACACAGGCATGACCAAGTTTGCAGAAGTTGCTTTTGGTACGTGCTGAGTCTTTGCTTAGTAGTTTTTGCTTTTCATTTAAATTCAGACAGCTTAAGTTCAACAACCCCTGGTTACAACACCTTCATGGGAAACATTCAAGGGTTATTTTTCCTGTTTTTCTAACAAAATCCATGGGTCTGTGTAATTCATATCATGGCTTTGCATTTCCTCCCTCTGATTATAGCCAAGTACATGGGGCTTTACTAATCTCTTTACAGAGATTTAGGAAACGTCCTCTGTTTTTCCTTGTTGCAGGTTCCCAAGCGACGTATTTGGCTTCACTTTGGGCTTTGGATTGACCGAAAAGATCAAAGCAAAAGACATGTAATTCACCACAATCATTTTGACTTGTAGCCAGTGTTTTATAAATTGAGAGTTTCTGTGGATGCAGAAGGGATAGAGCTCCCCAAATCTCACTGACATTCCAAGGGCTTTGGACACACTTTAAGCTTCTTTCACAATCCTGTGCTGAAATTGCCCAGCTCTGCTTTCCTTTTTAAAGTAAATGTGCATTTCATCCTTTAATTTTTTTATTGATGAATTCTCTGTATCTAAAGCTTGTACATCCATGAAAGGCATTAATCTTGTCTTGCTGACTTTGACTGTTGTTGACAGCCCAGTATGTCTATACATTATCATGAATGACTACCTGTGTCAACAAAAGTTAGCAAGTAGGTGATTTCAGATGACTCCCACTCTTCCCCCAAATAAAGGCAAAAAGGTGGGCCTTGAAAACATGACCAGAAAATCTGGGGTTTCTGAAAATGTTAGCAACCTTCTTTTTTTCTTATGTAGTTCAGAAGTTACTGCCTTTGTATGAAACTTTATCTTGAAGAATATACTGAAGCTTTTTACAAAAGGTTATGGAATTGTCAGCATTTTCAACTGAAGGGTAAAAAGAAAAATGCTTTAAAGTTAGCAGCTTCTAACTATTTAACTGTCAGTGTTATTAGTCTCAGCTCTTCTTCAGCATTGTGGGAATAGTAGAGCAATGAGTATTTATAATAAGTAGTAAATGTTGATTAGCTAATTGGTAATTACTATCTTCCCTGACTCCTCTGTGTTTCCTTGACTTTATGGATCCTGATTGCTAAGCAGCAACCTACAGTAACAAAAGTCAAATCATGTACTTTAAAATTCCTATTAATCTATGTGATTTTGTGAGCAAAATCAATAATTCCATTCCTTGTTTAAATACGTACTGAATTTTAGATAGGGGTATATTAACTTTGTATGACTGTGAACTGCTTCATGCTTTTGCTAAAAGAAATGCAACTTCTGCCAAGTGCCTGCACAAAGGCCTGTGGGTAGACAAGGATGAAGAACAGCAAAAACATTGAACCAAATGTCCTCACTTTGGTTTCTACTATTGAGCTCAGTCTTGTTTGATGGAGCAAACTTCTTAATGAAATGGAAGTGGCAGTTTTCTCTGCCCCCTCTTTAGCCCTGGAACGGTGACCAAGAGGGGGGGAGCCTGGACCTTCTCTGCTCCTGATTTAGAGATTACAGAGGAGGGGAGTGGAGAAAAATATGCTGCAAGAGATAAGTGATCTATAGGGAAGAAAATCAGGAATTACTTAACTCCTACAGTGCTTTTTTGCTTTAGTTCTTAGTGACACTGGGGTTAGTTGGTGCCTGGGGACACACAAAAAATTGCTGTGATGTTCCCACAGTTCTTTTAAAAACTACTGAGAATACAAAATCTGGTTGAGCTATTGTGCCTGCCTTGATTATATGGCAATAGCCATCAATAAACTGATAATCCCACATTCTATAAGGTGGCAGAACAGCAGAGGAACATCTCCATCAGCAACAACTGAAATCCCGTCTCCAAGTCCTGCAGTGACCTGCATGTTTTTACAAAGCACCTGTGCAGGCGTCAAAGCCACTATCCATGTGATGAGGTGGGATGAGAAGTTAAGGGAATGTCTGTTCTCAGATGAAAAGTTTTCATTTTGAACAGAGGCAAGCAGGGTTGTGGTTTCCTTGTTAGCCAAGTATGAACAGAAAGAAGCAAGGGCACGTCAGGAATAAGAAAACAGCTTGAAGTTATCAGAAGCCTTTTGTTTTCAGTTTTAAGTAAAGGAACTTCAGAAATGCTTTTAAAATCTTAAACATAGATATGGTTAAGACTGGAAATTGCAGCTGCTGGTTCTTTAACCTTTGGTATTCTCCCCAATATTCTTTTTTGTCAAATGTACTCAGTTTTATGAGCTCATCATTTTTCTTGTGTTAATACATTTTCCTTATCTTCTAATTAACCACTGCTCCTGGCACACTTAGGATGGTCCACTCACATCTGCTCTGGCTTCTCATTGTGATTTCAGTGCAGGGCCTCTGCTGCAGTGCCAGAGGTGATGCTTTGCCCTCCTCCAAGCTTGTCTGCTGGTGCCTTTTGCTGCCTTCATAAGCCTGCCTGGTTCCAGGTCAGCCAAGGCAGAAATCCAAAGGGACAGTTGCTAGCAAATCTTCCTAATTAAATTTGAGAGGGGCTTGGACAGGTAAATAGCACCAGAAATTCCTTAAATCCCTTCAAAGATTCCCAAACTGGCATTCCTTAAGATTTCAGTTCTGCATGAAGTGCAAGAGCACTTTCTAGCTTTTCCTGTTCAGACATCTCATCTTCTCTTGCCATCTACTCACTTGCATTTCCCCTGTGACCTCTGCCATGTTCAAGTGGTCTCTTGAGATTTCACCCAAGAGCAACAAAAACAATGTAAAAAAAAAAAGAAAATATTTTTATTCGGTGTCAAAGTTTTTGGCCCTAGATTTGTCTGACCAGCCCTGATAATGTTAGTATTTGGTTTTGTGTATTTACGTGATATTTTATACTTTTCTTTTATAAAGCTGTTTTGTTAACAGATTTCATTGTTGGGTTTTTTTAAATGTTTGTTGTGCAAGGTTTTGTTCTGTGTGGATCTACATGAAATACTGAAGTTGATGCTACGGAAGAACTATTTCTGAATTAAATGACAGTGGTGTGTAATGAGAAAGCAGGCAGGGACCAACATCCTGGGTGTCTTTGTACATCACTCAAGGGTCGTATTTGAAATCAAGGCTGTTCTTGTTTTTGCAGCTTTCCATAACTTTTTTGAGGCTTTTTAATCTGAAAGGCTGTGGACAGAGGCTTGCAGGTTTCCCATAAATTGACTGTTTGGAGAGAAGTGCCTCATACCTTTAGCCTGGAACGAGTTCTCACTAATGAAGAGGGTCATAACTGGGCTTTGCAGTGTGGTAGTTCGTGGGCTGTTGGGGCTTGGGGGTGGTTGCTGAGGCCGTGTTATCACAGCACATTGCCAAGTATCACAATGCAAAATGCAACGCAAGGGAGATGCAGCTCAGAAGATGTGGAATTTGTTAGCAATGCAGTCTTTGTTAAAAAGTCCCACAGATATTTTGTTCCTAGAAACCTGAAAGTATAAGATAAAGAAAATAGTATTGACAACTGTACTCTTGGGCACCTTTCATTGCACAGTGCCAGGGATGTTGTAGTACTTCAGACATACGGGCCTTGCAGAAAGCTGAAAATGGATTTTTAGTGTAATTTATATTAACAGTTACTTAAATATAGAAATAAAACTACAGTATGCCTTTAATATCATACTACTCAGTACTCATTAAGAGTTAAGATCATTAACTGCATTTTTTACACTGTATGTTTAGTAATTGCACAAATGCCATGCTGATACTCATCTCCCACCCCCCTCCCTGAGTTACTAAAACCAAAGAATATGTACAATTCACTCATTTCTAGAAAATTTCCTAGTGAGGGGTTATTAATTTCTCCCCTTACTGGCTGTGAAGCAAATGTAGCTTGAGGCTTAATGTGCTGACAGTGTTTGCCCATTTTTAAAGGTAGTCCAGCTCTCATGTTTACAGAGCAAGAAGTCAGTCTGCCAAGTTTAATGAGAGTTACAAGAGTCAGCGAAGAAGCTGAAGTCCTTTGAAGAGGTCATTAATAAGGAATAGGTTTAAAAGGAAAGTAAAACATCTTGTTATTCTCTGGTCCACTGTTATGCAGCTGTGGTGGGCATTGTTAGGCTGATAGAACTGGATGGCTTATTTCCATGTCACATAAAACTTTGTCAGGGAGGAGGATACTCAAAGTTTCATTGTGATACATTTCGTAATTTCCTTTTCTATCCCCCACTCCCCATACACCCCTCTATAGTCTGTGTAGCTTTGTCTCTTCCCTTCTCCTGCATCCCATGTAATACTTCTTGCCTCCAAGTAATCTCAGCTGTGCCAGCCTCCTGCTGTCTGACTGGTTCCTGTGCTGGGAAGGGGGGAGAACTCTTTTCCTGCAGGCACCTTTCCTGTGTTGCCTCTCAGTGAACTCATGGCAATAAAAAGAGTTGGCCAGCATATCTTAATGTCAGTGTTTGCACAAATGTATTTGTTCAAAGCAAATGGCTTCTCAAGAGTCATTTGAAGAGCCTGACCTGAACACATTGTCCTTCCTCTTAACATTGCTGATGTAGAAACTCATTTCTTTCAAATGTCCTGGTCTTGTTATGAAACATGCAGGAGGTGGGGGTCTGCCGGAAGTCTTTGGCTTAGAAATTCCAGTAGTCCCTATTTTCTTAATAGCAGACCTTTTGGGGTTGTTCACACCTTTAGAAATGGAAAGAGACACATTTCTTCAGGATTTTTATTCTCTTCCCAGAATGCTGCAGGCATGGCAGAGAGGTTGCTTTCAGCAGTGACCTTTTATTATGACAGAAATAATAGTATCATGTTTGCTAATTCACTGTTGTGATGCTTTAGGCAAATGGGATGGGTGGAGAGGTAAGAAATCTGTTCAGTAATGTCATCCCCTGTAAAAAAGCTTGTGGGGCAATGCTTTATTCTCATTGCTCACAACGGTGGCTCTCTGGTTTTCAAAATACCAACAATATGTCAAATGCTTTCAGAAGACCTGTAAGAACAGCTCTTTCCTCGAATAATTTACAGCCATGGCAGGCTGTCATCTGCTGGTGTGCATGTGCATTTCCCATATTTTATTGCCCTGTTTCACAAAGAGGGAAAAAAGAAAAGCATCAGGCCGTTCTCTGTTGTCAAATGAAGAGAAAATAAACGGGAGAGGAGGACTGCAACGTGAGCAGGGAGTTGTTATTTTTTTGATTTGTTGAGGGGAAAGTTCAGGTAATTACCTCGAATGTTGCAAAGCTTTGCCTGTCAGCCTTGATACATAATGAGAATTTGTTGGGAGACATCCAGGGGGAAAATTGCTTTGAATTCTTGCATCGAATTTTTACAGTGTGCTGTTTCTGTGTGAGGGAATGAGCAGTGGTTCGGTGTGTGCAGAGATGTCGAGCTGTAACAAATACTTGCAGGGCTTGGGCAAGAAGGGGGTGCCTCTCCCCTGCACCTGAGCCCGAGCAGAGACTGGCAGTGTCAGTGCTGATGAGGCACCAGCCCATCTCTTCAGGATTGCTCTGGGAACAAGTGTATTCCTTCCAACATACCATGACTGATTCTTCTGCCAGGCTTTAATATTGCAGTATAATCTTCCCATTGCATATTTTAGGAAAAAACAGCTCAGACTTCTTAAATAATCTAATTTTTTCCATTTGTTTACTTCTGCCAGACATTGCTTTCTTTGTCACAGCCTTTGAGCTGTCTCTGTTTCAAAGCTGTACAGAGGTTTTCTGCAAACCAGAGCAAACAGCTGCATTTCTTTCTGAAGACTGGCATTATAGCAACACTGTGTTTTAAAAAGAAGTTGTAGGACTTCAGCTTGACTCTTAATTGAAGCCTTACTGATTGTTTATCAGGATTCATTTTGCTAAAAATATAAACTAGTTCTCACTGAGTGAATTTCAGGAGTTTCTAATATTTCCTTCTAATTTCTGTATTGATTTGAATTAATTGTTATTCCAGGATTGCAAGCTCTTCCCTGTGACCATCCAATGGCTTTTTCCAATGCTCTATCACACTTTCTTTGAATTTTAATGACTCAGGAGAGGGGAAGTTTCAATAGTCATTGCTGTCAGGAGAGGAAATTGGTTTCCACTGGTTAGAAGTTATTGAATGTGCAGTTATTTCTAAGCATCAAAAATCTGGGTTTGCTGATGGTGTTTGGTTTTAAGGTTACATTTTCCATGTCTTGACAAAGTCACATTTTGACCTGAGCAATATTCTGAAGGGTCTGAGAGTCCTGGTTAGAACCAAGAACTAACATGACTTATCTTGCAGTTTGCCTGATGTTCTGGGTGACTGTCGATACATACCTGACCTCTCCTTTTGCCACAGAATCCAGTTTTAATTGTCAAGTGTGGGGGGGATGGCACTTTTTCCTCTTTTCCTACCTTGTCGAATGCCCTTCCCACGTGTGCTCTGGTGCCTTTGTGCCTTCAAGCCTCCCAGACAGAGGATAACTCGAGTGTTCTGTGCAGACATGACTTACCATAATAAGGTCATTTTTTCCTGAGGTCTGGAATGTAATAGAAATATCATCCCCTGACATCAAATAATCGGATTGTGCAGCCAACTCTCCTTGAGACAAGATTTTGTTCCCCTGGTAGATGAAATGTGAATTGCAGTTCAGGAGTAAATGGTGTGTGGCTGAAGAGTGAATTCAGCCATCCAGCTGCTGCTTTGGGTTGTGCCTCCACTTCTCTTGGTAAAATAGGAGAAGCATTTTTCTGACATATTAAATATTCTAAAAACTAATGCAAAATATTGCAAGTTCCTCTGACCAGCAGTGATTAGTTAAAAAACCATAGTCACTTAACTGGAGTAATACTTTTAGAGAGCCCATAATTAAGCCATTAATCTTGTTTTATTGTTTTTCTTTTTTCTGAGTAAAATACTGGGTGTTTTTATGGGGACTGAAGAGTCAGGTTCTGTTTGCTCACATACAAGCACAGGCTAAGGAAATTCTCATATTTCTTTCTCTTAATGAAGAAGATTAACAAAAGAGGAAAGAGCAGGATGGGGGGCTGGAAGAATGGAGACAGCAAGGTTAGATGTGACACGCATCAGACAGAAGGCTGGGCTGGGTGACTGCATTTCTTCCAAGGCAGAGTCAGGACTACTGTCTCAAGTACTGTTACGTGTCACCAAAATTCAGAATTTCAGCAAATCACCTTTAAATATTTATTGCAAACTTAGTTCATCCTGTAGCTCCAGGAGTAACAGGAATAGACCTTAGAAGCAGGAGGAATTTCTGTATCTCTTCCATTTCTGAGGTTTGCATGATCTCTTATTCACAGAAGAATGAAAAGGATCAAAGTTCTTCTGCTTGGGGGGAAAAAATACAGAATACCTTAGCATGATTTTCAAAGCCAGTGAATTCAGTGAAAAGCTATTCTTCATAGCAAGCTACAGATATCTCCTGGGTGATTCAGACAATCTAGGTAAATTGCAAAATTATTGTAATTTAAGAGTTTAATTCCTCAGAGTATCCCAGAGCAGCTGTTGTATGCACAATTAAGGTAGGTATGGGTAATCTACCTGGTTTATCTACTTCCATTTAGTAGATTTCAGTGGTGTTTTTGTGCAGCCTTTTCATTAAGTTAATGTAAAATTCTGTTTTTAGGACCAGTGATAAGATGATTTATGTGCCAGCATTTCCCAGTGTTTGCTCTTGAGACAGAAGACTGATGGTTTAAAATGACTGAAAATGTTTCTTCCATTTCTGCGTGACAGTTCATTAACGGATTATCCACGGGAACATCCTTACATACAAATCACATTCATCAGGAAACATGGGAAACATGCATTTAATCCCATTCACTTGAGGTACACAAATAATCCATAAAAGTGATTTATTGCTGCCACTTGCTTTATCTTGCGTGATCAAAATATAATCAATAACAACTATTATTCTTTCAAGTTAGAGATTTATAGACCTTGGTCATGGAGTAATAGCCAATATGCACATAAAAATCAGTTTGAAAAGCCTTTACTTTTACATTCACGTGTCCTTGAGACACAGCTACTGAGTTGGATTCCATATCACAAACCAAACTGGATTATAATAATCTTAAATCAAAGAAATACGAGGGGGAAAAATGGGGGGTTTGACCTAACAATTGATTTCTCTTCCCACCTATATCATACTGAAAACATGACCACTCAGCATTTCTAACTGTGTGAGCAAATAGGATTTTCAGCCCTTTTGACTTGGGCTGCCTTGTCCCATAGTGCTTTAGCTCTTGCTTTGTAATGTGTCCAGATCCACGGGGCTTGCAGAGAGCCTGCCCAGAGCCAGATGACTCCATAACTCTGCACACTGGATTTATTTTTGTGGCAGTGATTTGTACATCTTACAATAGCAACTTGCAGCTTGCTATCCAGATAGTAACTTATGAGTTGTTCTAGCTCTTGTAAGTTGAAAATTTGTCTCCCCTTAGTTTAAATAATAGTGCAAATGTTAAACTTCTTCATTTAAAGTTGTGTTGCTTGAATCAGAGACGGAATCAATTAGGTTGGAAAATACCTCTGAGGTCATTGAGCCCAACCCACGAACAGCACCTTGTCAGCAGCCCAAGGCACTCAGTGCCACATCCAGCCCTTCCTCAAACACCTCCAGGGACAGGGACTCCACCGGCTCCCTGGGCAGCCCCTTCCAATGTTTAATTACCCTTTCTTGTGAAGAAATTCTTCCTACTGCCCAACCTAACCTCCCCTGGCGCCGCTTAAGACTGAATGAAAAGTTCCCTTTTCCTTGGGGCTGTTGTTTCAGCCTGCCTGCAGGCTTGAGGCAATACTGTCATAGCCATTTACCCTGTATTTAATTGCTAGCTGTTTTTATTATCCTAGGGGAATCTCCTTTCTGCATTCCCAGCTGACCCCTAACTCTTAATATGTACAGTTGACAAGAAGCTCTGCAACAATCAAAGGTAAAAAAAGGTTTTCACCTTTTCAACTTCAGCCACAAAAATATTAGCTGTGGTTTAGCTTTGGATTAAAGGCTTGGGACGTAGGAAAGGGAGGTGAACAAACCTGTGAATTCTCAAGGATACAAGACGCCCGGGCCACCTGAGCGAAGAACAATTTATGTGTTCTTAAATATTCTTAGCCCAGCTTTGTGCATTTTAATAAAACAAGGTAAATTAGGGTTCGTACAACGTGTCTGAAATCTCTGCTTTTCTCAACACAGTGTTTGACAGGAATGATGATATTTTGACATATTCTGTTGAAGTTTCATTTTGATTCCCCAGGTGGGAGGGGAGTACACTGTGGGGGAACAGTTCTGCTGCTTCCTTCCTTTTAGACATGCTGTCGTAGACAGTTGGCAAACTGCTGTTATATTAATCCTTCCACTGCAGAGCAAATCGAGTTCAGAGGGGTGTCTGTACAGGAGCACATTAATTGTATTCTGTCTCTGGTAGAGGCATTGCACTGTGAGAGGACGTGAGGTCAAGGCCATTAAAAAGTCTTAATTTTTGTGGACTTCTATTTATACATTTTTTTCTCACATTATATACTTGGATCTATTTAAAGCTGTTATTTGGTTCATCATTATACCCGTAAGGTGGAACTTCCCATTGAAATGATAAATATTAACCACTTCGAGTTATGAAAGCTGAAATCTTCTGCTGGTTAGAGGTTTATCATGTAGCTGTGTCTAACCTTCCACTGTGTTAAAGTCATGAAATTTCAACCATGATTAACGGGTGATTCTAGTTCATTAACAAATGAAAAGTTATATTAAGTTACTAATT
Source organism: Acropternis orthonyx (assembly GCA_035583155.1). Lineage (NCBI taxonomy): Eukaryota > Metazoa > Chordata > Aves > Passeriformes > Rhinocryptidae > Acropternis > Acropternis orthonyx. Next base: position 7,132,452 of record JAWWEU010000029.1, read on the forward strand.
AGGCAAATCATATCTTTTGTTTTCTTTTCAGAATGTTAATATAATTACCCATAATACATCAGCTGAATGTTTCATCTTATTTCAACTGACAGCTTTTTTTTCTTTTTTACATACAATACCTCATTTAAATTTTACTTTTATTCTAATTTGTAAATGTTTCTTATTTTGTTATTTGTTGACTCATCAAAATTTGGCTACTAAATCTTTTATTTTTCCTGCTGAAGCTCAAGAAGTATTTGGACAATGCTCTCAGGTGCATGGTGTGATTTCAGGGCTGTCCTGTGCAGGGCCACGAGTTGGACTCAGTGATCCTTGTGTGTCTGTTCCAGCTCAGGATATCCCATGATTTTCACTTATTTTCTGTCATCTGAGAGTGTGTGTGTGTTCCACTCCAAGGGACACACTGAACTGAGTTTTAAGACATGGGGGGGGGAAGAAAGCTTTGAGCTCCTTCCCCTCTCCCACTTTCCACATCCCACTCACTAAGAACTCTGGGCAGTTGCTGTGGATTGTTCAGACTTCTCTCTAGAAATACATCTTTCTAGTTTTACCTTCACTGACGGGTGAGAAACACCATCTGGAGTAAAGGCAGACATCTAAGATAGTATTTCTGAATTTCAGTTTCTGAAGAGATAAATTTGCCCTGTCCAGGATTAAGACACAGTGAATTAATGGTTTGATTGTAGTTCCTTCTCAAACTGGCTTAACCTTGAGGCCACAAGGCTCTCCAACTGGTGAGCAACCTGATGATGAGCCCAAGAGTTGCAGAATTTTTCTACAGTCACTGATAACACCCATTAAAGCCTCACTGTTCTGTCAATGCTTCTCATCTGAAGAGAGAAACATCTCATTTTCAGGGTTCCAGAGGATTTGCTAAAATTCCACTGTAATAGACAACTCAGCTGACATTTCGTTTGGGAGCAGGTCAACAGCTATTTAGTTAAACAGCAGAAGATAGTAGTAAATATTTTTATTCTATGGTAATTTCTAGGTGGAAAAGTATTAAGTAAAGTACTGGTATGTGTTGGATGGGATAAGTTGAGTATGTGTAACAATTTCTTTCCACCAGATGGGCTGTAAGTAGGTTGGAGTGCTTGGCAGCTGGTATTTAGGACGTGGTCTGAAGAAAACAGGAAAGTAGAAGCAAGGGGCAAACTGTAATGTGAAAATAGGAACCTTGCTAATGTTCTCCTGCACTATAACAAGTGCAAATCCTAAGTCAGTTTTCCATAGGGGAATTCTCCCCTATGTGGAACAAGCATTCGCTTGTTCCACAACTGATGAGTGAGATATAAAAGGAAACATTTTCACTGGAGGGCCAGTTTTCCCACCACAAATGGCTTCATAGTTTGAAGTGTGATAGATTCTCAGATATGGCACAATGATGTTGCAAAAGCCAGCCAAAGTCCATGTCCGGAGCAACAGCTGTGTTAAACTGTTTTCTGCAAGGGTAATACATTATTAGTGTTTAATATCCCAGTGACATGATGTGTGTCTGGGGGGCATTGCTATCTGGTGTGCAGCTCTAGCCCTTTCTTTGTTTTTATTAATTTGTTTGGCAATATGTGTTAGAACAGGTTCTGTCATCTACTGTACTAAATCCTTTGGAGCCCAGTATAACAGGGAATGTTTGTCACTGTGTTTCCTGAATACAGCTGGTTTCTTCCGATTCTCCAGGGAGCAAATGGAGACAAGTTTTCACTTTCAGCATCTGTGTGTTATTGCTGGCATCTGGCAGTCCTGTGCCCATTGCTGGTGATAAACAAGATGCAAACACACTGCTTCATTTGTACCCTGCTCTCCCTGGTTAGTCCAGGCTTCCTCTTCTCCCAGAGGTCGCTCAGTTCGGTAGCAACGGTTTGGCCTAAATGGGCTGGTGATTCCTATGGGCCAAAGCAGCTGGAGGAAATACAGTCACCTCCCTTCCATTTTAATACATGTTCATCTTTCACTACTGTCTTTTCTGGGGTTAAGGATGTGACTGATTGATTCTGGGGTTAAGGATGTGACTGATTGATTCTAGGGTGGATGGTGTCAACTGGGAACTTTGTCAATGCTCAGCTGTTGTTCACTGTAGCTTTACCATTTGTTCCAATGGCTGCTACCCTCTTCAGGTATAAATGCTCATTAGCAGGGCTTTCATGAGTATTTCTCTATCTACGTCTTAAACAGTTATTTAAAATTAAGTTAATTTTATTTTTCAGGATGTTTTCTGAGTTTCTATTCCATTTCCCCAGGAAGAATGGGCTTCTCTGTACTTCAGACAGACAGCAGTCTGGCATGGCACACCTACACTTCATTACCAGTTTCTCTTAGGGATTTCTGACTGGCAAAGCAAGTAAATCCAGCCCAGCTCCTCAGATCCTGTCATCTTACTAAATCAGTTGCTGTTCATTATTTCTAGACAAATCTTGCATCCACTGCAGAGTGAGTTTTGCAAACACTCCACTTTTCAAGAATCTGAAGAGTTTCTAATACCTGTGGGGCTTTGTTTATAAAATCAGGTGCAGAACACAAAAGAACTGGAGTGTAACAGCTCCAAACTCACTTATGTGCACAGGGTGGAAAAAACTTTCCACATACTCCAACATGTTGTGTGCAGTTTGTCCCCAGCAGAGGCTGCAGTTTGGGTGGGCTGGTCCTGCCTGCTGTGTTTGCTTCTGGGGAGTTTGGGGTGATGACACAGGGGGTGCTGCCCTCCTAAAATTTGCAGCCATAGCTGTACTGAGTGAAAAAGGTCAGTAGAGATTGGAAAATGATGAATGCCTTGGTGCTGTTCTGTGTCATTGCACTTTGGTCAGAGGTAAATTAATTTGTATTTTAGGCCTATCCTTCAAGTTTAAGGCTCTACTGATACTACTCAATGATGTGTCACCAGATTTTTTGTGACAGTGGTTTCTAATGTCTGATATAAACAAACTCAGCGAACCAGATCTGTGTTACATCTTGTTTCTTCCAGCATTGTTTGTACCTTACCTTACATTGTGAAGAAAGGGTTTTGTCTTCTACTACTGAGTAAATGTCAAGTAATAACTGGGCACTGTGAAAAATGCGATCCCACATGACTGCATCTTTAGTGAATAAAGAGAATAACTCTGTAGGGGGTATATGTATAGCTGAGAGAGAAAGGGGTGTGCAGACAGGACAGGCTCTTGCTCCATGAAGCTGTGGTCAAGATCTCTCTTGTTATGTTAATGGTTATTTTCCATAAAGAGATATTAAACCTATTGTCAATTATTTTGCCAGTTGCCAAGTATGGGACCTCCAGCAAAATATGCATTTGTCATATTTGCATAATTTTTATGATGAATGGATGACGTGTTTTTGTATGATGCTGTCAGTGCCATTCAGGTTTCAGTGTGGGAGGTTTTCTTTGGTCATGCTTTGTGCAAAACCAAAGGTATGGCTATTCTCTCCTGTGGTGCTGGGGAGCTCTTTTGATTTCATTTGTCTTATGGAGACTATTGACTGGTGAGATCGGATGTTTCAAAAAGAAACCTTTTGTTTGTTTTAAAAATATAAAAAAAAATGTATTTGATGTCTATCCATTTTCTATGTTGCAGTTACAGGTTCAGGGTATTTTTAATGCAGGGATGTGCTTGTAAGTGGCATATTTATAAAAACAAATGTACAGCTCAGAGCAACTTTAAGAAACAGGAGAAAAGAGACTGATGGATATAATGGAGCATATCCAACATTTTCAACTACTCCTATCACAAGCTAAGGCACTGTGAGTCTTCTGAGCTTATGATTTTCCATATTAATAGGGGGAAATCCTGTAAAATATTAATTTTTCTTCTACTGTCTTACAAAATTTCAGTAATTGCTTCTGCTTATGTTTGTGGTCCAACAAAGTTTCTGTAATGTAGCTAAATGCTGCATCACTAATGATCTCTGTGTTGTTTGATCTTGGGACTAAGGAGGAAGAGAGAATGATCCTAGGAAGTGGGCTTTAAGGGCACTAATGAAGGCCAAGGGATGAGGCATGTGACATTTGGTTATAAATAGTGTGTACAGAAATGATAGGGTGGAAAAACAGTAAGTGAGCAACTCAGTAAATAGATGTTTACCAGGTAGTGACTCTTAATAGTTCCATTTGCAGCTATAGAATGATGTTAATTATTGGTACAAATATAAATATGATCTACTCAAAGCATCACATGAGGGAAACATATATTCTTTCCATTCAAAACACAGTTTTTCAGAAAATGTCCTTTCCCCTCAAATTACCAGCTTGATGAAGGTGTTACATTTTGTACTTCATTTGGGATTTTAGATGAAAAATTCTTCAGGCTCCATATCTTGGAGCATATGAAAGAACTAAATCAGCTCATTTTCTGTTGGAGATGCATGAAAGAGGGTGTAGAAAAAAAGATCTAGAAAAAAATTGGCTTTGTGAAAGAGTGCACAGAAGATCAGTCTATAGACAAAGGAGATTTGATTTCTGTCAATACTCCAAAAGTTGTGGGATTCAGGCAAATTCTCACCTCTGTTTTTATAATAAAGTTAACAGCTACCTATTTCTACTATGATTTCTTTGCAAAAATGATCTGCTTTATGATGCATAACACAGCAGGGATTTTCTGTTAAGGCCTTTAACCAAGATTTTTGGTAATCATCTGTATGTTCATGAGTTACTGAAGTGAAGCAAGGGTGTAAAGTAAAAATTGGAAGTCAGAGCTGTATGGAAAGCTCTAAAATGAACCTTACAGTGAAACTTCCTCGGAGAATTTGGAACAGGGACTCTGAATGGCTCCAGAAAAGTTTGTGGCATTTCCTTGTTGCAGAGATATTTCTAATGGCTTTGCATATTTGGAAAGCCACCAGTTTCTCTTTAGCTGATAAACCTCAGCAGGAGCCCCTGGCATGGCTGGAACCCTTAAGGTCAATCCACGTGGGAAGAGCAGTGGCTGTTTGACCGCCCACCCTTCCCCTGTGCTTGTTTGCCACAGTAATGCATATTCACTGTTTGGTGTTTACTGTAACAGAAGGTGTAGTTTCAGCTTTTATTTTTAACCATATTATAATGAAGGGGATGTTGTACCCCAGGCTGGACAGCTGTGCTTAGTCCTTCACCTCAGCCACAGGCTGGACATCTGCATGTTGTTCCTTCAGCAAAAGCACTTTACCCTTCTGGAAGTGGGATTTAGATCAGAATGCAGAGAGAGAACCTCCTGCACCTTTTCCAGTGAGGTGCTGCCTCTCATTTTATCAGCCTTGTTCCCCATCTATCCATTTATAACAGCTAAGATGTGCCTTCCACTAGCACTCTTTAACTTTTTGGTGAAACAACAAACTTGTTAATGGCACAGAGACCTCTTATTGATTTGTATTTTCCCTCCTGACAATTGCTGAATGCAAAGTGAAGGGTATTAATTCCTTGGATTAAGGGGATTTAGCTTGCAGATTTCCTGGAGGAAAAGAGAAAGAAGTTTTATGCAACAGTTGAATTAAGGGCACCTTAGCTTGCAAGGTCTGGGTCTGGTTTTTTTAGTTTTCCTTGGACAAGGTTTTCTTTGTTCAGATGTAATATGGCTTGATATATTCTCCTTGCATCCAGTTTATTCTTTTTCACCCTAAAGCAACATGACTGTGACTGCATCAAAGAATCAAAAATGAGAGACAGGACGAATTGGTCTTGTACTTCCAGACGAGTTTAATTTCTATTCTTTCCTTCTGCCATTTCACTCTCTCAGATGTATTTATATTGTTTCTCCAAGGATACTCCTAGGGTTTCACAGAGGGAGAAGGAGCTTAATTGTCTCCCAGTGCAGCGAAATAGTGCTGGAAACAATTCCACAAATGCTGGCACATTGGCTGCATTAATTACTGTTTCCATGTCAATTGACTTCTATGCACAATAGTAGCAAATATGCAGCTAATTTCTTGTAATGCCACTAAGTTGCCCAGAGAGAGAAGTGAGTTAAGTGCTTGGTAGTTTTGAGAATGATTTTCAGCATCTTTACATGTGCACTTTGGGCTCAGCATTCCCAGAGAATCAGGATGTTCTCTGAACCCACAGAACAGCTGAACAGGAGACGGCAGATGTTCTGGTTACAAATCATAAGAGTCCTTACAGAGACTTGAAATAGTCATGAAGGTTGGCTGGATGCAGGCTTCTTAAAAGTCTGATTGCTTCCCATTAGGTGCTGCTGCTGGAAGCTGGAGCCACAAGTGAAGGGACCTGGATGTCCCTTAGAGCAAAATTCTCAACTTGAACTCCTCCGCACAACAAATCCTGAGCGTGTCACGCCCTTGTTCAGTACAGAGGACTTGCATTAATCTTAGAGTCCCTTTTTCGGTTGGTTGGTTGGTTTGTGGGGAGGTTTTAAAGAAAATTCTGGCTCCCTGACCCACTTAGGAGGCATATTGGTTGGCTACTGTGTTAAATGCTGAATTCTCTAACACCAGATGTTGAATTTTTACATCCATGCAAGGGAAAAGGTGTTGGAGACGCTAAATCTCTGAAATCTGTGGAGTTCTCACATGGATCACCCAGAGCAGAATCTCTCTCAACCTGTTAGAGAGAAATAAAGGATCAAAGGTTCATCTCTTCCCTTAACCTCGGCGAAAGGAGCCAGAGTGACCCCAGAGACAACACTGCAGGAAAAGAGTGGCTCCTGCTCAGCCAAGTTTGCTTGCTGCTTCTTTTGCAGCCGTGGCAATAGCCTTCCTAGTGCCCTGTGTACAGTTGAATTTATGGATTTGGAGACAAGTCTTTGCAAAAGTTCCACTTCACAGACTTCTGCTTAAACTGAAAGCTGGAGCCAGCCAAGGGAGGACAGGAGAGTGGATACAGAGGATAAAGACAGCTAAAAAAAATGGCAACAAGCAATTGCTTGTCAGAAAAGCTCTTCTAAATTGGAGAGAAGTATTAAGCAGGGCTCCCAAAGGGGTAGTCCTTGAACACAGGCAGTGTTTAATGTATATACACGACTGATGGGGAGAGTGAGCTAGTTAGTTTCTTATTAAACTATATTTGGAGCTGCAGAGGCTGTGGAACAAACAATAAATGAGACTTGAAAGGATTGCAGACTGAAGTACGAGCCCTGGTGTATGAAATGAGCTCTAATACAGACAGATGTATACCACGATACAGCAAATGGGCTCAAAACAGAAAAAACCAATCATTTAAACTGTAAGAGAATAAAGCTCAAGGGCTGGAACTTCTACAGCCTGAGTGGGAAGATGCAAAGAGCAAACAGAAAGCATGTCTTTACATTTATTGTTTCCCATTGAGTTAATTGATTCACTTGAGTAGCACCAAGTTTTTGAAATATTTACATACCTGATTACTTGGCCCACATATTATTCACGCTTCTTTTTCAGAGGCTACTTAAACGTTTTAGATAATTGGTTTGTGAGTCAATACTAACCATAAATTTTTCAAAACATTAAGACAAATTGGGGCAATTCTGTGATAAAAACTGTCTCGTTACCCATTTGGAGGAACAGAGTTACATAGAAAAAAAGTGAAATCTTGGACTATTAGAACCAAAGTAAAAGAAAAATCTGACTTTTTCCAGGTACTTGTGTTTTTCAGCAAAGTTAATAATTAATATTATGTCTGTGCTTTCTGTCATTATGCTGGTACACATCCACAGTGCTCTGGAAAAGCATATGTTGGGCTGTTGGTGGTGAGGGACCTCCCCTCCGCTTTTTTTTTAACCCCAGTGTGCTGTATCCCACTCCTGGCAATGGATATATTGTAAAGGTATTACCAAATGCTGGCCCTCCACCTGCAGATCAGGTGTCCAAAAGGCTTTAAGGTGGATTACCTGTACAAGCCCATTAGTACCAGAATTGCTGGCCATAAGGAGACACGAGTCTGGTGTGCCCAGGCTCCAGTGCCCTTCTGGGGCAGGTGGACTCTCCCCATGGGCTGTGGCAGCATTTCCCAGCTCTCCTCAGCCCCATGGTTTATGGACAGCCCCATCCCTTCTCCCGCAGATGTGTCAGCAGCGCTCAGATCGTGCTCAGGGACAGCAGCAAATACCCAGGAGCTGGGGCACTGCCCCCCACCTGAAAGCTCTGCCTCCTCTCCTCTGCTGAAAGCACGACAGGGCAAATCTAAGCCTCCTGCTGCCTGACTGTGACAGAGCCTTGCGACCTTTAGTTGTTGGCATGAAAGACACTGTAAACACAAGGTCCTTGCCCTCCTCCTTCCAGCTGACTTGTGGGAGTCCCAGGCCTCCTTTTGCAGTATTTCATTCCAAACCCAGAGGGGTGTTGTACAGCCATGTCCCTGTAATCCTGCCCAGAGCTGGAGCCCTGCAGTGCTACTGCCCAGGTGAGGCTCCAAAGAACTCAGTGTGCTGAGGCAAAGCATTGGATTGCTGTTGGTAGGCTCGTTGTATTTTATTGTCTTGGCTGTTGCCCTGCACGGCTTTTCTGGCTGACAAGGGTTAATTGTGGTCATTGGGCAGATGCAGGATTGTGTATAAATTAATGCAGTCAGCTTGGAGAAGACAAAAAATCAATAGCAACTTGAGATGGCTTTATTTTTGGTTTGGAAATGGACTGGCAAGAGGTTTTGGTAATGATTTAAATTGCATCTTGGAAATGCTTTTAATTATGATTAAGATGACTGCTAAATTTAACAAGATACAATTAAATCCCAGTTTATTAAGTCTGAATTTGTGGCTGATTAGTGGTTACACATGATGTATGTTTTTAATGTTCCCTAATCCTGAATAAATGGTTTGTATAATCAATTGGTATTTAATGTATTAATAACATTTATCTCAAAATGCAAAGAAACACAGGCAGTTCTGAGCTGTGCATTGTACCTGCCTCATCTATTCCAGACCTGAGCCCTTGCACTGGGCCATTTAAAGCAATCCTGAAGCGACTGTGGAGCAAAGTTCAGACACTGAAGTGGGATTTTTTGGGTTGGGGTTTTGTTGGTTTGGTTTGACTTTTTTCCAAGGCTGCTGTATGACTTGGCCATGCCTGTGCCTCAAAGTGAGCAGAGGTCACTCACAGGAAAGGTGACTCTAACCTCTGTCCCTCCCTGGGCTCTGTGCTAAATAGAACTCAGCTTAGCCTGAGCTCTGGTATCTCCACTGCTGCCACTTTTGTCATCAAAGCTGCTGTCATCAGGAATGCATGTGGTGCCTTCAGGAAAGCTGATTTTTATTTAGTAGCCAGAAAACTTAGCAGACATCTCATTTCCGTTCTGTATTCTTGGAATTTACTTTTCCTTTTTTTAATAGGATGTCTTTGAATGCTCTTGCTTGGAGCACTCCAGCTAATATTTTCAATAATTAGTGTTTAACACACCACTTTTTCACAAGCTGTTTTCAGCTGTGCTACTTTCATGGTGGTTCAGAGCTCTTTGGAAATGCACTTTGTCTATGCACAGGGTGTTCAGGGAGCACTGGTTGAGGTAAGGCACTGGTATCTTAAATTCTGAATACTGGTGCAATTCAACTTTTCAGTACATTTTATAGAGAAATACCTTACTCTGAAGTCTCATTGCCTACAAAGGTCGTTTGAGTTGGTGGGACATTCACCTGAACAAAGCAGGATAATGTGTCTTGTGCCTGTAGCACAGCAAGGACAGCAAAATGCATTACTGTAAAAACAGGCAGCTGCAGATCTGTATTTGCAGAGCAACAGAGCTCACAAAGCAGCATAAATTAAGGCTGTCATCCCCACAGAAATATCCTGCACACCTGGCTTTTCAGTATCTCCTCAACTCTCTTACCACGACATGCACCCTACCCCTGAAGTCCCTCTGAACTATCTCAGTAATCAGGAATAAAAGCCACTTGAGTTTTTCTCACAAGAGTCTGTTGAAGGGTGTGAGACCTTGAACTGAAAGGGCTTCATCAAACTGTCTGGTACTTAAATGCCCTTTAGGAATTCTGACCTACCAGATGCCTTGAATGCAGCTATTTCAGGTGTTAGTTTTTGGGTGCACTGCAGAGCAGCAGGAGCCTCCAGAGCCCTCTCCAAGGTCTGCTGCAATCGTGGTCAAAGTGCCTGAGCCCTGTGACTCCAGGCATCTGCACAGGATTTTTTCTTTCTTACTTTTTTGACTTCTCATTATCAAAGTCTCCTAGAAACTTATTTTAATCTGTCATGTAGAACTAAGATATGAAAGTAGTCAAGCATCCAGATTTAATCCTCTGAGTAATACAATAGTTAAAACAAGAATGCATATGAAAAGAGAAATAGAAGCTAATAAATATGTTATGCTATTTCGACCATCAGAATGATCATATTGTGTTCTTGGCTAAGTCTGCTAAGGGGTTTCACTTCAGTTTACAAGTGCCTGAAATCTTACCTTGTTTTTTCCCCACTTCCATCAGTTGATCCAATAAAAACTTCCTATAAAATGGCCTCATTTATAGTAAGTTCTTAAAGCTACACGAGCACTGGAGCTATAGTTTATTGTAAGCACTAGATCTTCTAGGGAAGTACGTATCATAATCTTTAATCAGTGGGATATCAAAATTTTTTGTTTGGTTTTTGGTTTATGTGGGGGTTTTAGTGTTGTTTGTTTTTAAGACCTTTCTTTCATTAAAAATAAACAAAATCCCCAACAATGACCAAAAACACCCACCTTAAGATTTATGCTTTGATTTTGAATCAAAAGGACAGTTTGGATCTTTGGTCCTTGCTCTGTTACTTGGGGTTGTTTCCACTGAACTGCTTTTTAAATCAGTGGTATATAATATTATTCATGTCTGCTTTGGAGAGAAGCTTAACGTGGACTTCTTTGGCATGTCATTTAATGAAAAGTTCCAAAGGAATGACTGTGTCAGGAACTGAGGGACTTGACTTCCCACAGATGAATCCCAAGCTGCCTTTGAGGTGCTGTCCCTGGACTGCACTGAGGGGAGGCAAGAGGAAGCTCTGGAGGCAAAACTCATGCTCTGGTTTAAGCAGCAAGGCTATATAATTGTTTTGTAGTGCAATCTATATTTGGACAAAATCTTTTGCTGTTTCTTGGGCAGACTGCCCAGAGCAGAGATCTCCCTCCAAAAGAACAGCAGGTGGTATCTGGGGTATTGCCTTTCTCTTTTCCTATTGATCTGTGCACAATATGTCATTCTGCAGAACATAAAGCCAAAACTCTCATATACCAACATACTTCCTCTGAGTCTTTACAAACTCTTCAATAATGGGAGTTGTCAGACTGTATTTCAAACCTGGAAAAAGTTTGATCCTTTCTTTTAAGCTACACAAATAACAAAAAATTAATATTTTGGGGAGGCCTTCAGCTCAAACAAGTGTGTTCTGCAGTCTTGGTTTTAGGGAAATGATCTAAACTAATTCAGGCTTTGAGACTTCCTGGATTTCACTTCAGTTTCAGGGAATTGTGAAGGTGGGAGAATTATTGCAACTATTTAGGGAGTTATGGAGCATATTAGAAAAACTTGTATGATGTTTAGATGCACGTTTCTAACATTGTGACACATACACAATATTTAAATGTGAGAAAAGTAGCTTTCATGCAGTGTGTAGGGTTTTTCTAATGCATTTTAGTGTTACGTTTCACCATTCTGACAAAGCTACATCATTCTATTTATGCAAAAGTAAGACTTGCTGCCCTGGTAGAACTAAAGCTTACACAGCTCCTGAGAGCTCTGTCTACCCAAAACCAGCAGCATCAAGGCCCAAAAAAATCTGTATTAATTCTCGGTTCTTTTGTGACAGTGAAAAGTAACTCCTCCTGAAGTGCTTTGCTCTCTCTTTTTGTGCCCTTTCCCCCTACTCTGTATGAAACAAGTGTTGCCTCTGCCTCCCTTCATCACTTGCTTTGCCTCTTGTAGACAAGAATTATCCCTTCTTTTGTACTAAGGAGTCTGGAATTTACTGAGACCTCAAGGCACTGCTGCACAAGGAATAAATAACAAATAATCAGATGGGAGGGTTATGCCTCATAACTGCTAATAGAAATGTACTTCTCAGCTTTATTTATCTCCTTTAACCAGGATATAGGGACTATTGGAGCCTACAAATTTTGTGACTTATTTGCATTCCCAAGGCCAAATCGCTCTGGATGCAGAGTGTTTATCTGCCTTTTTTTTTTTAATCTCAAACATAATTGTATAGTAAAATTGAATCTGTTTTTCCTGTTTCCTTCTCTTCCTGTTGTGTTTCTTTTCTAGTTGTAGTTAGGGAAATAAGTCAAAACCTGAACCATCACAAAGCTCTTGGAAGGAGAGATGACAGATTAATTTGGCTGAGACAGGTAGAAAACATCTGTGATTAGTTTCAGTGGTGCAATTGTATTGCAGTTCCTGCTGTGTTTTCCTCCTTCTAACCACACTGCCTAAGGTGTTCCCACCAGATAATTAGATTAACATCCAAGCAGTTTTGTCCCCGTGGCTTTGAAAAGGCAGCAGCATAACATCCCATCAGACAGATTGGATTGGATTGGATTGCTATTCTTAGGTTAGAGAGCAGCAAACCACAAGGCAAGAAAACTGGGAAGCTTGTTGCAAAATTTAAATCAGTACTCTTGTCCTCTTTGTGAAATTATTTAACCTTGAGCCTCTTTTTCTCTGAGAAAATTATCTCTGATGTCAGAATCACTAAAATAATCATTGATGTTACTCAGTCACAGGACTGAGTTTATTGGTACATTAAATGTCTCTTACACACATGCTTTTATCAAAGCCTGTGAAGAGAAGGATGATTGCAGCTGAAGGTTGGGCTGGGTTTGGATGTTCTTTAAATAGGGGGATTCTCCCCAAATGTGAGGATGAGCAAAAGCAATTACTGAGTTATGGAACATTTCTGAAATCTGTTTGCCTACAAGATCAGTGCACGTTTCCCAAGAGAACATGAGGGTCGTGTGTCTAACACTCCCTGTGCAGCACAGCCAGAGCAGTTGATTGCATTTATACAATACTGTTCATTTCCCTGTTCATTGCCCTGGGCAACGACTGATAATGGAGGGAGACACGTATGCAACATCTTAAGAAGATTTTGAACATTCAACAGGAAATAGGTTTGAAGAAAAGGGTGTTTTTCAGCAAGGACAGATTAAAAGCCGGGGAATGGAACTGTGTCTGGATTTTTGCCTCTTATTTGAAAGAAAGACAAAGGGAAAACAGTTGCTGCTTTTAGACTGGCAAGATATAAGAAATTACCCTTCATTTCACACATGTCCTGTTGTGTAGGGAGACAGGCTCATGCCTAAAGTATCTGTGAAATAGATTTAAAAAGAAACGTTTGGTAAAAATCTAGGCTTTCTGCATATGACAGAACCATACTAGCTCTCCTTCACCTCTCTCCTAACACCATTTCTCCCAGGAATAGCCCTAAAAATGTTTCATCTTTGAGTTGTATGTGCTAGGTGCCAAAATTGCTTTTCCTTACTGAAACAGAGCTGGCAGCTCCAGACTGGAGTGAAATTTAAGAAGAAATTCATGATGTCTGAGGGAAACTTGGTGTCCTCAGATGTCTCAATATCTGGAATACAGAGAAGGAAAGAATTTGGTAAAAGACTGTTAAATTTACATTATTTTTTTCTTACTGTTAAGCCCTAAAACTGTACCATATAAGAGACAAGAATAAGGTCTTATAGTTTCACTGCACAGTGTGCTCTTACTACAATATGTTCTCTTTTTCTTCTATATAGTGATCACATCCATGTCACCTGTATTTTGTATCCCATGGAGAAGTATTTTGCTGATTTTCCATGACTGTAGATGGATTATTCATGAAGATTCAGATCTTATTTCTTAGCCAGATCAAAGAGTCCTCTCTTCCTTTATAACCCAAAAAAGGATTTTTGTCTTAGAAGATCCCACTTGATCACTCCTACAATCACATGACTAAATAAAATCTAACATTGCCATCTAGTGTCCATATAATGGGATATTACACTTTTTTAGCCCAGTGGTACCAGAAAGCCTTTGAGTATCATTTGTAACTCTGGGGTGCTCAAGTGATAGAAATGTTCTTTGTTTCCAAAACTTTCCAAAAATTTTAGTTTGGGGGTTTTTTCCATGAAAGAAGTAACTTCATACCTAACATCATAATAACATTAAATGTTTTATAATGATGGCTAGACTCTCAGCTTTTGTGCGGTTTCTAAAGGCTTGTATAGAGTATTGGAAGGAGTCAACTGAAACAGGAAGTGCAGAAAGTAAACTGTCTGTGCTTTTCCTTGCACTGTCCTTCTTGAAGCTGTTTGAAGAGTTGACACAAATGAGCTTCTTACCACAGAGTCTGATTCAACTTGGGGAAAAAGTCCCTTGGAGGAGGTGTCGCAGCAGTTCTGTGACAGGAATGGTCAAAATTACCATAATGAAACAAAGAGAAAGGAAAACTATTAAAGGAAACATTTTTTGTCTCTGATTTTTTGTTTGTGTTTGGTTTTGGTGGTTTGTGGGGGTTTTTTTTCAGAAGTAATGTGTTCAGGACACATTTGGATACAAAGAAGCCTCTTGTCTTACTGGGGGAAAATCCATTTTTCAATAGTGCCCCCAGACTTGTTGCAGAGGGCCCTGTTGTCTGAGGTGGCTCTGTGTGCTGCCCTTCCTCGTTTGGGTGCTTGGAACAGAACTTAAGCATATCGAATGAATGGTAGAAGGGCCTCTGTGAGAGATGCATGATTTTAGGTCTATTCACTTCTTAAGTAAAATGAACTGCTGCACTGAAAGCCTCTTTCAGGATTGCAGCCTGATAGCCCCGAGCAGGCTGCACGTTTATTTTACTCCTGCACTGTGCCCCAGGATTTATTCTTTGGCTTGTTCTACTATTGATTTTGCTGTTCTGTCTTTCTTCTAACACAAATATGAAGCATTTCCTTGAGAGCCAAGGTGCCTTAACCAGCTCATGAGGAGCCCTCTCCTCCAGATGTGCCTGCCCAGGCTGTGGCAGAGCCTTTAGCTCAGCCCTGCTCCAGCTGTGAGCAGCTGCAATGGCTCCAGCGGAGCCCAGCACACTCTTGAGTGTGGACGTCAGACCCCAACTGGTGGAGAGTTCCAGAGGAACTGCAGAACTCAACCAAAATCTGTGATGTCACCACAGTGATTGTCATAACTTTATTATTCCTTGAGCTGAGCTACAGGAAAACATGTTTTGCCTGTATTTTAGATTTTTATTACTGCCACTTTCCCTTCACAAACACAGAAGGGGTCCAAAAACCATCGGGGATCCCCTTTAATGAAGTTGTTGGCAGGTGGCTGTTCTTTGTGTTCAACACAGGCTCAGTCTTTGAAATTCAATGCAAAAATTTAAAACTATTTGACTGGGAGATGAGAAAATAAGTCAGGAAGGGTTGTTAACATGCCTTTAGAGCATTTCTTCAGTTAAGAGAAACTGCTTCTCTGCAGGTTTGTGAGCACATAAATTGCTCCAGTGAATGTTTTATGTTTCCTGTTATGCTTATTTATGGCTCATATGTTCTTTGTTTCTAGTTTATACTCCTGCCAAATGAGATAATACAGGATCTATAAAGATACTCAGATTTGCTAAATTATACTGCAAGTTTTGCGCATATGCATGACAAAAGCGATTCTGGTAGGTTTTGGTTTGTTGGCTTATTTTGTCTTCCCCATCTCCCCTCCCCCCAGTGTGCTTCCTTTTTTTCTGTTCACTGAAAACTAATGTAACTTTTCTTAAGCAAGTGGCATTTGGTAGGGTCTCATTACTACAACGTTTAATATTTGGTTGACATATAAGTGGTGTTTAATTGCAGTGCGTGTAGAGTGCAGGAATGTAGACAGGTCAGTTTTGTGAGTCATCTTCATCCAAGGAAAATGATGTTTGCTTAATAAATGCTGTGTCTAACTGAATTGGAAGCAACTTCTTTCTGTTGATAAGGAATATTTTATCACGGATTCCTTGTATACATTAGCAGTATGTTTGCATTCTTCTGGACTAGAAATTACTTCACGTGCCCTTATGGTGGGTTATTTAATTTTTGTCATTCCATCAGTGGGCATTGGCACATGGGAGGAGAATTAATTCCTCCAGAAGTACAAATCTTCCCTATCAATGTCAGACAAGCTGATCAATCATTATAAGCTATAGGTTTGTGCTGTGAGCTCAGGTACAGCTGATTGTCCTTTTATTATAGATGTGACAGCCACAGGTTTGTACAGGACAATGAGGGACCCCTTGGGACATGCTGCTTCAGAATTCAGGTGGGGAAAGGAAAAGGCACATGTGAAGTGGTGAAATCAGCCAGTAAGGAGTTTTCTGTCAGAGCTCTGAAAAACACAAAACCCACAAAGCTTACATGTGGAAATTAGAGCTTCCCGTGGTTTCTCTTGTCTGCTCCCCATGGAGCCCCTGGCTCGGGTCACTGGAAGGAGTGCTGCCCACTGCCAGAGGAGCTGCTGGCCATGGGCACCGGGGACACGGAGGGCATCCTGCCCATGCTCTGCCAGGCTCCTGTTGATGCAAAGTCATTAAGGTGGTCCCTCTGAAGGCAGTGAGATGACTTGGGTGGCGGGTGTCCCCACCAGAGACGTAGCACAGGTGCTGTCACAAGGCTTGTCAATAATCCCCAAGTACTGCCTGCAGGAGCTGTTGGGTAATCTGAGCAAGATTAGTCCTTCATCTTTTGGTGCACTCAAAGGCACAATAAATAGCATGTGAATTAGCCCTTCACCCCCGAAATAGCTACAGATTCTCATCCCAAGCAAAAAGATATTAGAATTGCAAATCATTTTGAATACCATCAAGAAATCAAAACCTAATATAGAAATGTATGCAGAGATAAAGCAGATATCGTGTTCTCTAGGTTTCATGAAAAATGTCTGTTGCTTTTGTAGTCATACTTTCATTTGATCTATTTCTCGGGCTTTTTTGTGATGAAAAATCCAGGCATAGTGATTCATTTAAAAAAAGTATTCTCTGGCCATTTTCTTTTTTAAATATCTGTTACAAGTTAAAGTTCATTTCTATTTAAAATCTGTTTCTGGGGAGGGGATGGGGGGAGGGAATGTATTCTAGGGTGACTTTTGTACTGTTTGTCTTTGAGAATTTAGGATTATCTATTAAACAACCCAGAATTTTTTATTTTATTTTTGCTTGTGATATTTCCTATGTCTCTCAAAAGAGCTTTCTATGTGACAGCAAAATGAAAAGCATATTTTTTTCTGGTTTTTGTGAAATGGAAAAGAACCACTTTAAAGCTACTTTAACATAGGTACAGCCATTTAAATTTAATAAGTCTCTAGGAAGAAAATGTTAGTGCCATTTGAGGAATGAGCAGTTGCTGTGCACCTGGCTACCTGTTCAAAAGAAATTAAATATTTTTTATATATTTGGGCTCATTAATACAGTCATGTAAAAATTATTATGGCTCTTTTAGGAACTGTTTTATCCTTTCACAATAGGAAAAAAATATATAGGTTGGCACTGTATGTTATTGACACTGAATAACATTTCAGCACAGTAAAATATTAGCAGCTACCTGTTTCTTGAGGTGAGAAAAAGGACTGAAAATATATGAGATCTCAACATTTTGACTAAGCTCTCAAGCACATGATTTTCATCAGTTAATTTGCTCAATTTGCCTGTGTCCTTATAATTGATTGTCACTGATTAGGTTCTTAACTTCCAAACAAGTTTCTCGGATAGTTACACTTCCATCAGTAAAGTCACAGTATTTATTTAGTAGTAACTACTGTCTGGTTTCACTGAACTTACAATAAGGACATTTGCAGCTCTAACAGCTTAATTGCAAACATTTTAAAACAGCACCTTACATGTATTATGGAGTTAACACTCCTTTTACCACTTAAGGAAATCATGCTCTTGGCACATCTACAGCTGAAACGTCCTCTAATCTGGCAGGTAAACCAACACAAAGTCTTCCAGGAGGGAAGGAGATGTAGAAGGTGCATGTTCTGACCAATACAAATGTCACTGAATTTATTAAACATAGACTCATTAGCTAAGGTAATATCAATTAAACCCTAAAAGGAAACAACAGAAAATGGAAGAAGAAGGTAATGCTGGTATTGGCAGGTTGGTTTGTATTTGTTTTTACCAGAGCTTTAGTCCTCTGCACCCCTGTCCAGTCAGAACACAGTGATGGTGGTGATGTTTGAGGCCAGTGAGTCAGACTGGTCAAATATCTTTTCTCCCATAATATCTGGAGGCCACAAGAAATCCTATAGTGGCTAATTATGAAATTATCTGTCTCTAAGGAAAATTTCTTCTTAACTGCATGAGTTGGCTTATTCCCTGGAGGGAAGAATGTTTTATATTTCTCATGTAATTATATGAGGGAGCTTAGAAAGTGCTGAAACAAATTCTTTTTTTAAAATAAGTGGATATTAGAAAATTATAAATTCCACTTTCAACTTTAAACACAAAATAACTAATGTGGGGGAAAAAATCTTCCTGAATATTTCCTTTTATTTGAGAGGATGGATGTGAATTGAATATTATCTCTTTCAAAAATGCTTAGTAAGAGTGGATTCAGAGTGACTGCTGGGGAGAACAGGGAAAATCAAGGCTGTCAGTGCACAGTCTCTCCCATGTCCAGTCCCAGCCTTGCTGGGTCTAACCTACCACATGCCTATACAAGCAGCACAAAAGCCATTTTCAGCTGATCTCAGACATGAGAGCTTGAAAAAAATGTCACAGATTTCTTCTAGCTATAAAAACTCTATTAGTTTGTAGACAGTAATATAAGTTAATTGAGCATTGCTGTCCCACAGAGACCATATAAAAGTATAACCAGAGCTGAGTCAAGACCTTCTGTGGTTTTGAGTCTGTCCGTTTGCATAGCCTGGCCCACGCTCTGAGGATGGGCTGACGGTAATAATTGGTCTAATTAATCACCTACTAAAATTGTGCCACTATAGCACAAGGGAGATGGGTGCAGAAAGGGGCACAAGCCAGTGTTGACTGTGATTCTGAGAGGCTGCTGCTAACACACAAATAGGAAACCAGTCCCTGGTCAGCACTGGTGAGTCCCAGGAGTGGGTGAGTGCTGTCTTGCCACCACACTGAGCAGCAGATGTTGAAGAGAGTCAAACTTTCCAGCTGGTTCCATCCTTAACCTGGTGCTGCTTCTGTGGTTTTCCTCCCCAGCCCCTTCCTGTGCAATAACGCTGGGATGCAGTGAGGATGTTTCAGGGCTCACCACATCGGTCTGGAGTGTTGAGCCAGGACATGGGCTGGAGCCAGGAGCTGATCTGGTCTCAAAGCCAAGGAAACCCGATTCAGGAACAACAACACTATAAGATGTAGGATTCGCAAGGCTGTGGCAGAGCCAGTCCCAGAACTGCCTGCACAAGCAGGTGAAAATATCTAATCCTATAGTCTGTGAGTGACTCCAGCCAGGATATTTGTGATAGGAAGGAGGTATGCAGTGTTTAAAGCAATGTATGGAAATTTGATTTGGAAAATAAAACAACACCCACTTAAATGTCACACACACAGCTTAGAACAGCTTTCGGTGTTTAACTGTGATGAGAACAATTGAGCTTATGATGAAAAGGCTGCAAGTCTCTTCTCTGTGTTTCAGCATTACAGGGCTATCAAAACGTTACTTTGCTTTGCAAAATTTTAAGTTGGCACACATAAATTATTTAAGTAATTTCTGGAAGCCAAATGTCTGCAAAGGTACTGAGGTTGCATGTAAATTCAGAAACACAAGGGTACTGTTGGAGACAGGTACAGTGCAGTGGAGCGTGAGAAATGCAAACTGAATTGCAAAGCATACAAGCAGCATTGAAGAACTGTATTTCAGCTTCTAGGCAGTGAACCCAAACATGTTGTACATTATGCAGACTGCTTAGCAATTTGCATAATTATAAACTCCCTTCGAAACAGTAAACATTACTGCAGAATTCAGTAATACCAAAAAAACCCCAACATTAACATGAATTGCTTATTTGACCTTTTTTCTTTTTCCAGGGTCTTTGTAAACACCCAGATTTTAGAACAGGCAAAATAGAGACTTTTACAGTAACAAGTATTCCATATTGGGAAAAAATGGAGCATAAAAATAGAAGCTTTCTGTTTTGATATAATGTAGTGGTCTTGTTGACTTTTAAAGCTGTTTCTGGTAAAGTTTCATTTTGCTGTTTAGATGTATTCTTAAATTCCTCCAAAGAGTAATCCATTAAACCAGAGGCTGCCAATATATGAGGGGGTTCAGAAAAGATTATCTTTATTGCTGTGGATGGCAGACAATATGATTACTTTAGGGGACTCTGCTCTGTGGCAGGGGAGCAGAGGAGCTGAATTAGCACCAGAATACTAATACTGATGGTTCTTCATGGGAGACTGAAGAAGGGCTCTTTCCAGGGAGATTCAGGGGAGAAATACAGAGATTTAAATATGAAAATTAAATAATTCTCAAGGAGACAGAAATAAAAAGAGAATACTACATTGGGAATTTCTCTGAGCTTTATGCCTGGTTCGTTTTTAAAGAAAATCTGGTTTGGGGAGCAGTTTGGGAGGGAAGCTCATGCCCTGGAGAAAACTGCTGTACCCCGAGGGGGCCTGTGCTGAGGAAACTTGTGTAAGAGCTTCGGGTGCACTTGTCAGGCTCTGTGGAGAGGAAGCGACCCTGCCGATGCTCGGGCTGCAGAGGGACCCCCGCCCAGGGCTGGGCACCGAGAAGTCCAGCTGGGAGGTAGCCACAGGCGGTGCTGCTCAGGGCAGAGTTTCTCAGAGGTTTCCTGCTGATTCTAGTTCTGAAAGATGAATCCAGGAAAAGAATAATGCAAATACGGAGTGCTTGCAGAGTCTGAAAAACGAGTTCAAAAGAGCGCGTAATATGTTGGTAGTGCTGGTGCACCACTAAGGTTTGTGTTCCTTTTCCTCAGCTATTTCACTGCAGGGCACTTGTGCGAACTGTGAGACAAGCAGTGATGTGTTATTATTTACCTCTGTGAGCATCCTGAGTCATCCTTCACCATTCGAAAGCAATAACCTCCTTAATTCCAGTCTTTAAAAAAAGCTTTTAGAAATTAAATAAATAAAGCAGGTGTCGGGCAAACAAACAATTATCATGGAAGCAAAACAAAAAATTTTAAGCTTTTAGGCAAAAATTCTATTTTTTTCTAGCAAGAATGACATAACAATAAGCATTGTGTAATCTTTCTTGTTTTCTGTTCCTGGTAAAGAGAAAAGCTGCTAACTCAGGCAGAGCAGGATCCTGTTAATTTTCTGCATCCTCAGGCCAATTAGACAAGTTGAGAAATCAATCTCTGTCAGTCCTGTGCTTGAGTATGGCCTGGGTGTGTGTGGAGTGGTTGTAATGGCTCATAGTAATTTCCTTCAGAAAGGTGAGAACATTAATTACATATTTTGTTCATCTGTGCAATAATGTTGTCATTAAGATAAGAGTTCAAAAAGGTTCATTTTGACTACTTTTCACAAAATTGTGGGAGACTCAGCCCTCTTTATTTTTCTTATCTGTTTGCAATTTTCCCATTAGTGTGACCGGTAATGGGGTTTATCTGCAAGGGATGGCTGACAAAACCCACAGTGACACTTTATTTATATGGTAATTTCAGGGGGATTAGGAGGCTGTGGACTAGGAACACATACCAATATTTGAACTCTGCTGTATTTCTGAGGCTTAATTTGGACCACCAGCTCAGCTGCTTGTTCTTCCCATCTTTTGTGGATAAAGTACTGTGCAAATCCTGTATGGATTTAAGCCTCTGAGGTATTGAGCAGAAGTTAATGTAGACTGAAGCTGTAGGGCAGAAACTACCAAACTTCTTGGCCCTGAGGGCCATTTTCTAAATTATTTAATTGTTTCTAATAACTGTATCCTTTTGTAAGTCTCTCTGCATCCCCTGTATTATACAGACCAAGCCCTTACACCCTGTTGTCCCTTCACCCATCACTGTTCTGAAGCAAAGCTAATTTCGGCAGATTGCTGTTAATACATTGTGCAGTGGCGAACACTGGGTTCTGTTGAAGAGTAAGGTTTTATCTGCTCATAAATAAGCATGCATATTTACGTTTTTGTGCCAGTTTCTGTTGAATTTTTCTTCCTATTTCAGAGATGCAGAGATGTTTAAATAATGTTGTTCTGGGATTGCCTGGTCCCATTTCCTGCCAAGCTCAGATTCAGCAGCCAGTGCTCACCCTCCTGCCCTTCCACACCTCTCATTATAAACACCCTTGAGTTATTCTGCACTTGGGCAGATTTTCCCTCTACTGCAGGCAGATCCCTCAAGCAAGTGCCCTAATTTGTGGTTATCTAATTCTGCATGATCTCAGTCACTGTGGCAACAGCTTTTAGTAGTTTCTACACGAATTGCAAAACTGAAAATAATTCAGGGTTCTGCTTCCAAAGGCTAGCAGAGGAAGGTGCGGTTTTGCAGGAACTACACACATGTAAATAAAGAGTACAACCCTACATTTGCAGAATGCACATATGCTATGTTTTTTCTTTTGTTCACTACTTTTATTCCTGCCTTGAGCTCTGTGCAACAGCAGTCTGAGCAAACCAATCAACACCATGTTTTTCTCCCTGTTCTTGCTTTCAATAAGCTTTGCAATTATTTCATGTATTATCTTGGTGGAGTGGGCCCAGTTGTTGGGAGGTGCAGACCTGGGGCTGCCTTTCTGTGCAGGCTGGGCTTGTGCTTGTCTGCTCCATGCTTAGAGAAACACTGGAAAAATGGAGAATCTTTGCTGGGCACCCGGAGTCTCATTTAGAAATAAACTTTATGTAATCAGTAAACCAAGGAGGTTGTTTTCAGTTTTTCAATAGAATTTATATGCTTGTAAGTAAGAACCAATTAAAGAAAACTGGGTGTTTTCTTTAGCATTCTCCAGGGTGCTGTCAACAAGCATATTTTGCTGCCTGCAGCCTGTCTGTTACCAATTGTTACCTTTTACCACTGATATTCTTTTATTTCCTTGCCCATTGTTTTAGTTACTTCATGAATAAAGAGAATTTAATTTGCCTCAATCTTAGAGCTACTGCATTTTTAAGTAATTGCAACTGATATGGGACTATCAGAGCTTAGCATATTATAATATGTATTAGCTGCTCCAGCTGGCACCTGTAAACAACCTCTTCCAGTAATATTTCATTTCTATGCAGCTGGAGGTTTGCCTGAGCATGCAGCATACATATTTTAACCCAGAATAGTTAAAAGTATGTTTGAAGAGCAGAAATTCAGGAAATTAATGCTTGCATACACTGGGCAGTGTTAATGTTCCTGTCACACTGAAAGAATTTTACAGCCTGTTATTGAACATTAATTTGTGGGTTTGAGTCTTGCAGAGAACTTGTAAATTGTCTGTTCTGGACTGGACAGCAAACTTGCAGCATTTCCTGAAGAGGTTTTTAGGGACAGGCAAGGATGTTTCTCCCAGATCATCCTCCCTATGCCCCGTCTCTCTGCCTCTCCTCCTTCCACCGTGTGCAGTGAAGCTCTCCCTCATTAGCATCCTTTGGAAGATGAGACAGTGAGATCTTCAGAAGTGGCCTTTCCACACCAGCTGGCTGTGAAGTAAAATGTGGGTGGGTGGGTACTCTTTATTATTCCTTTCTCTAACTCTTTTATGTTATTTTTGCCAAAAGGCTTCTCAGGCAGGTCTACTAGGAATTGCTTGTAAAACCAGCCAGCACAGACAGTAGAGAGCTAATAGAGTAATTTTCTACCTTGTCTGGAATTTAATTAGCCAGAGAGGTTTGGGGATCTCTGAGGTTTTCTGGACAGTGTGGCCAATAGACTATGGGCTTGTGTGTGGGCTTTCAGACCAAACCACCCCCTGATTTCACTCTAGTCAAGTGGGTTTTTTCTACTTATAAAGAAGGGAGTTGTCCGGTTTTACAAAAATGAAGGCTAAATATCCTATTATGTGCACACACCTCTCCTCTCTTAATTAGCCCATTGGCACACTGTGTAAGCTTCTGTCAAAGCTGAGGACATGAATCACTGCTTTCAAACATGTTTGGGGAACAGCCATAGTACTCACAGCTGGAAATTTGACCTTAACTGGTTCTTACAGTATATAAATCATGCAGATATAGATGCTGTAGGTGTTCCTGTAGTTTTGCAGGACCACAGGTTTTATTGTTTGACTTGGCATTGTTCATTTGTTCCTTGTGCTTACATGGTGTCTTGTCAGAAGCTCTCATTCATTTACAGACATTATTTAAACTGTTCACTGCTTGCAAGATGGGTTCAGGTGCTGTACATGCTTCAAAATTGCTCCTCTTTGGTGTCTTTTTGAGATGTTTTCACTGTTTCTGTGTCAGACCTGCCCAGGACAGAAAGTGGAAGGTGAAGGACTTCCCTGCAGTGATCCTTTCTCCTTCCCTCTCCCTCTGCTGTGCTTAGCTGGCAGCTGCCACTGCCACCACTTTTCCCAGACCTCAGAAAAAAGGGTAGGTGATGTGACAGCTCTGCTACTCCCACCAGTGGGGTGATAGTGCCAGCAAACTAACTAAGCTGATGTAGACACAAAAAGTGAGAATACAAGAAAAGCAATGATAAGTAGAAAGTACTGTCAAAGTAAAACCACTTGGGAAAAGAGGCATATTTTCCCTTTCTTGTATCTTTGTATCATGATAATCCCATGAGACATATGATCTGTAAGAAAAAATTGCATGTTTTGACTATTTGAGGAAAAGCAGTATTGTAGCAGTAGCCTAGTCCTGATCTGCTGTCAGTGCTTATTATCTGCATGTTGTTGAGAGTGACCAAAGCAATAGCAGACAAACTGGTCCATTTAATAAAGTATTAAAGAAGTCTTTGGTAGTGCAATCTGACCCAGAGGATTATTGGACAGATTGACTTTACTAGAAGAGCAGCCTTTACATCTTGATAGGCCATACTGTTCCATGAGCTGGTTAGTGCTTTTGCATACCCCAGGTCTAAAACACCAAACACCTAAAGTTCTTGCACAGGGTGCTTTATTTTCTTTGCTGTTTTAGTTAGCAGCTGTTCACTTATGTGTGGCCTTTCCTGATAGTGTCTCTGTACTGTCCTGAGGAAATGGGAGTGTTGAAGCTGCTGTGGTTTGGCACAAGGGAAGCATCTGCCTTTGCTACCTGAGACACACTTCAAGGAGTGGATAGTTTTCTGAAGGTCCTGTTGGATTCTCAGTGCTATCCACAGCAACCAAGTGACTTGGGCCAGATTTAAACCCACAGCCTGTTTCCCCCTCTGCTGTACACAGTTTTGCAGTTATTCTTGCCAGGTGAGTGAGTTTTGCTACAGCAGTTTTAGAAGGCGCTGAGCTCAGCTCTGGGTCGCTGGCATGGAGAGGGGTCAGCAGAAAGGTTGGTGGCCCGGAGCAGTGTCCTGGCTAAGGTGTGGGCCAGTGCCACGAGGGGCTGGAGGTGTGTGCACATGGTCAGTGCTGAGGAGTGGGGACCTGGGCACAGCTCAGGGACGTCACTGCTGAGCTGCTACTGCAGGACTGGCCAGTTGTTTTCAGTCAGAACTGAGCTGAGAAATGAGAGGACAATGATCAAAAATACCTGTGTGATTTGGGAGGTTGTTTCTCTATAAAACCAGTGGCAGAGGCTCATGAGGGGATGCTGATGTGCTTTTACTGGCAGGCTTTGCTGCACCTCCTCAGCACCAGGACTGTCTGAGCAGGGGCTGCTCCGTGGTGTGTGAGCAGCACTGAGTGCAGCCTGTTCTATCTTGTGTCTCCAAGGGCCTCATTAGCTGGGGCTCAGCATTTTAACCATGGATACAAGCTTTGGAGCTGAGTCACATCCAGTGCACTCAAAATCCGGGCTGAGGGAACTTCAGTCTGCAGCCAAAATAACAAGCAGACAAAGCTCAGAGCCACAGGGGCACATGTGAGGGGCTCGTCTTTGAGGCTGCAATGCTCTGCTGGCTCCAATCAGGAAGGAAAAGGGAAAGTACACCTTTGAGATTATACTCTTGTACAAGGGATAATTTTAAACTGGAAATAAATAACCAAATGAATGGACAGGCTGCCATAATCATCTGCAAATTCACTGCTGCCACCTGCCCAGCCAGAAGTTAATTCTAAAAGGGAGGGACTGGTTGAGAAGTATTTCCTTGTATCTCCCAGCATAAGACTACTTAAATCACAGTACAGATCTAAAAGAACAGGCGGCTACTTCTTGGCTTTTTATCTAGGAAATATTCATTGACTTAGATTCTATTCCCAAAATATTCATTGTCTGAGACCATAGTAATAAGATCCCAACTAAGAAAGAGTGAAGATTCAAACTTTTCTAAAGTCTTTTTACAAGTTTTTAAAACCCTTCTGCAATGATACTGGAGGGGGTGGAATGCTGTTTAGAACCTTAACAGTGACACTTCTTTTCATAGAAAACCTTGTTTTTTTCACTCTGAGTTCATTATCCTTTTATATTGGTAGCCTTAACCATGAGCAAGACACTCAAAAGTATTTCTCTTTTAAGGAAAAAAAGCAAGTTAACATTTTCTTTTAATTAATTTTAATTTAGTGTTTGCCAGTGGAGTTCAGCAAGGGAAATCAGCTACAGGTTTTGTCTTTGTCCTATGACTACTGTGAATTCTTACAAAATAGAATTTGCATTTGGCATTTAGTTTCAGTAAATAAAAGGAGATATTTTAAATACCTCCATTACTCTATGCTTAATTTTCACATAACAAAACTCAAATAATGGAAAAAAAGTTATGTTATCTAAGAAACGCTTCTGGATCAATGACCTGATTTTTTAAGTAAAAATATGTTGCAATGACTGTTTCTAACAAGCTGCTTCTTATAGAGCTGAAACGCTCTTTCCAAATTGACTTATTTGCTCTTTGCACTTATTTTATCTGAATGATAAATGATTGCAAGGGGGGAAGAATACTTTGTAAGAAAAGATATCAGTGATGCTCTTTTTCATTACCGATTTCTTATGACAAAGACCAAGAAGTGAAGAGACCTGTGCATCCATTTAGATTATTAATTACTCTCCATAAAATAACCTTCACATTTGAGGGCTTGTTTTAGCTGCAGCTGTGAAACTCTGCAGGTTTTAATCACTGCTTCAACCACTTGGATCAGAACAGAAAGTTCCACTCCTGTGAAAAGTTTTCCATTTACAGACTTTTTCTATGTCCTTATTATAAGCAAAGAAAGGTTTTTTTAAGTGCTGAAAGTCCAATTTATGGAAGCTGAGACATAAATTTCTTTTCCTTTACGAAGATGAACTTTAATGAGTGGGTTTTCATCTGTTTTATCACATTTTCTTATTAAATGCTATTCTTTTTTTACTTTAGCAGATTTTCTTTCTATAGCACAGCATGAATTTGAGAATGATTATCTAAAAATAGAAAAAAATTACTTTCAGAATCTCTTAAACCTGTTGCTGCATGATGTCCATTTTAGCCATAATTTTCAGCCTCAGTTTGCAAGGCACAGGGAACTGCCAGAGTGGGATTGGCTGTGAAGGCAGAGCTCCCCCTTGGTATCCAAGGCTCTGGATGGAAGTTGAAGGAGGGCTTGGCAAAGACAGTGTGGAAAGGTCTGGAGGGGTCTTCAGGAGAGGTCTGGCTGCTGGACAGAAGGCAGGTCCTGCTCTCTGCTCTATGCCCCTGTGTGGCCTTCAAGGAGGATTAAGCTTGAGAGCTGCTGATTTCAGACATGGAGGCATCCCTGGCATTGGTTATTCAAAAGAATAACCCTTGGTTTGGAACTCTAGTCTATGGTCACATCTCAGTTATGGGTCTGTGTGCCTCTTGTTTTCATATTTCAAGGTCTAGAAGAGAAAAAATGATTAAAAACAGTGTGAGAGACTGTATGTGCATGTACCACCAGGTATCAGCTGCTCTCTCCTTATGGCAGCTCTGAGAAGAATTCCAAGTTTACTTTTGGCAATATGTATTTTATCATGATTATTACTTTGTATATTGAGTGTTCTCTGGCAAGAGTGAGCTCTCTGTGGGTTGGCCCCAGGCTCCCAAGCAGTGTCACTGGGTGCACTTCTGTGTGGGCAGGATGGAGTCAGACGTTTCCCGTGGTCTCCCATGACAGGCTGAGAGTGATGAACCCCTTGGCATCACTGCAAGGCTGATGTTATAATCCTAATGATATTTATTCAAGGTCTGATGCTTCAGTTGAATATGGCTTATCAGTCAACATAATGTGGTAATCGGGCAAATATTAAAACTAAAAGTTCCTCTTCTGTTCCTCTCCTGACATTTGGATGATCCTTCATCCAGCAGACCCTGCTGTAAGCCTGTGGTAATGCTCTGCTGTTTTTCCTCATTTTCCATTTCAATCTGAGCATTTCCAATTTTGCAGCTAGTTCCCCATGCCTAATTTTGAAAACATGTTGGTGCCTCTCTAAGTGTATAATGTGCCTCTCAGTTCACAGTATCTGCTTTGCCAGGCTGCTTTGAAACTTGGTACTTCCTAAATCACTTTGGAACAGAACACCTTGCACATAAAAACACTGCCTGAAAGAAAACTTCACTGTCTTATTCAAGTGAATTACCACAGCAAGGAAGTTCTGCCACAATCCTCTGTCAAAGGGGTTTTTCATGCTTTTTAAGAATTTTGGTTGCCTTTCAGCATGAGTTGATGAAGGATAAAGAGAATAGACAAGCCTATAAATTGTATATCCTCTGAATATGTCCTCATTTAAATTATCTGACTGGGTAGAACTTGGAGCACTAGTACTGAATGTATCCAGAAAGGTGTTTTGGGGGGAAAAAAAAACAATAATACAAAATATTTTTAAACTATCATATTTTAAATGTAAATTAACGTATTGTTGTCAGAAAAGAGGAAAATAATTATGCTGACCACTAAACCCACAAAAAGCTGGGAAGGTCTGGGGCACATGAAGAAATCTGTCATTAAACTTGTCCCTCAAAAAACATTTCATAGTGACCCTGTAAGTTTCGTTTACAGAAAGTGCTGGTAGATATAGGATTTGAGAAAATTGCAAAGTGCGTTTTAAGCATCACTGGACAGTAAAGTGATTTTTACCACAATATGGAATAGAAGAGTTCAAGTCCTTTTGAGAGATACCCAGGACACATCCCTTGAGTGAGAGGATAGGAATGAGGTCCTCATGTCAAGATGGGGAAAGCAATTAAAAGGAAAAGAACCTGCTGAAAAGCTGTAAGCAAAGCTTGTCTTAACAAAAGGTTGCTTAGAAAGGGAATTCAGGGCAGCGTTAAGTGGTGGGACACTGTCACAGGGTTGCAGAAAGGTTCAGACAAGGCTACAGACTCTTTCACCAGCACACATCCTGCTGCCTGGAAGGTTTTGCAGTCCTTCGGGCAGGTACACAGCACTTTGGTAATGCACAGGAGTGCTGGGAAGTGAGGAGGGCAAGGCAAAACCAGATGGAAAG
Organism: Acropternis orthonyx; assembly: GCA_035583155.1. NCBI lineage: Eukaryota > Metazoa > Chordata > Aves > Passeriformes > Rhinocryptidae > Acropternis > Acropternis orthonyx. Next base: position 7,161,691 of record JAWWEU010000029.1, read on the forward strand.
TTTTTAGCAGAGAGAATGTGGAGCTTTTCCTTTTTCAAGTAACTTTGAAGGCAATATTGCCATGAATGTCATGGCTGGATTACATGGCTGCAGATCTATGCAGGACAGAATCACTGCTAGTCTGCAAGAGTTCTGCTGTCTTCCAAACTGAAATTAGGAAAACATGTAATCTCACTTGTCCTTCATGGCTTGTCACTTTGGTTGACTAGTTGGGTAACTTTATGTTCAGCACAAAAAGCTTAATGACCTGTGGTTCCAATTTGTAAGCAAGAAATTAGATTTTTTTAAAAGGCTGTCTGCAGAGCACTCTCTAGATTTGCCTGCCTAGACCTTCTGCCAGTCAAATCACAGTGACAGATTCTGACACCACTTGTCACTATTTATTTGTTTGTGCAGTAGAATTATTACCCTTATAAACAAGATGCAGAAGTGCTTGTATTCATTTTTGGCAGATGCAAAATCTGTTCTTTAGTTTTGTATTTGCATGTGTGTTTTCCAAAGGGAAAAAAGAAGACTTCTCGTATGCTCATTGACCCAATACTTGATGTGTAAATAGGGGATGGAAAGTTCCATTCCAGTGCGGGGAAGGGGGCGGAAATCTGTGCAATTGTGTTATTATTTCTATGAACTCCATTCTTGCTCGTGGTGGAGAGTGGCCAGGATCCACTCTGTGCCACCATATTGCCTTCGATTAATTGCTTTTAGTCTCACTACTGCCAACTGTATCAATGCCTCCTGATGCCATCATTGTGTTCACTGCACAATGGAGCAGCTGCTGTACAAAACTGAACCCCAGAACTGCAGTTCCTATTGACTCTGTCTCATTGGTGGGTTTATTGATGGAGCCCACTTTTAAACAGCCTCCTTGTAACAAAAATGAATAGGCTTTGGTGCTTGTCATTTCCTTCACAGAATAGTCTTCTGCACTTCTGTGGTGGTGATAAAGATTTCTCAGCCAAGTGGAACTAAAAAGGATTAAAACAAAGACGTTGGTACAGGTGAAAAAGTCATGCCTATGTCAATAGTGTCCTTTCCACTCGTGAACACGAGTCTCAGACTGTGACAGAAATGAGCTCTGAAATCCAGGTAGTTAAATTGTTCTAACTCTAAAATAAGTGAAAAACTTACAAGTCTTTTTGTTTGAACATGTTTTGATTGATCTCTATAGCTAGTTAAAAATGAAATTCCTGATTTGCGACTTGCAAGAGAAGGGGGAAAAGTAGAATACCCAGCCCCCCAAGGTTGTGCTGTTTTGTGAAGTAACTCCTCTCCAGCACTCTCAGTGTCTTTGATATTAACACTGACACATGAGACTGTTGTCCTCCATGGTACCTCGATTCAACTTTCATTAACATGAGTATTATGACCAAGAGTTCCTTTCTGTAAGATGAAAAAAGAGGGATATTTTTAGTTTTAAAGAAATTCCAGCTTGTGTATCCACAAGCTGTTATACATTTCAGTGTTCAACACTTGCCCAGAGACCTCTGTGTTTCTAAGCTTTTTTATAAAGAGGAAATTTTGACTCCAGTATAGAATGCAGCCTTAGGAGGAAACATGGAGGGAGAGCACTGGAATTGTCATAAAACATCATTGCTAGGCAATTCTGCAGGACTGGGCCATCAGAAGTGGAAGATCCAGACTGATGCTGCTTTCCTTGTCCATCTGCCCATGATAGTGGTTATCCCCTGAATTGTGTGTATGAGCTAAGTACTAACTGGTCTCACATTTTTCATAACAAGGTAAGACAGACAAAGAAACAACTTTTAGCCCCTTTTGGTACTTGAGAAAGTAATGGAAATCTTTCAGTCTAATTTAATGCTTCTCTGTGGAATTTGATTTATTAGGAATTGAATTGTGTTCAAGTGGATCCTGTCAATACATTTTTGTTCCACACTGACAGTGAAGAGCAGCAAAGTGCTGCACAGAGAATCACAGAGACCATCAAGAGCATGCCCTTTAGAATTATGTATTTTAATTAGACATTGACATCTGGTATGGTCTGTGAATGCTTATTTGCACACCTGCAGGCTATTTGATCTGAAGAAACCCCAAGTACCTGGAGAATTTGTCTGCAGATGGAGTTCAGTGATTTAATTTAATATAGCAATTGTGCAGAATGTATTGTATTTATAAATATTGTAAAATTTGTATGCCACATATGTTCTGTGTAGTTAAAAGATGTTCATTACATAAATAACACTCTCCCCTTCTGACAATTTTCATAATTGATTGAAGGACAAAGGGCTAATCTTGACAATATTAAAATCTGAGAGTGGAAAAGGTTTTGTTGAAATCCACCTTGGTTTTTAATAACATTTAAGACTTACAAAGGATTGAAATGGATACCCATGAAGAAAATACATTGTACAGTGTGCTCGGTTGGGCTAAGGTGTGCCTGAGGACTCTCACATCAGACACTCAGAGGACAGCAAAGTTCACTTAACATTCATAATTACTGTAATGATCTGGTTTGCTCTGGAGTTTAGTTTTAGTCACAGCCTTTATGTTAAGAAGAATTCCTAAACCTTTGTAAAATAACTGTTTTGTCCTCCCTGTAAGTACTGAATGAACCTTGACACTGCAGAATCTGGAAGTTAAGGATCATATGAACTGCAATGTTGAAATTCTATGTTCCAGAATGTCTGACTTACTGTCATTCTCTACTTCTCTCCCTTTTCAGAAATTTCTCTCTTGGGAACTGAGGACTGAGGACAAGACCTGTGTTTTGTATCAGTGCTTCTCCCATTCAAAGTTACATGTATGTGTTCTCATTTTTCTCATTGTTCTGCTGCTTTCAGGAAGAGGAAAAGGCTGAAACAAAATATATAAGAGAGGCTTTAATTATGTATAGGGAAGAAGAAATGCTACATTCTCTGTTTCTTAAACTACACATCCCTTCTGAGGTGCTGACTGTCCTCACAGAGCACAGTTCCCTTTTTGCAGTCTCTGATCTTGAGGGTTAGCATGAAGTCACTGATGCCACCCCTTCAGCTACTTCAGCAGCACATGAGGGAGGGACTCATCCGTGTAAGGTGCAGCAAATGCTGCAACTGTGTCACTTATGCTGCAGGACCCCTTTCCTTTTGGTGTGCAAAATCTGACCTGTTGCTGCTGGGAGGGGGAGCCTGAGGCCCTGTTAGTTTAGAGGATTTAGATCTTGGTATCTGGCTTGGAATGTGAATATTTATTTGTTCACCTCTGGACATCTCAAAGTACGTGTCTGGAGATCAGATGTATAGCCTGTGTTAGAGTTTTGTGTCATCTGCAAGAAATTATAGCTTGTAAACTATACCTGGTTTCCAGTTCTCTTGTTTTCAGCATCTCTATCAGAAAAGATCCATTCCACTCACAGACTCTTATTTGCTTTGGAGGAACAAACAAACAAAAAAAACCAAAAACCCAACCACACAGCACATTCTTCAGTAGTGTCATGAGCTTGTCCTCAAAATGATTGGGCAAATGAGGTGAATCAAAAAATAAACTTACCATCAGCATATACAAATTTCTATGGGTTAGAGAAATAAAGTGAGATTGGAATAGGAGAAAATGCTTTACCTGACCAATGTCGCTTCCATGCAAACCACAGAGGAAAGGTTTGGAGGGAGCAGAGCATGTCCCTCACTGAAGAATTATCATCCCACTAGCTATGATGTACCTTTACAGCTTGTCAAAAACAATGACTCTAAACCTTGCTTCTTAATTGTTCATTTGGCAACAATATCAGTGTGAGATATTGAACAACCTTTCACTGTAATAACAGTTAATCACAGACATAAATGCTACATCATTAGTGCCTGGTAATAAGGAAATCCTGCCATGCTGCTTTGACCACCAGACACGACTGAGTGACAGGGCACTCAGGCTGCTAATTTTCTTTGGCTACAGAAGAGTCCAATAGCAGAAAAGAGGGGCTACACCACATTTTATTTTTTTTCGGTTGGGGTTTTTGTTTGGTCCCCTGTACAACCTCTGCCATTATACCCAAACCTGGAATAGTAAATATTCCTTCTCCATTTCTGGCCATTTCATCAAGAGGATGAGACATTGAGATTGCTCTGTACTAATTGTGTCTTTTCACCTGCCTTTGTTAATTTTTCTGTACTACAAGGAGTAGGAATAACAGGACTAGAAACTTTAGTCTGGTCTCATCATAAGCAGGGAGATGCTCCCCAATCCCAGCAGAGTCCCTGACAGCTGCCTCCCCAGAATATTGCTCTTTTCCACTTTCTTCATCCTCTGTCATTCATTCAGCTAATTGGGCAGTTTTAACCAGGTCAGTCAGCTCCTTCTCTGGATCTGTCTGTCAAGAGCAGAGGTAGATGTAGGAGTGCAAAGTGAAATAAGTCTGATTCTGTTGATTTAGTCCTTCACTTACAGGCTGTTAGTGCAGAACTGGGCTCAGTGTGTCGAGCCAGGCTCTGCCAGCCAGAGCCACGCAGGCACAAGCGGGAATTGTGCAGAACTAAATGTGCCAATTTTGTCCATCTTGCAGTTGAAACTCCTTCTTGGCATATCACATACTTATTGATTAATTAATTGATTAATGAAGAGAAACAGCTGGGTTTTGGTCTAGACATGCAGGACATTGTTGCCAAAGCAAGTAACGTGCTACTGAGAAAAAAGGGAAGCACTCTGTGATCTCTGGATATTGCAACGTAACACTGCCTACACTAACAGGATATTAATTAAACATAAATGATGGTGGAACTGCAGACAGCAACTTCTTAGTGGGAAAAGCTGTCTTTTCATGTTCTGGCTGGCACTGGAAAGACTCAGAGGGACTTGCTCTGCCAGGAATGAAATGGCAAAACTGCATCTTGAGCATCTGAGAAGGGCATGAGCAGAAAGTATTATCCCAGCAATTCAGACCCAGAGTGGGTTTTGTCTTGTACACAGAGGCTGCTTCTTGCACAAAACAAGAAGGAGCATTGATAATGAAAGATACAGTAAGATGTTCCTGTGCCTTGACTTGCAGCTTCCAGGGATCTCAGTCTGATAACGATACACGTAAAGGTGAAACTGCCTTAAAAGTATCACAGTTAGGGGCTTGATCTCTTTCATGGCATAAAAATCTTTCCAATAGGTTTTCTTAATTCAGCAGGATATGGTAGTATATGTGAAGTCTTCCAACACAGAGAGGGCAGACAAGTATAAACTGTGATAAAACCAGGTTTAAAATCAGCTTGAAAAATAACTCCCATAACTTCAGAACAGCATGCCTCGATAAATGCTCAACACAGGAGTGAACAAGAACTGTAGTCCAGAAACAAATGGTTGTTGAGAGTTGTCATAAACAAATAATACCATAATCTGTGAAAAGAGGAAGATGAGTGAAAAAGGGGAATCTTTTTATAGGTCATGATAAATTCAGATCAGATGGTCAGCATGTATGAGCCTCCCACTACTGGCAGCAGCATCCATGAGAACAAGGCACTGATAACAAACAAGGGTACCTGTCCTCATGATCACACCATCACCTGGTGTACAGAAAAGATAACAGAAACATATTCCTCTCCAGAACTTAGAAACTTATTCCTTTGTTTCCCTATTACATTAATAGGCCTTCTAATTCTAAATGCATTGCTTTTCCTTCCCATTGAACTGGAATTGTTTTGGAAAAGCAAAGACCTGGCAGTGAGTGCCCAGAGCTAAAAAATTATGTTAAAAATCAATGGCTATGTGAAGAGTAAGCAAGTCAATCCTCACTAATCTTTCATGTCTCGGTCGTTCAGATCTCTTCCTTGTTGTTGGCAGTTTTGGAGGTTTTCAGTTGGGTTTCTTGTTTGTTTGCTTGTTTTTAACCTTCTTATTCCCAACTATCAGCTCTGCTTAGCAACTTTATTAACATGTCTGGCATTTCATCTCAGAGGGCAGACTGGCACCGTCGGTGTCCCTGTGCCTTGCCCCAGGGGACTCTGCTCTCCCAGACTAAATGCGCAGCCTTGTCACCAGTGTCAGCTCCAGCAGCACCAGCAGTTTGATGGTCTCTGCTTCCCTTCAGCTCCTGTGAGGCTGCACTGCTTTCACCCCAGGGCTGCTGGGAGCTCTGAACTGCCCAGCCCCCTCAGTGCCTCGGGGACAGGCATTTCTGCACAGGAGGAGCCTTTACCTAAGCTGTATGCTGATGTGAGAATGTGCTGAATCTCTGGCTGCCACTAATGAAAATTCATTTATGTAATTGGCCAACATAAGGGATTTTGTGCAGCTCTAAACCTGGATTTGGTTTGGGATTTGTGGTCCTTCTGATACAGAAATTCAGCTTGTCTCTCTTACCTGTATGCTACATCTGAGTGTAATCCAGGGTGTACCCAGTGCACGTTTAAGCTTGTGCTTTGGAGAGAAGATACTTGGAAGTTAAAATGTTTAAGTCTTTCTCCTCTGAAGGCTTGTTTTAAAATCCTGGTTAGGTGGCAAATAAAAACTAGGTTGACTAACCACAGAAATTTGCCATCTGATCTCATGCGTCCCTCACAAAGCAGTTCAAGGTTTCCAGATGTTTGGAGGGTTTGGTAGATCCCTGACCTGCACAGGGACTGTTCTGGTGGATCCTGTGCAAATGTGGGTGTAGGGTGGGAGGAAGGAAGAGGGAGGCACAGTGTTGTTCCTTGCAGTGCTGTCAATCCCAGGAGTAAATCCACTCCAGCTTTCCAGCTGCTTCACCCTTGCATGGGTTATTATTCTGTGTCACTGAGTGGTATTTCAGGAACCAAGTCAAACATGTTAAAAATAACTATCTCCTATCATTTATTTTTATGAATTTATATTATTTTGAGCAGCAATTACTGGCTGACTCAGTCACTGGCAATGCAAGAAGTGTCATTTTAAGTAACTCAGGCCAAGACTTGAACAAGAATGAGCCTATTTGATAAGATGTCAACAAGTGAAGGTTGTAGCCTTGTCAGTGATGGCATTACAAGTTCTATCATGTCCTGTGCAAACTGTCACAACCTTTAAACAGGGGCTTCAGCAAAAGGAATTGCTCATGTCACATAAAGCAATGAGTTGAAGCCAGACTGGAATAAATTAGAAGTTCAGCAGCCTCTTATTTTCTGAGGTTCTAAATCAATTCGAACATTTAATAAATAAATAAAAGATTTTATAAAGAGATTAGTACAGTTTCTTTGGCTAAAGAACTCAACTTTGAGACTTGGAAAGACATAAAGATGGAATTTTAATGGACTGTGTTCTATGCAGTTTGGCTTTAAGATTGCAAAAATCCTGGATGCTGGAATAGTTGGATGTGACTAAAAATTCAGGTGTTTAGTTTATTGTAGAATGGATAATGCTGTACACAGTTCTAAATGTAGGGTCTGCCTGTACATCAGTTTTTGAATTGGAGCAAACATCTTTAAACTATAAAATTTTTCTGCTGTTGAAATAATTTCTCAGATGACCCCGCCCAATCAATTTTTCAAGTTCTGTTTTTCAGTTGAGTGAAATTCTATGTTTAATTTCAAAGTAAAAATAATATTTATTTTATCAAATATTTCTTTTTTGGAGTGGACAGAAATCCCCCCAGCACATCCAGTTCAATATATAAACGAATGGCTTCATTGACATGTCTGATGTAACCTCAGCCAAACAGAGCAGCAGATGGTGAGTGCTCCTGTGTGCAGCAAAGCAGCTGCAATTCACCCTTCCTGCTCCGGAGCAGCCAAAGCCGCCTCAGGAGGGAGTGGGAGTGCCGGGGGAGGGCGAGGCAGCGCTCCCGCAGGAACCTGAGCCAGCTTCTCCCAGCAGCGGCAGGCAGAGCATCCTCTGGTGCCGCCCCAGAGGTGTGGTGTGCAAATACAGCCCGCGGGATTCACAGCAGTGGCAGAAGCACTGAGAGGCCCATGGAAAAGAGGTGACAAACAGAACAAGGTGGTCCATTTTTGGCCAGTGCACAGTAACAATTACAGCACTCATTTGTAGCTGTTCGTGTCCGTACAGGTGGCAGCAGCTCCTTATTTCTCCCTGTTATCAGCTGGGGCTTTCATCTTCCTCCGGCAAAGTGAGCCATTCTTTTCCAGCTCTAGATGTAAGGTTTAATAACTTCTACCTTGCTTGGACACTAGAACGTCAGCTGGTGTGTTTTCTAAATCATCCCCTTTGTAAGGCTTTTAAAACCTATTTCTGTATTTGTTCTTTGATGTGACTTTTTTCCACCTAGCTCATAATACATGAAAGGCAAAAAAAATATAGGTACAATAATTGCCAACAGAGAACATCTGACAGGAAATGACAGGTTCTTTCCATTAAAAAAAACCAAAAAGGTTTTCATATGGATTTATACTAATGTCTTTTAATAAATTGTTATTATATTAAAGATTTTGCAGCTAATACATGTGTTATATCAGAAAACAGTCAGACGCTTTGAAATATCCTCGTCAAGTTATCATCTCTTTGTGAAAAATAATAAAAAGGAGCTTTTTTGTTTCTAAAGGTATTTCATTAAAATGTCCGGCTTGATAAGTCTCCTGTAGGGAAAGTATCTGTAGTCAAGATAATAGTGACCAACTTCTGTGACAATCACTCCAGATGACAGACAAAAAGTGGAGTCAGTTGCCAGTGCCCTGGCTAACATTCCCCACAGCTATTATTCACTTTTTCTGTCTGTTTTATCTATTCTTGTTTTCCTGCTTTATATACATTGACTTACTGCCATTATATCTCTTGAGGTGTCTTTTTCTTTTTCCTCAAAATGCTAAAAATCTACACTTGTTTTGGGCCATCCAAAAATAGTCTTTACAAGCTTTCCATGTTGCTATCTTTCACGCCTCATCTAAAGAATTAGTTCATGCTCATAGATCTCACTGTGCCTTAATGTTCAGTGCTTTTTTTCATGGTAGAGGAACTGAAATGTGTTATCAACATATAACTTCTAAAAATCTTTTCTGGTTATTGATATCCATTCTTTTCTTCACAGTCACTTTCAGGTTACAGAAGATGTCTCCAGAGGGCATCACTACCATAATGTGGTGCAGTAGTGGAGGTTTCTTGTTTGGTTTTTCACTTTGAGATGTTGTATGTGATATTATCCAGCCAGGGCAGGAACCTGGAAGTCCATATGTGCTTTTTCAGAACACTGTACTTTTGACAGAAATTCACCTGCAGTATTTGAGCAGCATGTCTAGTGTGGCTTTCTTTTCCATCCCTGCCATTAACAGAGAGGAAAAAAAATCTTTATATATATATATATATATATAAAACCACAAATCCAGCCTTATTCTCCTTCATCTTAAGTTCCAGTCCTACTCACAGGCAGCTCAGCAGGGCTGTTTGCAGGAGCTGAGCTGTTCAACTCAGCCTAGCACAGCTGAGTCCTGGCTCTGGGATTCTGCATGCAAGGGCACATTGCTAAGAGCAGCAAAACACCTTCCCAGCTACATTTCCACAGTTGAGGCATAAGGAAGCCACACGGAGAGCTGGAGTGGGACTGGGGCTGATGGTCTGTACAGGGGACAGTGATGTCTAAGGAATTTTATATATTTGTAGATTTTAATATTTTGTATATTTGTAGATTTTTATATAGCTGAATGGTTTCTCACACTCAAGGTAGCAGTTTCTAACAGTTTCTCATGGTTTGTGCCACCTTCCTGAATTTCTGTTTAACTGTCTTTTCAATGGACAAGATTGCAGCAAGGACATCATGTTTGGGACACGTGCACCTGGACCAGAATAACACATGTTGTAGTCAATACAAGACAGAAGGCCCAGAACCATTGGAGGTGCCCCAACGGGGCAGTTCTGAGGGTGGCACCAGGGACAAAAGGTTCTTGGGTTGGCTACGATAATTAAGTGGTGTTATAAATTTATAAGACCCCTGTACTGTGTGTGTGCCTATATACTGTGTGCACCTGAAAGCTTTCATTAAAGAACTGCTCTCTGCCTATACTAATGTCTCAAAAGGGTTTTGTCTTGATTTTAGGCAACAACAGGGGTGACAATGCTCTGGGCGGGATACAGGGGTGACAGTGCTCTGGGCAGGGGGTGACAGTGCTCTGGGCAGGGCACAGCAGCCCCAGCACAGCTGCAGTGTGCTCTGTGCTCTCTTTCAAACCAGACCAGCTCCCTGCACAGGAGCCCTAAGGTGGGAGGGACATACCTGCACATGGCCTTCCTAGAGGGCAGACAGTGGAATCAGCTCCACCTCGAATGTCTTGGGGCCCAGAGCAGCAAATGTGGTTTGTTCCTGAAGCCAGACACACATTTTCCTCACAGTTCCTGGGTGTGGTGCCTCATGCCCACTGGAGAGTCCCATTTTACATTTGTGGGTTCCTCCCTCTCGAAGTGCAGTTCGGATTGGGCTGTCTGGATGATTTCCCTGGTTGTTTAAGCTCTGAACACTCGATCTCAGCTCCCAGGGTGGGAGTGGTTATCTCATCCCCGTTGCAATGCTGCTAATTTTCAGAGCTGCTGCTGAAGACTTGCAGCAGTCTGTTTGCAGGAATGAAGCCCAAAGAAGAGCCCCTTCCATTCCAACTCTTCGTGCCCACCTGCCCTCCCAGCCCAGTGCCCGCTCCCAGCTGTCTTGTTCTTTGAAAAAAGCCTCAGGCAAGTGAAATCCCAGGAGCCAGGGCTGCCCAGGCTGAGCTAACACTGCCGGTCTAGTTTGCCAAATTACTCTATAATAATTACATTCTTAAACTGGTCCGTTTTCATGGTTAATTTGGCTGGCAGAAAATGAAGAAGCTATTTTTGCAGCATATATGCACCATATGAATATAATTACTTGGAAACACTGCAGACTGCAGGATTGAATGCTTTTTAAAAAAAGTGTTCTGATGAGCATGAGCAGCCTGTGCTGTTTGCAGTTGCCTGGGTAACTGAGATCAGACCTTTACCTGCCTCATTCTGGTACCAGCGGAGGAATAGACATGAATTCTGATGTTTGGGCTCTACCCTAAAGTATTTTATGGAGATAGGAAAGGTCAAAAAACATCTTTAAGCCTGCCCTTACTGCATGCATCAGAGACAATGATCAAGCAATTGATCCCTTTCACAGGAGAGCTGGGTATGACTGGAATATAAAGGAGTTGGTTCCCTTTGCTTCTGCATCTAATTGCAAATTGTGTCCTGTGCTGACAGGCACAAGACATGGTGGGTGTCTCCTCTGAGTGTGACTGGACTTACAGAAGCAGCTCTGCGCCCCAGGCACAGGCTTGCCAAGGGTTTTCCATCCCTGCAGTTAGGGGGTCTGCAGGACCCTCCCCAGGAGCCACCTGGGCCCCGCGTGTGCTGCGGGGCAGGACTGGCTCTGCAGAGCGCTCCGCTTTCCGTCGCTGCACACCGTGTCTCTGCTTCCTGCAGGGAACACATCTCTGTGCAATTCACTGAGCTGCTTGAAAGTTCTAAATTACTCGTGTCCCAGTAACCTTGGAGACTATATTCCTCCTCCTGCTATAACAAAATCCTTGGAAGAGAAGTTTAGTGGCTTTGGAGCATGTTACAAGGCTGATTTATCAGGAGGTTTGGAAAAGGGGTGAGATTTGAGGGTTAAAATAGCATTGTGTTGGTAGGTTCCAGGTGTGGTAAATAGGAAAGGCAACCCAGTCCCTACTGTTGAGCTGTATTGTGCTGCATGTGGCTTATTCAAGGACAAAAGAGAGGTAGGAGACCATGCAGAGGAGGGGCTGTCAAAAAATTCCACATCTGCCAGGGGTGGAAAAGATGGATAACCATTCTGAGAAATGTTAATTTCAATTTTACTTTATCTTGTTCCTACCTTGGAATTTTTGTCTGAAGTAAAGACTAGAGTATTACTAGCTATAAACAAGCTGGTTTTTTCCTGTGGAATAGTCAAAGAAAATCATTATGCAACAATTATGCCAGAATAGGCTATACTGTTAGAGCTTAATGGTGAATCTCCCTTTGTTGACAAGCTAAGTGGCTGCCAAATAGACACAGACCCTGAAGTTATTGCTGCTTCTTTCTGCTGCAGGATGTCTCACAAGGGGGTCTCACAGATGAAGACTGAGAATTATGAAGTGGATTTTAAAAATATTTTATCTTTTAAACAGTGGGAAAAGTGAACAGAGAACCTCAGATTTTTCTTCTAATTCAATTCATAAGATTTCAATCTGCTACTTAAGTACAAAATCCCTTTTCTGTAAACAAATCAAGAGAACTGTAACTGTGAATCACTCTTATCTGCAGCCTCTCCCAACTGCTTGATCTGTCATTTAACCAGGCATTTTTGTTAAGTGCCATTTTCCATCTGTATCTGTAAAACTGTGATTGTGTCTTTCAAATTACTTCAATCAGAGAGCTTGAGGAAAGTCATACTGCATAACATGAAAAAAGAGATTCTTTTTTCCCAGGAGGGTGAACAGTGTCCATGTATGACATAAATCCACTGAGACACAGATCTTCATGTCAGAAAACCAAATGGGTGTCAGCACTGTCATCTTCCCTTACACACAGGCAAGTGCAATGGAATTTTTGCTTAAAAGGGCCATTACTGTGTTAACACATTTCAGAGCAAAAGAGTTCTGTGCATCAGAGTAGCATGGACGAGTGCACTGACAGATGCCCAGGAGAATGAAGTGGCAGCAGTTCCAAAGATCAGCCAGTTTGCAAGCTCACTTCCACTGCTCAAAACCACCTTCTTCCTCTGGTCTTGTGCATCTGGAAAGCCTGAGAGCTAAAAGGACTATTAGGGAGCACATGTTTCCTAGAGGAAGCAAGAAAAGGTCAGGAAAGTTGCTGTTGCCAACCTGTATCTTAGTTTCTCGTCTCTGTTCAGCTTTCTGATCTCTTTGCAGCAAACAGAAGGGAGTGTATTCTGCATGATCCCTAACAGGGCATCAGTTTTCTGCAACCTGTGCCCTAAAAACACTGCTGAAAACTCAGCCTGTTTGCTTTACCTTTCTTCTAACCACATGTGAGCTGCTGTCAGGTGAATGATGACGAGTGACTAAGGTAGGACAGATTTCTTCAGAAAATCTTCCTTAGGAAGGTGACAGATTGTGTTACGACTCCATCCTGGCTCTGTTGCAAATCTGCCCAGGAGTTCTATGCAAGAGCCACACGTTGCCAAGAACACTTGAAAATAAGGCTTCATGTGTAGTTTCCTGATCTCCTGGAATGTCTGCAGTGAGTTCTGCTGAAACCACAACCTGTGCAGCAGCCAGAGATGGCCCTGCAGGTGCACTGTGAGCTCCTGTCAGCTCTGGGGCTGACCTGTAACATCTGGAGCTCATCCCCAGCACGGATTGCCAACCCTGCCAAATGCTTCTGCTGTTCTGTGACAGACACTCCTGTGCCCAGGGGACTCCAACACGAGCTCCTGCCCAGCCACGTTCACAGTGACCTGAGCAAGATTTGACCTCTGGGGCTCTGGATGGCAAGTGCTAATGTAGTGCTTTGGGGGCTTTCTCTTGCAGTGCCACTAGCAATTTTTTTGTTCAAATGTGTTGCTAGGCTACAAGTCCTTCTTTCCATTTGAAAGCTCACATAAAAATCTGAACCAACTTCTCTGGCAATGTTGGCTGCTGAAAGAATATATTGCTTTGCAATCAGAAGCCTGAAAATGAAAATGTCCTATAATGCTTTGCTTCCTTGCCACTTAGCCTGTTCAAACCCTCGTGCCATCTTTAAATAAAATCTAATAATAAACTCCAGCTGGAATAATTGATGCAGAAAATCACACCGCATAGCATTCTGTATTTATTGTTTGTCTTTCCGTGGCATGGACACTGTTAGTTTTGGTGGTCTTGATAGCAGTTCTTCTGAGTAAACTATGCAGCATTAACTGCATTATGGCTTCTTGCCCTCCTTAACCTTTAACCAAACTTTGCCATCACAGTTTTTAGGCACGGGCTGTCTTACAAAAATAGTGCATTTCCATCAGTGATGCAGTGGGTAGTGAGGAGGCAAAGGACAAGGCTACACCAAGGTGGCCATGTCTGGTTTCTGCCTGACTAGCTGGGGTGTTCAAGGAGCGGGGGAAAGGATTTCTGCCAGGAAAGGATAAGAGTTGTACTGCTGTAGTTTGACTAATTTATTTAATATGCCTGAGTGTAGATGTGGCTCTTGTTTGCTGACAGTCAAATAACAGCTTTAAACCCCTGAACTATTCATTTGGCACTTACTGGGGTGTGGGAGGTTCGCTTCACTTCTAATCCCTATCCTTACTGCCAATCCTGTAGGAATAGCTCACCCCTGTGATGCAGCTTGGAAACCTCATGCTCTGAGCTCTCTTTGGAGCTCCCGTGTCACTGTTGGGACACACTCTGTGCCCAAGAGGGACAGAGCTGGGCTGGCTGCATGTCTCACAGGCTTCTCTCCTCAGGCTTGGGGTCACCAGTGCTTATCCAGAAGCACAGAACTGTGTTCCAATGGAACATTGATTCAGCTCAAAGCTGTCATACAGAGCTCACACGTATCTGCCATGGTTTCAGTGAAAATTCATAATCTTGATTTTGCTGACCATTTTTTGTCAGTTTTTTTAGACCTGTATTGCACTCCAAGCCTATTGAGATCATACCCTGGTCTGAATTTGGATGTGCCCCTTAACTGACCTTTCAATTAAACTCATATTTAGAAGTTTAGCAGTCAGTTTCAAAAGACCTTGGTTTAGTTAAACATAATGAAAATGTTGTCAAAGGAATTGTGTTAAAGACCTTGTTGCAGCTAATTTTTGAATAAAAACAACTATCACACTTTCCTGAATGTGAATTTTGATTAAACCCTTGAATCTAAGAAAACTACTCTGAATCATTCTACTGAAGCTTAACTACTTTGTGTTGGAAATAATGTAGGTGTCCCGCTTCTTGTGTAGTAGCTAATTAGGTTAACAGCCCTAAAACCTATAATAAGCTGATAATTAAAACTAAGGGCACACTACTCAGAACAAACTAGAGACAAAATATAATCTGGCTGCAGAAAAGTTTACCCTTTAGTCTGTACCTCCGTGGAGCATGAGTGAATCCTACAATGCAGAGGAAAGAAAGAATACATGAGTCCTTCTCCTATCCTTTCTTTACTACCTTGTATAACTTCAAGTGGCTCTAAAAAACTAAATATTTGAGTTAGTTGAATAAAAGACTGTAGTCTTCAGCTCATGCCCACCTCTTCCAAACCCTTGCAGTTTATACTGTGTTTGAGTGGCTCCATTGACTGAAGCAAGGAGGGCAGTATGAAACTGGCGAGATTTCTAAATACGTTCATCAGTTTAAAGTCTGGACATCCTCAGTGCCTCAGTAATAGTGGGTGGTGCTATTTTCCCAAGGTTTTGCTGATATTTAGGAAATTGTTATTTAGCCTTTGTTGCATATTTACACCTGCTAAGTGTAGATACCTAATTTAGAGCATTGACATGGTAGACGTGTTTCCCTGGACATGAAGTAATTAGAAGAGACAGGCTCCTTGTATTATCTCGAAGAGATTTTCTCAAATCATCCTTTGCAAGGCTCTCACCTCTCCTTTTGGCTAAAGGAAGATCAGAATATGAGTATGGGTATTTGGGCAGGGAGTATCTTCCTAAAACTATTAAAATAACATAGAACTGGTGCCCTTGTCAACCTCTAGTGCATGCCTCTGAATTTCTCAAAGAAGTACCTGTGATGTGTCTGTCCTTGAAGATATGCAGAGTGGATGAGGCCCCAAGAAACCTGACCTACCTGTGAAGCTGGCCCTGCTCTGGTGTGGGGCATTGGATCTTTAGGGGTCCTGTCTAGTGCAAATTATTCTGTGCCTCTAAACTCAACAGCTCGAGGCATAACCTCACAGGAGTTTCCTTTCAAGCTCTCAATTCAGAACAGGTCCATCCCCTGCAGCAGGAAAATGAAGGAGAATCCATAAATCCTGTATGTTTATAAATGATACTACTATTATTCTAATCTTGATAGCAAGAAATGTGCTCCCAGCGTATCATACATTTTCCCTTATGAGTCTCTGGTTTTCACTACTATTCTTCAAGCTCTAACCATTCCTTGAAAGACAAGGTGCTCAGAAAACAGCAAAAATCACTTACGCTCTGTCTTGTAAGTCAGAAGGGAAAACAGTTCAGGATCTGGGGAGGCTTTTGCTTGCTCTGTGTCTATTATGCTGCTCTCTCAAAGGGTGCTTGAATACATTGGCTGAAAAGAGCATCATAGACCACAGCACTAAGTAGGCTGTGCTCTGAGGGCACTTTCCAACCCGTGCTGCTGACATGGGTAACACACTTGTCTCTTCAAATGAACAACACAGTGTGGAGAACCCAGTAGATGCAGGAAAACAGACTGAGAGCATGTACCCAGAGGATTGTAGATGGCCTGTTAAGTGCTGAGAACATAGTTTAGAGTGTGTCTTGTTGAAAAGATCTGCTTCAGTTGGCACTTGTTTCCAGCTTCAGCAGCATGTCTGGAAACAGAAAGCTACTGTGAGTCAAAGCACGGATATGGAGAGATGGAACAGAGAGGGGAAAGTACCGTCTGCTGGAGCTGTCAGGAATGTGTGAGGTTCCCCAGGGGCTGGATAAATAAAGGAGCTGTCTGGGCGGGCGGTTTGAAAGCAAGCCAGATGGCTGCAGTTGCTTGCAAGAAAGTTGATATGCCAAATAACTTTTTAAATCTCTAATGTGTGAAAAAGGTTTGGCCCTTGACTTCAAAGTAACAGAGTGCTTGTCACGCTGCCTGGTGCTTTTCTAGGTTTTTCCTGGCTTTTTTCCTTCACAGACAGCAGGGTTTGCTCCATCATCCTGAAAACAGCTCACGAGGTACCTGGTGCTTAATCTGGGAGCTGCCTGCCAGTCCTGCCACTGCAAATGCTGGGGATGTGGTGTTATTTAGATTGGCAGCAAATGGAGAGTTCAGAGTTGTGTGTATCTGGCTGAATTCCAAATGGATAATTGCATTCTGCCTACCTAAAATTCCCCTTCCAGCTTTTCGAAATCTGCTGCTCAAAGCCGTCATTATTATGCCTCTCTGCTCTTAATTGGTAACCACCTTCCACTCCACAGGTGACTGCATTCAGTGACAAGTGAGGTGACCTTGCGTGCGTTGCGGTGTCCCTGTCAGAAATTGCAAATCCATGTAAAAGATGTAGTTTTCCTGCACACCTCACCCCAGCTCCCTCTCCCCAGTGGCAAGTTTCTTGTATTATGTACTTGCAAAGTAGTTGCCTCTAGTTTACCTAGAAATATTAATTTTTCAAAGTTCTCTCATACAGTTACTTTCTGCTGTTTTGGCAGTAAGTCTTAGTTACTTTTTTCTTAATCTTTTTTAACATTTTTTCATTCTGTGGAGGGCATCACTGGCCTATATCCCCAGTGTTTAAAGTGACCTGAAATTCACTGATGAGAAGAGATTGTTCCAGAACTGAATACCCCCTGCAGAAACCTCCACACATCCAAAATCTGGCCATAATGTTCAGTCATATCATCTCCTCAGGCATAATGAAGTAGCACAGAAGTAGGTAGATCAGTGTCAGCCCTGTCAGTATTGCAGGAGATTTGGTCAGCCCTGTGGCTGGGCCATCCACATGATGCACGAATTCCATTTTCCCATTTCCAGGGCCATCTGAGAGCTGATGCTGGTTGTGCTGCAGCTCTGAAGTGGTTAGTGCCAGGTGCGGGTATTGAAGGCTGAAATTATACATGTTCTCCCATATTTAAATGTAATTAAGCAGACACTTGAGTATCCATTCATCTGGTTTGTGCTTTTTTAGGCTTGCCACTATTCAGTAAACACATCATTTTAACTTTATTCCTCACATAAGGTTTATGCATAGGAGTGATTAAAAATGTTAAGCTGCACAAGGTTGAGTTCACGTTAATCTTGCAGAAAATGTGATTTGATGCCATTTCCACCCGGTCTCCTGCAGCCTCTCCCAAAAATTTAAAAAAAAAAAAAAAAAAAAAAGACGATTTAGGAGAGTATGGTCCTCCCTGGCAAAGAAAAGACAGCGAACCCCAGTCGGTGCAGCCCATTGGAGAGTTGCAAACTTGCTCTCAGCTTTTGCAAACAGCACCATAATGAGCCTCCCCCTCGGAGATCTGTAGTAAAGAATGATCTGTGATGTTCCTGCCAATAGCACCATGTTCCATGTTTCAGTAACCTGGATAGTGTTTATACTCTAAGGCTTTGGAAAAACAAACAAGTTTGCACTGCTTGAGCAGTGCAGCTTCTAAAGCCTGGCTTAGGGCAGGAGGATTTCGCTCTCGGGGCTGGACCAGCCGCTGCAGAGGGTCACAGCTGCACTTGCACCACAGCCCTTCTTTCAGGGCACACTGCCCTGGCCATCTCTCCAGAGTCTGACTGCTTGTTTTCACAAAACTTTTAGGGTATTAATGTCTGAATTTCTACTTACTTGATTCAAAATTTCTTTCTGGGGAAGGAAAAGGGGAATGATGAACAGACTGACATTTCCCCTTGCATCCAGGCTACAGAGGAACGTGTTACTTACAGCGTAATCTACAGCAGAGCTGAGCAGTAAAGCCGGTTTTCTTCACTCCTATACTTGTTACGAGGAGCCTCTGCCCCTTGACAGTGCAGTTTAGTTCAAAGGCACAACTGATTTTGCTTTAACAGTGACAAATACTGGAAGTCCAGGAAAATGCAGTTTCAGAGGAGATGTGAAATCAGTGATGCATCTACACATTTTGGAAAAGCTATTCTGTTGTATGTAATATATCCTGAAAAATTTTATGGGCACTTAAGTCATGCACTTGGCACATGAATTGGTTCACCTTCAGTTTAAATGTGGTATATTCTTAATTTTTCTTTAGACAAACTGCAAAGGACAGTGGCAGTGCTCTCCCTGGCTCCTGCCACAGTTTGCATCAGTCATTTCATATCCGCAAAACACACATGGAATAACCACACACAGGCCTCTCTCAATTCTGCAGTTAGGACTGTGGTACATCTGCTAAGGGATTTATTAATTTTAAAATGTGGAGGGCTCAAGTAATTCCCCCCAGTGATGGAACAGCTGCACTGAAGCCAGTTCATCTTCCAGAAAACAGCCCTGAGTTTGACCTGCTTGTGGTTCTTGTAATTCTTGGGGTATCTGGTAGTTTTAATGTTGCCGGCATCAAAGTACCTGTATAGAATGGTAAATATTTTCACCGTGCTACAGACAGGGCAAATTACCCAGCAAGAAAGGAACACTATGTTATGCTGCCCATTCTCACTGTATATTATTGGGGTCTGTGTTCTGGTCTTATGCTCCAACACTGCTGTCATTTAATTACAGCCCACTCTGTTTTAGGTTTCATTCAGGTTTCAGGTTATGTTCAGATTTGTTTTGTTTTGTTTTGTTTTTTCTACTTGTTTATTCTCCTGCCTTCCTCAGGGCCATTGGAGCTGTACTTGGGCACAGGGAGAAGTGTTGCTGCTCAACCTCCCATGTTACTTACTTGTTCTTCGAGAGTGTATTTCTGCCACAGGCATCCTGTCAGCCAGATTACAGGATTTAATGTTTTGCAGGACCTGTAATAAAGAGGTAAAGTAGAACTGGCCAACATGGTGCATCTTCCATTACGACCAGTAGGTGAAGCTGAGATTTATTGGACAGAAATACTGCCTTCCTGCCATTAATAAAACGAAAGGGTTTGGGTAGTGCTGCACAGTTATTTCTGCCTGAGAATTTATGGGGGCATTCGGGGAGAGCTGTTTGTCTTGCCCTGGTTCGTGGTGAGTGATGGTGGTGCCTGCGAGGCGAGCGCGGAGCAAACAGTCCGTAACCGTCACTGCCTCCAGGAGAGCTCTCCGGGCAGCAAAGTGCTCTAATGGAGGCAGCAGGCAGGGTGGGCAGGCTGGAAAATAAATGCACTGCTACATAAAGGCTTGTCTGCACTTGGTTTATACCTCACTTGTGCCTGATACAGGCTGAGTGTGGAAATACTGCCAGTAGAGGTATCTCTGAGCGTTTTGTCAGGGAGTTCTGCTCATCTTCGGTGTGCCCTGTCAGTCACTTGCTGCCTCTGTGCATCTCCTGGTAATCTCTGCAGTGCTGCATAGTGAAAAAAACCCTAAACCTGGCTGTGAGCAACTAGTAAATTTATAAAAGACATGTATCTAATTCTACTTCTACTCTTGCATACTGTATAAAAGGAAAGATTCTTAGTACTTTTTGTTTCTTACACCATATAGCTCAGAAAGGAAGTTTTATTCCAGTAGTTCAAGAAGGGCACCTAATAGGTCCATTAAGGAAAAAACTGAAGATTTTAATAAATTTGTGTTCAAAATCTAAGTCAGTAGAAAAGTGGGGTTTTTTCCCCCATTAAAATCTGTAAATATTTCCCTAAGGCATCAAGATAAATACACTGTTTGCACTAAAACATTCATTTCTAATAAATGGCACTGACCTACTTTAATGCTGTTACATGTGTAATTGGGGCAAACGAATGTGTTAATCTTTCTTTAAAAATGGGAGTGGCCTGCAAAGCTAAAGCATGTAAACATAGAAACAAATATATAGGAGACAGAGCCTGAATCCACATTGTGTGCCTGCTGTTTGCCTTGAGAGTATTGTGCTCTTGAAATTAGAGCTGTGAATTTGGCAGGTTCTGTGACTTATAAAATACTCCCCTGATGTGGGTTAACCCAACATATTCTGCTCAATTCTACATTTTTACAGGCAATAGTTTAGTGTGAAATCCTGTTGGGATGGAGTGCAAGGCTGGGACACTGGATCCTGAATGTCTGTCCTTGCTGTGACATTGACAGTCATTTTTCTATTTGCAAAATGGGTGGTTCGTTTGCATCATCAAATCTTTACAATGACTACCTGGTTAATGATTGCAAAACAGACAGAGGACTTTAAAATAAGTGGTAAACTATTTCTTATGCTGCTTTTATGTCAATTAGAGCCATATTGCTTGATACAGAATCATTTAATATTTGAGCACTCTGCCTGTTTATTGACACTGGCACAAGTTACCCCTTCAGCTGTGTCCTGGGTGATTAGTTAGGGTTGTGCACACTCCTTTGCATCTCTCTCCACTGAAAAATCACTAAAATGTATTTTCTTTTGTAATCTTAGCATGTGTGCTGCTGTTCTCTGTGTAACCATTTATATACAGTGTACTGTGTGACAGACCTCTGATCTCAAGAAGCATCACCACCAGCTGGCAATGATGTTTGCTTGTCAGGAAAAGGTGGAACTTCCTATATAATAGTCTTAAAATTGATTTTATTCCTTTCAAATTCCTGTAGGAAATCACCCTGAATGTATCTGTATATGCTATATACCTGTATTTTATGAAATGACAGAAAATATATTTTAGGAGAGACTCTTGCTTTATTTCCTTGTGTTATCAAATCAAGAATTCCATCAAGCACATACTTAATATTGGGACAATTTGATAAAAGTATTGGTGAGTGTTAACAGGAAATCCGGTTATGCAATCTTTTGCCCCAGACAGCTACAAAACCGGGAACACTGACACTTCAGTTCTGAAAACAGCTCACTTTTCTCGCCCCAGTGGAAGTCCAACTCCCTGGTAAAGTGGCACAATTAGCTGTAGTGAATGAGGCTCTTGGAGTGCAGGTACTGCCCTTCACATCGGCGTTCCCTGAAAGAGGGGCTCAGATATTACAGATTCCTTTGCCTGGAGTGGCAGCATTGCCCAATGTGACCCGTGAGTTTTGTCCAAGGGGAACTTGCTCCTGCAAATAATTTCTTTTGTAGAATTCACATGATGCAGGAACAAACCGTGTCTTGGGGCTCTGCACTGCACTGATGAATGAAAAGATGTTGTACCAGATACAGAAATAGATGATTTTGCCGAAAGACTTTGTCTTCTAACTGCCAAGAAAAGCAGTACAATCTCTGTGCAGGAGCTTCTGGCTCAGACTGGTGCAATAGTAACTCCAGACTGCTGTGGTTGTGTTCTCACCTTCACCCACGCAGGCAATGTCATCAGTTAATGTTATTACAAGGAGCCTGCAAATGTGGCACCTTCATTGCAGGGAATGGAACTCCCAGCACCCTCGGTATACATAACTTCACTGTATCTGATGTAATGAGAAGGGACAGCAAGATCAACGCCCACCACACTCAAGTCAGAGAAAATAATTAAGAAATAGAAAAAAAGGAGGAACACAATTTAAGGGATGGAATCTGTCTGTGAATTTAGAGTAAAGGAAGTTCCACTGTTTACAGCAGGTCAGCTGGGCTTACCTAAGGTAACTAACAAATGAGTAAAACTGCAGGAAGTTAGAGAGACAACTTCCCAGGCTCAGAGTATTGCCTGTTCAAAGCAAAGCTGTTAAACACTTGTGGTTTCCATCATCCACTCCAGGGTTAGAGCTAAACCCAGCTCAGCTAATAACTGGGGGAGATGAGGAGTCAAGTGCCACAGTAGGAGCAGGCTGTAATCATCTTCAGTAGGAAGACACAAATTACAACCAGGTGCTTTCAAAAGCAGAAAGGTCGGCTTTAAATCACTATAGTAACACCCCAGCAGACTGCTCTGACAGGAACAGCCCCTTTGCATGCAGTGCTAGAGAAGGCTCTTTCTCCCACTGTGGGACCAGGTGTAACACTTCAGGTTCTGCTGGGGAGGCTTGGCTGCAGATCTCTCTTGTGGCAACGGTGTAAGCAAGTGGAGGATTTTTTCCTTTGACTCAAGAACAGATTCATGACCTAATGCAATTTCAGTCAAAACTATTGTATGTGATAAGTCAGCCTAGAAGTGAAGTCACATATACATGAGACTCACACAGCATTTATGCTCACTAGTGCTTTTTGTTGTGCTTGACTTTGAATGCCATCTGGTTTGGGTAATAATGAAATGAATGGAGCACTTGGAAGAGCAAGTCTTTCAATTTGCATCAGAAATCAGTCACCCTCCTGCTTTACAGGCAAGCAAAAAATATTTGCTGTTTTTTGTTGAAACAAACCTTGGCTACAAATCATCAGAGTGCCTGTATGCTTCATGTCCTGCTCTTAAATTACATAGTAATTAAAACCTGAAAATTGTGCCAGTGTTTATGATGGTATAAAGTTCTACAGCCAAACAAATAGCCCTCAGAACAGATGTACAAAACAGCTTTTCAGGAGTTAGAATTTAGTGTCTTAAATTCTGGGGTATTTCAGAAATTAAAGAATAATAGCCGAAAAGGTGTTTGCTTTTTTTTTTTTTTTTCATTGTAGGCCATTCTTCAGAATGTTTTCATGGTCTGATGCTTATCATTCTGCTTTAAAGGCACACTTCAGACTTAAGCAATCTTGAAGAGAATTAAAATGTCCTCATTTCCATTGGTGAAGTAGTAATTAACAATACAGGTTATGACAATATGGCCTCAGTTCTTGCAACCAGATGTAAGTGAAGATCAGGTTTGGAATTAGATTTCTTAAATTCCTTTTGGGTTCAGTCCTAACATTTGCTGTTCTGATATCACTTTGATTCCACTCTGCCTCCCATTTTTGGAATCAGACAACTGATTGCTCATTACGGTGATTTTGCACTCACATAAATGACTGCACAAGTCACTTGTTGCAAAGCAAGAAAAAAGCAAGCCCAGGGAAACTTCAGGATGACAGAGGCTTAAGTTGGCTTTTTATCTTAAGGTTTCAAATGAGGTTTCAGAACAGAGTTAAGAATTTGCCAATGCTTCATTTCTGGATCACAGATTTTGTGATAGACCTTAGTGGAAACATAGAGCTTGAACACAGATTGGGAGAGGAAGTTTGAGCTTGCCAGAGATTCTGGCAAGGAAGATTCTGCACCCAGCACGAGGAGATGCTCAGGGAGGGGAACAGTCTCTCTCTTAGGCACAAAAATAGTGCCAGCATGGAGCATTAGGGCCCTGTGCCTCCTGCCAGCCCCTTCTTCTGGGCCTTGCCTAATTTTATACAATAACTACACTGCTGAATAATAAAGAGGTCTGCATAACAAAATCAGGTCTGGCCCAGTTCGGCCTCATAGTTCTGATATTCATATATAATCACTACATTCTCTGAATGCAGCCTGAGTGAATGGAAGGAAATAATTGTTCTGAAATTTTCCTAGATCTCACTTTTTTAGTGTATTTTTGAGTCTCTGCTTATGCTGCCTCACTGCAGTACATCTGGTACTATGCAAAGACAGTTTCTGATGGGACTGGGTTAATTTCTCTTGCTTTATGTGTTTTTCTACAGGAATAAGATGTGACGTTTCCCAAAATTACTTAATAATCACTGTTCCTCGCAGAAGGACTGGCTGGAGTCACCTTGCAGTACACCCCCAACCACCCCGTGTGTCTGTGGAACATTGCCTGGGGCCACTTCTCCAGCAATTCTCGCTTCAGCGAGCTGCCAGAGCAGCTGAAGTAGCGTCAGGCAGCCGTGAGGGTTTGCAGGGTGAGTGGAGCAGCTTCCCCCCTGCCCCTGCTCTCGGCCACCCTCCCCGGCCTGAGCTGCTGTCCAGTGACTGACTCGTTGTCTCTGGAACAAGGTGGCATTTCCTAAGGTTAATCTTTTATCTTTGTGACCTGATGGAAGGAGGAACGAGGAAGACTGCAGGGGAAATGAGTTACAGATAGAATAAGGTGGTCATAAACCTTTCTAGGAGAACTAGCTTTGACCTGGCACGTTGTAAATTCTGGTCTCTTATATTTTATTAACATGAGTTTGGGGGGGAAATACCCTGCCAAGAAGTGAACTTTTGTATTATACTTTTTGTGGTCTTATAAAATAATTTCTGTTGTATTATCCTATTTTACCCTTCTAGTTTATTGAAATACAAAAATGTGCATCCCAATTACCTTATCTTAGAGGAGGATGACAGTATAGGATTAAAAAAAAAAACAAACCCATACTGGATTGAAGGGAATCTTGCTGCTGTTTTTAAAAAGGAATTGATGCTTCCAGGGAGCATTTCACAAGTACATGTCATTATGCATTTTATGCTCAGATTCTTATATTTGTGGTGGTCTCTTCAAGGGCAAGGAAACCTGTGAAGCAGGAAGGGGAGATCAGATTCCTGCATCTGAACCCATGTCCATCCTCCACTAGTTCACATGATCCTCTCGGGTCTCCTGATGCTCTTCTTGTGGTTCACCAGTGCCAGGAGTTTCTGGACTGAAGGGATTATCATGTTGTTCTTCCAAAAATGTGTGACAATAATTGCTCTGGACAGAACCAGAACAAGTCTGTCCTGTGTCCACACCTGGTTCCCCAGCCCAGGTGTTCCTGAACACTCCCTCAACAATGTTGTGTGATTCGATCCTGATGGGTTCCCTTGCTCTTTGATTGACATGGACCCATGCCCTGGTGAATTGGCAGCCTTTTTAGCCTCTCTGTTTTTTCTTTCCATTCACATAACTAAGTAACTATTCTCTTTGAGGCACTTTAATATTCAGATTTGGAGAACTGAAATTAGAGTCAGCACATTCTGACAAAAACATAGTTGCATAAAAGGTTTTTACATATAAAGGATCTTCTGGTCACTTTCCAGTTTATTTTCAATTTTTCTGCTTCCTTTTGGAATTTTTCAGCATTGCTGAGTTCCCACATGAACATCTGCAACATAATTTTGATCCTAAGTGCTTTATAATCATACACACTATAAATATTAGATTGTCTTTTAGAGGCCACTTCACTTTGATTTTGAATATTAAGTGGAACAAACAAAAAAAATTATTCAGACAATTGCTCTAATTTTGGTGTCCTCATTTCTGGGCTAAAATGCAACTAAATTCTGCCACTGCTGGCATTTGAAATACATGGTCTTCAAATTAAATAGTGTGCAGGACCACTCAGAGAGCTGGAGACAGAGGCATCCATTGCATTGAAACAAATATCAGTCTCTTTTGCCATAGCAAAAAGGGAGTTCTGGATAGCCAGATGAGAGCACAGGGGAGTGTTTCCCCAGCCTGCAGCAATGAGAATGTTTCTCCTGTGTTATATTCAGCAAAACCAAAGCCAGCTGTGCACAAAGCCCACCCAGACATGGACAGTGGGCTGAGTGTACTTCAGTTTACCAAGTAACCCTTTGCTGACTAA
This sequence comes from Acropternis orthonyx, assembly GCA_035583155.1. NCBI lineage: Eukaryota > Metazoa > Chordata > Aves > Passeriformes > Rhinocryptidae > Acropternis > Acropternis orthonyx. The sequence continues at coordinate 7,187,590 of JAWWEU010000029.1, forward strand.
ATGAGCTTCCAGTTCCAGGGGTGCACAGTTTGCCCCCCGTTGCCTTCCCCCCGTGCTGCCGTGCCCCCCTCCCTGGCCCACCTGTCTCTCTGGGCTTTCTCTTTCCCCAGGATGTGGGTGGGGGTGGCTTCTCCCAGAGCTTTGATGAGGCCACCGGGGTTGTGTCTGCCCTGGAAGTTACTTTGCCCAAGCTGAGTTACTGCAGTCACGCTTAATTTGTGTTTTGGAGGGTTTATTGGACTCTGTGACTCCAATACTGGTTTTAGACTGTTTGGGGCCCAACAGGAAAACTGATAATTGGGCCCCAAATTATTTAATACTTTTAAAATCCTTAAAGATAGACTTTTCCCAACAATGGAGAGATGGTAATTTACAACCCTGATATGGTGCTGTTTGCTGTTGTTTTCTCTGACTATTGGTATCTTAAGTGTTTCTGTAGGCAAGGCAGGGTCCCCAGATGCAGAACTCTCTCAGGAATCAGAGGTGAGCTGGAGAAATATGTCAAATGCAGGAATGAGAGGCAGTGTAGAATGTACATCTTTTCATTTCCTTATCTGAGCTTTCTTTTCTGATAACCAGGTTCTGGAAAGAATAGAGAGGAAGTTTTCTTTCTGATGAAACTCAGGAAGGAGTTAAGTTTGGAATGTTTTTACTTTTACTCTTCTCTATAAACTACCCTTTCTTCTATAAGCAAAGAAAGAATTGAATGTTCCCCAAAGAAAGAATTGAATGTGTTTGCCTGTATGTCAGACCTTCTACAGAGGCTGCTTCCAGGCCTCTGTGTCATATGCAATTCTGTTTAGGCCAATATATGTCCACGTGGCATTGAAAATTTTTTCCTATTATTTAAATTGAGCTGTAAGAGATCCTATATCATGGCTCTTACATTTTCTGAGTAAGAGTAATAAAAGCCTTATTTCACAAACATCTCTATGTAGAACTGAACCTTCATGTGCATCCTTAAAATGACACACATGTCAAGATGTGTAGGTGTAACTATTTCTTAACATGGCCATTCTCACTTCTGACCTGGCCTGAACCTTCAGTCTTCTGCCTGGAACTATGTTTACTTGTTTGAAAATATATCTGCACATAAACGTTTTTAGGACCTATAGTGGAATTCACTGCCCGTGTCTGGCAGCAGGAGAAGCCACAAGAAATGTCATGCAAACCACAGCCCTGGCTGCCCTTTCAGTCTGATGTCTCCAAATAACACCTTGCCTTTCTGGACTTTGTAGAAGCTCTGTGCAAGTGTCATTCCCCAGGGTCTCCTCACTGAAGCTCTGAGCGGGGCAGAAACAATGTCTGTGTTGGAAGATGGAGATGGTGCAGAAGTTACCTCTGCCCACGCTGTGAAAAGTACAGTGGGCCCAAATGTGGTAAGAATAGATGCCCACAGTATTTGGGCCTGCTGGCAGAGTGATGCTTCATGCATATAGCCAGACAATTTTAGTCTAAGTCATTATAGTTTCGTATCATGAATATACCTCTGTGGACGTGGAAACGTTGAGGGGCATCTACACAAGGAGGGAGAGCACTTGTCCTGGGCTAGATTGCACTGGTGTTTTCTCCCTAGAAAACCATATGGGAGTTACAGATGGGAAAACTGTGTCTGCCCTGTTGGAACTGCCCACAGTACATCCACCAGCGATGCAGTAGAAAGAAAGAGGACAAAAAGTTTCTGGAAACCAAAACTTCACAGAAGACTGGACGATGAGACACTAATAAAAGTTTGTGCTGCCATGATTATATAACAACAAAGGGGAAATTGTCCTTGATATTCCTCTGGATGACTTACCTGAATAATTTCTGACAAGTGCTGAGCTGCTGTTCAGCTGCACTGAACAACAGCATTTTCCATTCAAACCAGATTTCTTTGGAGACTCCAGAAAACTCTTACGTGAGTGTAAATGAGATTAAGCTGATGCTACAGTCCTTTATTATCTGAGCTATTAAGATTCAACACCTGAACCAGTCCCCTTAGAAGGAAGAAAGAACAGGAAAGGTATTGTAAGGAAGTCAGACATTTGAAGAAAAATGCCTGAATAGATTTGGTGGCACTTTATGACTGAGAAAAATGATACAGAATTCATGATGGAAAAGCCATCTGTTAACCTCTGTTAAATTTGCTTTATCTACATTAGTTTGCTGTTACAACACACAGAAAATAGATTTTGGATTATTTTTCCCCCCGAGACAGAAATAGATCTTTCCATATTGAAGATTTTTGTTGTATCTTTTATTCCGTGCATTCTCTGCAAAGTTCTGAGATCGAAGACAGAACATGCAGGGCTGTTTGTGAGGCTAAACCTCTGCTCACAGACACAAAGAATTTTCCACCCAAATGGAATTGGTTTTCAGTGCTTGTCATGGATTTGTCTTCCAGCCTGACTCCCCTGGTGGGAATGGCTTTGTCTATGGACTCCGCTTTGTACCATTGGCAGTGACTGGGAGCGCCAAGTCCCTCGCAGGCTTGATCAGAATCCACAGCACTACTGCTTTCTGCCAGAGACAAACCAAAACTCAAGCCAAACAAATGGAGGACTGTGTTTCTCGGCAGTGGAAGACAGTGGAAAGACTGGAAACAAGCTTCCATCTTTATTCTGAAAACAGCATATAGACCACAACATACATATCGTTCACTTTTTTTGCCCCAAAATCTTTTGGAACAGTTTCACAGGTAAAAAAACAATCATTCAGTGATCCATGAGATTTAGGAACTCTCTCTGAAGTAGTGGTGTTTGAGGGTGATGGAGAAGGGCCATGTGTAGTTGCCACTACTAAAATTAAGGAGATGATTATTTGTAAGCAAATGTTACTCAGTTCACACTGAAAGGAAGGAATAAAGCAGCTAAACACTGGAAGTGCCTACCACTGCTGTGACCAGCCTTCTTGTTTGAATGCTGGAACAGTTTTCCTTGTAAAAATTTCAAGTTTTTATTTACAAATCCCTCTGGTCTTATGTTTCTTAAACTCCTGATTTTCAAGAACATGGGAAGGATTCACTGGACGTGTTGAGTGAGACACCTGTGAAATTCTGTGGATTTCAGCAGCTCAATTTTGATATCTCTTTAATGTCATGGAGTGACTGTCTACCAGCCAATAAACTGTATAAATGTATGTGGAAGTACTAGGTCAGGTTTCTGTCCAAGTGTTGGTTTGAAATGATGTACCCCCCTAGAATAATGATCATGTCAAAAAGGTGTCCTGGGAAATATCATTACAAGAAAGAGAAAAGACAGTTGTGTATTCATCTCTAGCCTTGAAGCTTTCATTCTGTATATTAGATTTACATGTTCATAATTTGACCTTCCACTTGTGGAATCCTTCATGGATATCTGCTGGGGACATTTCATTCACTGGTTTGGTTTTTTTAAGGTTTCTTTTACTTTTGTTTGATTTTGTGTTTATTTTCAAGACTGAGGCAGTGGGGAGTCATTAAAGACCTTGGAGCTCCTGGAGATAGCTAGTGTTTATAGTATGTGGGGAAACAGAGTTAGCTATAATAGTATGAAAATGTATCTCAGAGGCTCCTCTAAAGAGGTGATTAGCATCCTGGTTAAGCAATTGGTTAATTCATTCTGGGGAAAGGAAAAGGAGGGTAGAGAAGTGAAATGATTCATGTTCCTTTGACACAAAATGGGTGTTGTTCATTAAGGAAAAGACCCATTCTAATTTCTAACTACTTCTATTTTCTACCTTTCCAGGCTGGGTAATCTTTAATTCTTCTGTCTGGTAGTCCTTAACTGGTTCCCACAAGTGGAAATCTTCCCCAGGGCGGTGATGGTGCTGCCTCTGGTTGTGGTGCTGCTTGCCAGCAGGATGAAGGATGCTGTTGAAGACTCCAGAAAATACCAATATGATAAGACAATAAACTTCTCTAAAACCAGGGTATAAGTAAGTAATCTAAACCAATTATTTTCCCTTGCATTTGTTGTGGTGGAAACTGCTCATCTGATTGTGCAGTAATTCCCTCATTGACCCCTTGGAGTACTGTAAGTTTGGAAAAACTCTTATAAAAGAATTTTTTCTGCCTTTAAAGATGCCTTATCTATCTCACTGAAATCATCTCATGATGATCTCATCATCTCTGGAGCTTTGTTTCATATCCCAGCAGCGTGTGCTGATATACAGGTTTCCATTCCAAGTTTTCAAATCAGCTTGCCAACTCACACAACATCCTCTCCAGGTAGCAAAAGGATTTAGAGGAAAAATGAAACTTATCCAAGTCTGGAAAGAATAACTGGGGCTGTTCAAAAATGTTGAGACGCTTCACACAAAACCCACTAACAAAAAAATTAATGAGCAATGACATTCAAGGTGACTCAGAATCAGGAACTGGAAAACAATTTCTAGGGCTTCCAGTAAGCAGAGGGATCAATACAGGCCTGGCTTTGGGATGGCACAACACCTGCAGGGAGCTGTTTGCTCGGTACTGACTCAGAGGAAGGAATATGTCCACGTGCAATTCTTGTTGCAACATTTGCATTTCATCAGAATTTCTTGTCCAAGCACCAGCTTGACCTGCGACTGCTCAGCTTGTCACTATAGAATGTACTAGATAAGAGTTTTCATTTAAAAGAAGTTTGAATATTTGGGTCTCTTCCTTTTTTCACCTCCCCTTAAGCCCAGGCAATAGAGAAAAAATGGCTATGGTTTTCACACATGCCATTAGCTCTCCTGGAATTACATACTTATGTGTCAGAGGCACAAAGGGGAAGAAGAAATGAGGGACTGGAAGGAGTAACTGGATAAGAGAGGGAGGGTTTGGGTCTATCAGAGGAGAAGGATTGGGCTGAAGGGTAATCCAGGTTCACTGCCTTTCACTTGCTTATGTCTATATATAATTCCCAAAAGTGCCAAATTGTAGGTTTGCTTAGTTTGGGGGTGGGAGTTGGTTGTTTGTTTAATAATCCATGTTATGATCATGAAGATAAATAGGATATAGAGGAAGTAAAAGAGAAATAGTGTCTGAACTGAGGCTTGGAGCAATCTTTTGTTGACATCTGGGACGTGCAGCTCAGCCCATTACCTTTGCGCTTCCTGGCAACTCCCAGGGCCATAAAGTGATTCTGGAGCTCGTGGAGTGAATCGTGACAATTGTGTGTGTGTTCTGAGCTTTGTCACTGCCCTGGGTTGGAGCAGAGACACCGTGTGAGCAGCACCAGAGCCGGGGAATGCTCGGGAGCCCCAGGCGTTTGCCAGCAGGAGCAACCAACCATTCAGGATGCCTCTGTCAGAGGTGAGGTGCAGCCTCCCCAGCAGGACCTGCTCCAGCTGAGTCAGGGTGATCCCCGGCCCTGGGGAGGTGGAGGCTGGAGCAGGAGCGGCAGCTCTGAGCTTTGGACACCTCAACTCTTCTCTCCATTGCTTGGGAGTTTATTTGGATTCTTGAACTCTTCTAACTTGAAGCTACTTTTTGAGAGGAAAACAAGATGTCAAGGAACATTGTTCCAGGCTGCTTCTCTAGAATGATATGGAAAAAACATTTTTTCAAGGAAACCTGCTGCCGCTGTAGTGCTCCAGACACTGAAATCCAAAATGAGGACCTGGAGAAGAGAGGAAAAGTAAAGAAGAGAAAGAAGAAAAATGAAAATAAACGAGTGATCATCTCCAATTTGCTTTTTGGAAGCAAGAAGTGGAAGGAAAACCCAAACAGATACTACGACTCCAATAAAATTAAGACCACAAAATACACCATCCTGACCTTCCTCCCAAAAAATATCTATGAGCAGTTTCACCGCTTTGCCAACGTTTATTTTGTGTTCATTGCCCTGCTGAATTTTGTGCCAGTGGTGAATGCTTTCCAGCCAGAGGTGTCTCTGATCCCCATCTGTGTTATAATGGCCATTACAGCCATTAAAGATGCTTGGGAGGACTTCAGGAGGTACAAATTAGACAAAGAGATCAATTACATGGGATGCTACATTTACAGCAGGTGAGCTTTGTACAGCTTTTATTGCTAAAATCATGCTTGAGATCTTTTATCAGTGGTGGGGATTTTTGTTTAAAAAAACTAATAAATTTCCAGCTGCTGGAAAATCCCAGTGATTAAGTGAAATGGGGAGAATTCATAGCTACTATTTATCACCTGGTATTTGTGCTGATAAAGAGAAAGATTTTTATTTTTTCCAAAGTATTTTTAGACTGGGAAGGCAAGTTTGATGTTGGTGTGGCTATTGGCCTCCTAGACGTGCACTTCACTAGAAATAGGTGCTTAAGGAGCAACAAGCAGCTGGATTTCTAAGACACTGTCAAGAGGGTTTCATTCTATCCATGCAAAGTAGCACAGAACAAGATCTGTCATGGGACTTGTTTGCATTCTTAGATGCCAAGAAACCTCTTAAAGTCTTGGCTCTTTGAACTACTTTTAATTTTATACTCTGCACTGTAGCTTTCAGTTGTTTTTTCGGTTTTGTTTTTGGTTTGGTTTTTTTTTTTACTAGGTAGTATGTAAAATTAAACTGCAAAAATGCAGTCTAGAAATGGAAGACAGTAATGTGTGACTCTGTTTAGTCATCTCTGAGTGAATGAACTGCATGTGTCTGTGGTCGCTTCTCCAAAATACCTCATGACTTCTTGCTCTTGGGACTTTCCTAAGTTTGAAAATTATGTTTTATTGTATCAAAAACTGTTCTCTCAGCAAAGTAGCAAATGACTTCTCCCTGTTAAAATATCACACCTGGGAGTCAGGAGTGCGGAACTCCCATCCCCGGGGACGTACCTGCCACCGCTCCAGTTAATCAGCCATGCTTTGTACAACGCGCCCTTTCACGGGCAGGACCTTGCACAGCTTTGGCTGTCATTTCTGTTTGTTTCTTTTGCATGTGTTTGTCAGCTTTTTATTTTTATATCCTGCTGGTTAAACAGGAAAACAATGGACTTGCTTGTTTAGAGGCTAAACTTATCCCTGAATATAGACAATGATTTGTCAGAAACAAAACTGCACTGCTCTCCCTGCCGACCTGTCCAAAGGAGAAGGCACTTGACAAGTTTCTAAATAATGTGCATCTAAGATTTCTCCTCTCCCACAGTGGAGACTGTCAATAATTGTAGCTCTTTGGGTAGGTGGAAAAGCTGCCTCTTCTGCCTGTCTCTGAGATTGCAATCTAGTTGGATGTTTCAATTTTTCGGTGTTGCATTAGCCCATGAAGCAATGGATTATTTGTTAACACTTGTTAAAACCAGTATGAAGGAGAATAGGTGGGGCAGTAGGTGCCAGTGAATGAATCTGCATAGGAATCTTATTTATTTGCTCTTTACATACAGCAACTGTGTTAATTTATATCTGAAAGCCTTTTACCATGGGAACACAAGAAGGAGGGAATACAGGAAAACTTATTCTGTAAAAGGGAAAAATGTCCATCGTGGAATTACAACATACATCCAGATGCAGGTTAAAGTTACAGCCATGGGTATTTTGTTATGCAGAAATATGACATGTGGGCCTGCCTTAAAATTGGGTTTCCCATGCCATAAAAAAAGATTTTGATCTATGAATAAATCTTGTCTGGAATCTTGTCTTTCACCAAAGCCTTATGGCCCAAAAAGGTGATGTAAGGGAAAGGAAAATGAGAAGGACTTCAGACTGTAGGATGCATCCTGTCTGGAAAGAACGTGGGTAATTACAGTTGCCATCAAATCAGTCACTACAGCTTATTATGTAATGAATAATTTTAATCAGGCTTCTCTAGTGCTTTGGGAAGCTGATATTTCTTGTTCTTCTTGCTAGCTGCAAAGTCATGGAAGAGCAGCATGTCTTCTAATTTTCTTCCTTATGAATCATCTGCTGTAGGTGATTTTTTTAACACAGGTGAAAGTCTCTCTGAGACACTGCAAATTTTGTTAATCTTGTGGCAGCAAAAAGTTATTCTTAATAGAGCAACTGATCTTTCATCCTAAAATGAAGATTACTTCGATTTTGAGAGGTAATCTTGGAGTGCATATTGTCCTTATTTCAGATTTCAATAACAAGAACTCTGGTGCCTGTTCCAAAAGAAATACAAAGGCAGACCAATCTTTTCCAAATGCTGACTGTTCTCCAAACTTTCTTGAAGAAAAGGGGAAATGCAGTAACTTGCCTTCTTTCAGCACAGAGCAGGGGAAATTGAAATTAAATAGATTGTCCTGTAAATGTATTTCTTCTAATTTCCTGTTCACAGAGATCAGCTGGAATGAGAAATCCAGTCTGCTGGTTAAATGAAAAAAAAGACACTTTCAGTAGTGTGTTTAAGGAGTGTTTAACTGAGAAAATGGGAGACAATTAATAGTCATTAAGGAGTTTTGGGGAAATGCAATAACTTAGCTCTAATGTTTGATTTTGGAGATTGTAATTTTGGAACCAAAACTTTTGAAATCATCCTCTCTGTAGACAAACTGTTGTGCTGTCAGAATGAATCATACAATGCCAAAAGGAGAGAACAAAGACTTGAACTGTAGATGATACAGACCTACGTTTAAATGCCTCATTTCTTCTGGTGTTCTTTAAAATATAATTTGGCTGCTTTTAAATTTTCCAAGCAGGAGGGGGCTGCAATTACTACAAAATGGGACTGTCAAAGCATTTCCTATGATACTATGCTTTATTATCCCTCTTTAATTGCATTTAAATTTCTCAAGTCACCTGATTTCATGCAAACCTAATTAGTTATTCTCCAGCCATGACAATTATAATCTTCAAATATGTGTGATTTTTATCATGTTCATTCTGCTGCACCCAGACACCTTTAAGATCTGCACGTAGATTTGCCTTTTCATCTTTCTTGTCAGTCAGTCCCTCCAAACCTTCTGTGACTCCTTCTCCCTGAATTCTCTCCGATTTGTCACTAACTTACTAACAGAGGCCAGCACTGAATGTGATACACAGCTCTGAAAGTGACTGTCAGTGCAACAGCTGCTAAAAGCTCTTATTTCATTTTCCTGAAGTTCTATAATGTTCAAGGAACTAATTGACATGCAATTAATATATAACTTGGATGTGATATACCCCTAGGATTATATAATGGCCTGTAAATACTCCACAGTATCCAGACAGGTTTTTACATCAAAATTCACATTTTTGGAAGAATTTACCTATTTTTTTCTCAGACACTAGTGTCTAAGTCACTAAGTAACTAGTCACTAAGACTGAGGAGAGGAGGGGAGGGAGTGGGAGAGGAGAGAAAAAAGAAAATAAAAAAAGAAAAGAGAAAAAAGACAATTTTTCTCTGGACCCTGGGAACATCATATGCAGCTCATTCAGTGCAGGGTGAACCTGAAAGTTTGTAAAGTTGAAAGCAGGATGAAAGGAAAATACCATCCTGCCAAGGGCACAGTAAGCAAAAAAGATTTCTTGGCAAGACTTTAAATTAAAGTCTTGTTCAGCAGCACTGAGTTTTCACTTGTTAAGGAGGCTTTTCTTTCTGCTTTATTATTTTTGTTTTCCAGCAAAGCATAACTTTAGACTAGGAGCCTGCTGGAGGCTTTAGCGTGTTCATTTTATACACCAAAAAACCCTAAAGCCTGTGTCCCACTTGAAATCTCACCACATTCCCTGAGGCAAAATTGCAACCAATTTTCTTGGGCATAGATATAAAACCATCAAGGCTCTACACCTCAGTGGTGCCTCCTCTGAACAGTGCATGAATCTCATCAGCTGGAGCCTGAAGATCTCCACAAGCAGTGCATTCCTAGGGCAGCCACGGAGCATGAAATCGGATCAAGTACAAACTACCACCCCTTTGCCTGATGTCACACATGACTGTGCTGTTCTCCAGGAGGGACTGCCCCTGGCAATGAGCATCCTCTGCCCTCTCAGCCCTATCATTTCTGTGTGTACTTCAGCTCCCATGGAAATTTTGTACCTAATTTAGCTGTGGATACCTTAGTTAACAGTGGGGTTAGTGAAGGCCCCAACAGTGCCTTCTGTCTGTGCAAGCTGAGGCATTCCTCAACTCCCAATGAGCTGAGAAAGTGTCCTTAACCAAGGGTGCACTCTGGTGTTATGTCACCATGACACTGCTTGAAACCAGTGCTACCAAAATTGGGAAGAAATTAAGACAAGAATTCATCCTATGGGGAGTGTGCTGATCGTGTGGTGAAGAAACATGGGATGTGCTGGACTGACTAAATGCAAAAGAAGAATGTCAGCACTCAGCTGCTCCAGGCAGCAGCCCCTGGAAGTTGAAGAGCAGCAAGGTAGATGTTGTCAGTCAGTGTATTGGCATAGTGGGATCCTTGCTCTCTGTGGAGGAAAATCCATAAATCCATTGCTAATGCTACCACTGGTTTGTGTGTTGCTTTATCAGAGCCTTCTCCAAGATCTATTACCTGCCAAGGCATTTGGAGCTGCTCCCCAGAAAAGGTGCAGTGGTTTAGCAGTGGCAGCAGCAGTTAATGACTAAACATTAAGGGCAAATAAATGAAAATCTGTGGGTTTGGCTCAGAGAGCTGCAGAATCAAGGCCTCATGGCATTAAGATCAATCCTAACTGTCTGGATTTTTAAAATACCTTTAAAACCTGGAGAGAAGCAGGTTTCTACCACGTGACTTCAAGAGCTACATGGCCATGTAAGGATATGACTACCAAAAAATCTGTTGTAGACTGTGGATTCCAGAAACTTCATAAGTTAATGAGAGTCCTTAGAAACTAATGCTAATGATTAATGCATGCTAAGGACATTGAGTGACCTTGGAGTTACCTGTTCATTCCAGCTGGTGCCAGGAGGAATTGTAACAATAGCATTTTGTTCAAGGCAGTATTAAAAACAAAACAGATTTTCCTAAATACAATCATCTATAACTTACAAAATGAACCCAGTAAAGTCTAAGCAAAAGTGTTCTCAACATGCTCTTTAGTCCTATTTTATATCTTCAAGGGCAAGTTAAATCCAAAACTTTGCATATGAACACACAGTACATTTATAAAGTTCTGGTGCTTACTTAGAGTTCACATAGACCTGAATGGATTATAGAAGTCAAACACAGGCTTCTTTTTTCTTCATTGAGAGAATAACTCCCTTCTTGCAAAGCTAGAGGCAGTTTTAGCACATAAAAACACAGGACCTGCTACTACCATTAAGGAACTTGGAATGCCAAAACCATGTAAGTGTACTTTATTAGACTTTAGAAAAGTTTCACTACCATTATCTTTAAAAGGTGCTATTGCTATCTCAGTGTGGTGTCCAAAGCGTAGAACGTTAAGGGTTGGGAGGGACCTTAAAGATGATCCAGTCCCAACCCCGTCTGCCATGGGCAGGGACACCTCCCATTCGAGGTGGGAAACCCTGGGACAGTCTGGGGCTCTGGGAAAAGGCTGGGGCTGGTTCAGGACTGGCTGCTGCTGAAGGACATCCCTGATGCTGCTGGGCTGATGTCCAGCTCACAAAACAACCTTCCCAGCTCCTGAAGTGGTTTCATGGCAGGAGCCGGTGATGAGTCAACACTCACATGGTGGTACCTTGTCCAGCCCGGGAACAGCACCAGCCAGGCTGTGCTGTGCTCTGACCTGTGGACAGCTTTCAGAGTCAGTTCCTGTCTGGTATGGTTCCTTCCTCGAGTCCTAGGTCGGCTCCTTTGGTGTCAGGTTTTTTAAGTTGTGTGGCAGTAGCTCCTACCCATGAGGTCATGGCCAGAAAGTGGTCTTTGAAAACATTTTGAGAGGTTTTTGCATATAAAAGCTGGTGTAACCTTTGATAGCATAAAACTGTGGGAGATTTCTATTTGCAGAACTAGACTGTAAAGGGTAAGAACCTGTGTGAGTCATCCTGTTGTCTGTGTAGAACCGAGATCTTGGAATATCAGCATTTTTTATAAAGTAGGTGATGCTTGAAAAAGGTCATTTTCAAATACAACATTTGAGCAAATTTACATGCAATAGAATACAAACACTGGGGCTTGTCTATTGATGACACTGATATATTTTTCTAGGTGTCATAACTCAGTGGCAATTTATGGGCTGAAGGGAGACAAAACAAGCTTTACTTCAAGCTACGAAGGATCCTAGGATGGAGGTTGCAGTAATTCAAGGGAATAAGACTCATTGAACTCTAATTGGATGATTAAATGCTTTTAGGTGACAAAGATTTCTGAAAATCTTTCTCTAAGGCAATCCAGGACACATGCTGTGGAGTGCCTGTGAAAAATTACTTTTATTTCATTTCCTCTGGAGAGCAGAACAATAAATAATTTTTATTTGCTCCCATTCACCATCCATTTTGACCCAGTTTTTGTTTGAGATTTATCTTTATTGAATCCAAGAATGAGAAATCAAATTGTTGACACAAAGTCAATAATTTATTCAAGTTTCCTCACAATCTCTAATGGCAGCAGGATGTTTTTATAATCCTTTTTTTCCCAGAAATGACTTACTTCATAAAGTCTATTTAGTTCCGGTCTTCTGGTCAGATTTGATGAGTCCAGTAACAGCTCTGGCAGCCTTCACTCTGGCTGTTCAAGGGAACTGCCTCTTTTGTTTGACACTATCCTCTGATGGGCATTTTCATGGTACCCCTTATCCCAGGACAGCAAGAGAACACAGTTTGAGTGTGCTGCTGATGAATTGCCTGGTAAAGGAGAGAAGGTACTGAGGAGCTTTTATCTGACATCATGTCTTGGATGTGCCACAGCCCTGATGCCACATGCTGTAAGAATCAGATTTCCAGATTCCCACCTATTGAAAATCATCATGTTTATTTTATTGGTTAACTACTGTTGCCTTTCTTGTGTGTTTCTCGTCAGACCATCTTGGATTTATGAAGCTCCTCTGTTTGTTTAGCAACCAGAGCTTGTGCTGTGAACTTTAATCCCTGAGCAGAAAATGGGCAGAGTTCCCAGTTACAGGGATTGCTGAAAGGAAACTGATTCATCTGAAAAGCCTCCTTGGGCAACTGGGCCAGTGCTGCCATGGGCTGCACCAGTTTCATCCTGAAGTATTTTATTTCCTTTCATTCACTGGTAATTCACTACAAAGTTGTAGAAAACCTTTGTACTGTAGAGAACTGTCAATCTTTTGGCTCCAGCTGAAGAGCTCTGTGAGGAGCAGAAAATGTGTTTTTCTACCAAACTGAATGTTCAGTTGAGAGAGGGAGAGTCAGTCCGCAGATTGGTTTGGGATTTGGGCAATTCCTGAACTCCAGTGCCTGTGCTAAGTAAGGCTTTTCCTCTGATCTGAAAGAAGTCATTTGGCTTTTCTGACTCACCCTCTCCTCTGTAATTAGTGAATGGGAAGAACCGTGGAGCTTTATGTGTAATGTGTGTTTCACAGGGAATTATTGAAAAAATATCACAGATCTGTGATCTCTGTGGGTTGTTTTGGCCAGCATGGCTCCTTTCAGCTTATCTGGAGCATAACCAGCTGGGCAAGGCCCTTCTGTAGCATTTTATTAGCAGAGAAAATCACAAGAGTGTTCTGCAAACCTCAGAATTGCACAAGAGTTGACGTACAGAGAGGTGGGATTGCCCTGCAGAAGCCACAGCAAACATTATATGCAAACTATACACAGCTTCCAAATGAAGAGGATGGCAAGACAAGCCATCTACTTTCTCAAAATTGATTTTATACTCTTTCTTTTATGTTTTAAACAAACAAAATTAAGAAGGTGTTTGACATGGGAAGGATTCATAGTTATTTGGGTGATTTGCTATATTAACTTGGTGCCTTTGTGTAGAACATTAAATGTTCAGCATACACCTTCTTAAATGCTTTTCAAATAGAAGTTGAGTTGGGGGTTTTTTAAAATGTAGAGCAACATCACATTAACTTCCAACAAACTTCTGTTCTTTAGTGTGGTCTTTTATGTCTGTCACTGAGCAAAAGAAAAAAGGACATGCAGGTGAGCAGTCAGACAAGATAAGAAAGAAGCATGAAAAATTCAGGAAAGGAAAATTAATGTGAGAACGTAAAAATAATGCTACAACACCATCATTTAGTAAGCATCTCACAGCATTAAAGGAATTTAAATAGTTAGGTTGAGGGGTTCATTTTTAGAGTAAAAAGTGGGTACCACTGGGAAAAGCACAGAATTTAACTGCTTGCATAACCTTTGCAGGTAGCTGTGGTTTGATGTTCTAAAGGACACCAGCCCAGTGTGAGGGTTTGCCTGGCAGCACCAGGGCTGGCTCTGCTTTGCAGAGGGCCAGGAAAGGGGCTTAGCAGGAGGCAGCCCTTGGCCTGGCTCTGAAGCAGTGCTTGGATGTGTTCTTTGAACTGGAGCAAAACACTTGATCTGCTCTCTCACTGCTCCCCTTCTCATGCTGCAAACACTTGAATGAAAGGCAGTGTTCTTCAGGCAATAGATGAGGATGATTAAAAACTTAACCAAAAATGAGATTGAGTCACTGCAAAAGGCCTTTTAGTGTCTCTCTGGAGAAGTATCATGAGCATTTTCCCTCTTACAGAGCAAGGCAAAAGATGATTCAATTATTCATATTGAAAAAATAATTTCCTCTCAAGAGTTAGGGGAACCAAGCCTTTGTTGCCAGTGCAGTTTTCCCATTAACTAATTTTAAAGCTTATTGTACAGTTTTTGGTTTGCTGAGATGGTTAAGAGCAGTTGAAGGATTAATTATTGAAAACGCAATGTCAAAAAAAAATAATCTGCTATTTGCTGAACCTTTGAGCACTGGTTCATTGGCAAAACAGTAAATCTCTTTTCTTTCAGTGCCGTAGGTTCTTTTCTTCAGTTGTACTTGGAGGTTTTATTCCATTTAAAGATTTGGTTTGAATGTGACATACGGTGAAGTGATACTACAGAAGTGCTTAAATCAGTAATTTCTAGCTCTTGTGCTGGGTTCTTAAAAAAAAAGAGTCAGTGTGCCACCATCCCTTACTCCTCTTTCTGAAGCCCCACAGCCCACGAGTCCTGCCCTGCCAGTGTCACCCTTCACCCATGCCATGTTTGTAATGCCACAGGGAGGAACGTGCTTATGTTGAGAAGTGCTGGAAGGACGTGAGAGTGGGGGATTTCGTGCAGCTGCAGTGCAACGAGACCATCCCAGCAGACATCCTGCTGCTCTACTCCTCTGACCAGAACGGGATCTGCCACCTGGAAACGGCCAACCTGGACGGGGAGACCAACCTCAAACAGAGGCGGGTCGTGCTGGGCTTCCCCACTCAGGTGAGTGCTGAGCCAGCCTGGGCACTGCCAGCTTGGGCTGGGACCTCTGGAACGCCAGATCTGCTCTGCCCGTCACACCACAGCAAAGCCACTGCTCCCGAGGGAACTGTTTCTGCAGGGGACTTGCAGGAAGGCTCACGGGCCTCCTTAGGGATTCTGCTCCTCCCTTGCAGCTGATGCACCACACTCACTTCCTAGGCAGGTGGGTTGGCAGCTCAACCAGGAACTGCTCTTAGGCCCACTGGGTTGGAAAAATTTAAAGAATGGAATGTTGTATAGGAGTGTAATAAGCAGTTTAATAGGAACTCAACATAAATTAAAATAAATTAAAAAATAGTTATATGTTTGACATCACTTTGAGATTCAGTTTGAATGCTTAAAATCACCAATTTTTTCATAGACCATGTAATTTCCTTTTTACAAACACCTTACTGCTATGTTCTCTTGATTCATGTTGGATAACCCTGAAGGAAACATGAAAATGTGACTTAAGAAGAGTTGTTCTTGTTACATTTGTAAGTACCTTTTCAAACACAGCAGAGCAGTTTTTCAATAACACAGTACAAGTTTAAAGAGTTTTGGCGTGTGAGGAGGAAGATTTTTTCCCACTGGAATGACTCCAGAAGACAGCAAATCAAAAACCTCATCAGTAATTCTAGAAATTACATCCATTTATTTAGCAATTAGCAGCAGTGCCATTAGGAGGATCTTTGGGGGTTCCTGGTGGGTGGGACACAGCTGCCAGGGAGAACCAGACTTACTAAATAAAGGCACACCATTGCCATGGCCAGCTGGGCTCAGGTGCTGTGCTCCATCCCGTGTTACCTGTTTGTTGTTCAACTGGAAATCCCTTTGCAAGCACAATTAAGGGCTTTCTCAGTTTTGGCTGCAATAGCACAGAGCGCACCTTTTCCAGTGTCTTCCAGTGAGGATTAGGGTTAGGGAGAGGTTTTGTTCCTGAGCAACACTGGAAATTTTTAATGTGTAGAGATTTAGCAGAAAAACAGTAAACTGGCTACTTAAAAAAAAAACATTTTTAGAAATGCTGCATTTGTGTCATGTAGTCCTAGCTTACACTTTAGATTTCATGGGTTTGCTTTCAGAGAATGAAATGCTCTGCTGTCATACAAAATGCAAATCAGTCTTTCATAGTAAGAGGAATTTCCATCAGGAAATGCCTGCCTGATAGATTGTGCACCAGACTCTTCGGAGGCATTTTCTGTAGACTTTGAGTTTTCATTTAGATAAACCGTGTGCCTGGGAGTGTCTGAGCTTGGGAACTCCTGTTCCATCAGCAGAGTGGGAGGCAGCTCTGGCCATGGTGATGCCAGAGCTCAGGAAGGTCAGAGCTGGAACAGCCACCTGCATTACCCTGTTACTGTGGGGTATTCATTTAGACACTGGTGGTTAAAAACCCAGTGCTCTAAGTATCCCCAGGGCAGGTTTTAGTGTGCCAGCTGCATCCTTGTTCTTTGAGCTTTGTTTAGGCCTGTGGGTTATGTGCTGCATAAACCTCCCTCAGATGTAATTGTGCCTGTGAGACTCTTTAAACATGGAGAAAATACCTGGGAACTGGGGTTAGTTCTTTAGGACACAAAGAAGAGGGAGAGAGACTATTTACATGGGTGTGGGGTGAGAGGACAAGGGGAAAAGGCTTCACAATGACAGAGAGTAGTTTTAGATCACGTATTAGGAAGAAATTCTTCTTAGCCTGGGAAGGATTGC
Source organism: Acropternis orthonyx (assembly GCA_035583155.1). Taxonomy (NCBI): domain Eukaryota; kingdom Metazoa; phylum Chordata; class Aves; order Passeriformes; family Rhinocryptidae; genus Acropternis; species Acropternis orthonyx. Next base: position 7,204,410 of record JAWWEU010000029.1, read on the forward strand.
CCAGAGAAGCTGTGACTGCCCCATCCCTGGGAGTGTCCAAGGCCAGGCTGGACGGGGCTTGGAGCAGCCTGGGCTGGTGGGAGGTGTCCCTGCCCATGGCACGGGGTGGCACTGGGTGAGCTTTAATGTCCCTTCCACCCCAAACTATTCTGGGATTCTGTGAAATGCTTAGGAATATTTAATTCAACTATCTGTAAAAGACTGAGAAGAAGGCTTTTTTTTTTCCTTTTATGTAATTTTTTGACTTGAATTTTCAAAAGCACAGTTCTTGTCATCAAAAGAAAAAATATTTGAAAGAAGCATCACTCTTCTCTACCCCTTTTACCTAGAAGCCTATTAGTTTTATTTGTTAGTAATGAGCACTCCAGATGACTTTTGCCTCTTTCTGTTCTCTTGTTGTAAAAATATTTCTAGCAAAACCAAATATGTACTGATTTTCCTGTTGAGTTCACTGAGCTGAACAAGATTCAGAGAGGTGAACAATCTTTCGTAAAAGAGATTCTAAAAATATTCAGCCACATGGGTCAGGAGGTACACAAAATGCTGTTATATTCTTCAAGCTTTTATATTTTCTCCAACTACTTTTTTAATCAGATTTTCTACTTTTTTTTTCACTTGGATATATGTATAGTTAAAAAAAAATAAAAGAATATACTTATTGGTTATGAAAAAAAAGAACAGGTAAGAGAAAATAATGTAAAAATGAAAGCACAGTGCTTGCTGTAGAAAAAGGCAGGGAGGCCCAGCAACAGAGTTGGCTTCCAGCTTTCCTAACAGAGGAGTTTGGATTAAAGTGATTTTCAGTTCTTTCAAAGATTCTATAGCACAGCAATAATTATTTTCTTTCACATTTCTCACATGCCATTTTTATTACATTTCTTTAATTGAAAATCAGAGTTCTGTGTATTTTTCAGTTAAGAATAAAGTCCCACTTGTGGCAGTCGGGTGCCTCTCGTGCTCCCTGGACTGTTCCTGCAGTGCAAACCCCAGGCCTTTCCCCGGGGCACACGGAGCAAACTCGTGTCACCTCAGCCCCAGCTGTCTGAGTGAGCTCTGAGAAGCTCTGGCTCCTTTTGTCTCCCAGTGCTTTGAGCTTATTTTACTCCTTTCCCTCTTCTGGATTTGTTTCTTTGTTCATTTGGGCTTGGGTGGTGGGGTTTTTTACTGTTAGTCTTAGTTTTTATTTTATTTGAACATGATACATTTATTCAAATGTGTGGGCTCTTATTTTATGATTATACCATCCTGGCCAGTAACATAACTCTTCTAACATATTCAAAAATTTCATTTGATCTTGCTCTTGCTTGGAGACTCTTTTTCTTTCATAGAATCTTAGAATCACAAAATGGTTTGGGTTGGGAGGGGCCTTAAAGCTCATCCCATGCCACTCCCTGCCATGGGCAGGGGCACCTTCCACCAGCCCAGGCTGCTCCAAGCCCCATCCAGCCTGGCCTTGGACACTCCCAGGGATGGGGCAGCCACAGCTTCTCTGGGCACCCTGTGC
>JAWWEU010000029.1:7206225-7242537 GCA_035583155.1 Acropternis orthonyx
AGCCCCATCCAGCCTGGCCTTGGACACTCCCAGGGATGGGGCAGCCACAGCTTCTCTGGGCACCCTGTGCCAGGGCCCGCCCACCCTCACAGGGAAGGATTTCCTCCTAATATGCAAGCTAAATTTACTGTCTTTGTTATATTCAGTTTAAATGAAGGCAGATGTTTTCCTAATTGGCATCTGTGATGTCTTGTCCAATATACAGCATTTTCTTCATTTGATTTAATCCGTTGTTAATCCAAGAGAGGAAAATTTTGGGTCTTTACGCAGCCCCTCTGAAGGTTTTCTTTAGGCTGAGTGAGCTAAACTGACTCTGTCTCTTCTTCCAGGGCAAGTGTTCCAGCCCTGGTCATCTAAATTAAGCTTCTCTTAGTCTTTAATGTTTCAAGTAGCCATTGGATTTGACACTAATTCTCAGTGTGTTTCCTCCTGCAGAATACTTTGTTTGAACCGGAATTTTTCCAAAACACCATCATCTGTGAAATGCCAAACAATGATCTCAATAAGTTCAAAGGTTACATGTAAGTACTTGTCATCCATAAATGCATCTTGTATCAGAACTTTAATATTTCTCTTGGAGGACCTGGATGGAAGGAAGCATTTTGGGAAAATTGGTGGGTGTCACTATTATCTATTCCTGCATTCAGAAGTCAATATAAAACATAGACTGGACTCCCTTTTCGAGGTGAGGCAGAACCAAGGCCTGGCACTGAGTTTGCAGTTGTTCCATACAAGCTGTTCTCACAAGGCTTCATCTCTCTTCAAAATTTAGATATGAGCTCATTCACATTTGACCTGATGGTTAGACTAGGCTGATTTTAAATATAAATCCTCCCCAATATTTAAAGGTATCCAGCTTCATGGCTTTAGTTTCTTCATATTTAGAGCCAAAGAGAGATCTAACAAACAAACGAGATCTAACAAACAATCCACATTTTCTTCTTATCAGAAAGGTAGAAAAAGCAAGCAAGCAAAATCCTATTGAACCAATGTGTCAGACTAGTATAAAATGCCCTTTTTTTTTTTTTTCCCAGTATTTATTCATTACATAATTCTGGCACAAGCATAGCAAGGAAATCTATACTAGCAAATTCAGCAGATTTAAGCCCATTCACGGACTATAAGGACATGGCTCATGTCCTAAAACTCTCTTACCCTCCAACACAGGGCAGATGTTTCCCAAGGTGCTCTTCAGAGAGTAGGTCTCAGTCCATGCTGATTCCCACCCCAGAGAATTGTCCTACTGCCCCAGACACTATCCCTGCAATAATTTACCTGTGTGACTGTGCCAGCACCCCCATCCAAACCCCAGCTTTGTAAAGTTTTCTAGTAGCTAAGCTGAGGGTCAATGTCTCTGCAGGGTGCAGTGAGAGGGTTCCACCTGGAGCAGCTGCAAATGGCCAGATCCCACCAGAGCAGAGCAGGGGGTTCTCCACCCTGAGCACTGACCGTGTTTAATCTGGGGGGGAGTTGCTGCCCTGTAAGAAGGGTGCCTCTAATAGCAATGCCATTTCTGCTCTACTGCAATATCTTAAAAGGCAAAAAGAGGTCAGGTTTGTATCGATTGCTGGCTGTGGCTGCTGGCTTGGGCACCACTGGTACAATCTAAATGGAAGCAATCCTTCCAATTAGCCTGAGTAATACAGCACAGGAGCACTGAGATTAGAGGAATGTGGGGGATGTGTCACAAGAAAACACACACAAATACACACCCTTAGGACCCAGGGCTGGCTTAAAAAATATTCACTCTACTGAAAGTCTATAACAGAGATCTCTTTGGTAAATGCCTATTATCCCACCTGCTTGCTGGGATATGGAATTAGTTGCCTTTCTCTCCCTGCTTCAGGGGTGGATGAAAGAATTTGCCAGGGAAAATTACTTGCTAACAGTTAGTCAAGTTCCCATCCTTGGTCTGCTGAGATTTGAGCTGTTTTGTAAACACAAATTACTTGGAGCAGGTTACGTTTTTCTCCAAGAACCCTTATTTGAGGCTCTATTGCCTTGCTATAAAATAGTAGCTGTACTATCTCTACTAAAAGTGATACGAAAGAACTTAGTGACATGCCTGACCACAGCACATTCTGTTCAAGGGCAGGCTTCTATTAAGTGAGTTCACTGAGGCTGAATGTAGATTCCAAGAGAAACAGATTTCTGGCATTGTTTTTTACAACTCTGCCAGGTGTGGGTTGTTGGCATCTACACCTTTGCACTTTTGTAGTTTAAGTTGTGTAACCGTGTGCAGCTGCATTTAGACATGGGACTGCACTTAGCCCTGAGACAGCACCCAACCCTGCCCTCCATGTGAGTGGCACTGCTGCTTGCTGGTAACTGCAATGCCAAACAGCAAATATTCTTGGGAAAAAAATAATATTTTCTGTCTCTGATATTTACGTAACAAAACAACGTGGAGTGTCTGAAGTAAACAACCTGAGCTTTGGTAAAGATCTCAGGAGGCACCTACCAGAGTGTATAATAAAAACTGTGGGCACTCATTTCCAGAGGCAAGGAACAAACTGCCTGCCTGGTGGAGCACTGACCTCATGGTTTTCATCAGCTGGTTCTGTGAGCAGGAGGAGCTGGAGTGTGATGGGATGCCCTTAGCCAGGATGAAAGATCTTCCATCCAGGGTGAGAATAAGAGAGAGATCTCAGCCTGGATCCTGCTCAAGTGAACTGAGGTTCACAGAGATGAGAAGCCCTTTGGTGACTGACAGAGAGACAGAGGCTCTTGCAAGGTGTAGATGAACTTGTCTGAACCATGACCTGCAGGCAAGCCCTGCTCAGCTTTCTAAAAGAACTACGTCTGTAAGAAGTCACAAAATGTATCTTGACTTCATCCATGAGATACTGAATCTGCCAGATAAGATACCAAGGGAAAGCCAAACTTGCTCTGTGTTGACCTCATGACACACACACTATGCTACTGCTCTTTAAAAGACAAATTTGGACTTCTCTGCAACTTCTTAGCAGAGTCTTCACTGAAGCTGGGTGAAATAAAAGCAAAATAGGGCCTTTTACTTGATTTCAATTTAAAACAGACATGCAGAAAACGATTTTGTGTAACACTCTTAGAACAGGAAAAGGAATTGCTTCATTTGATTTTTCTTTCTTCTAGGGAGAAGCCAAATCATGAACGGGTTGGTTTTAACATTGAAAGCCTCTTGCTCCGTGGCTGTACAATCAGAAATACTGAGACTGCAGTAGGAATTGTTATATATGCAGGTAAGATGTACGTTCTTTTTAGGTAAACTGAGAATTTCACTGTAAATATCCCTAAAGAAATAAGTATAGTCTAATATTGCACCATAATTCAACATTTTGTTTTAAAAACTGTAGTGCAGACGAAAATTACATAATTTTTTTTATGTAAAGGTATTACTCATCCATCTCTAAAACCATCAAGTCTTGCACTGGGTCTCTGGCAAGTGACAGTATCCTTGTGCACGTCAAATATCTTGCAAAAATATCCAGACAAGTAAAAAATTGCTGAGGTGAGTTTAACCCTCAGCCCTGCAGCTCTGGCTCTAATACTAATTCCATCTGTCATAAAACCTCCACGGCTGCCCTGAGGGAGGTCTCACTGGCTCCTCAGGGAGGAAACTGGTGCAGCTGAAAGTCTACCCAGCAAAAAAAAGCAGACTTTCATCTGTGAATATCATTCATCCAGTTAATCTGTGGCAGTGCCAGCACACAGGAGGCAGGGAGGCAGCAGCTGGAGGTGACAGAAAGGCAGCAGCAGCAGCAGCAGCACAGGTTTGTGCTGACACAGACACAGTGTGTCCATGCAAGCATGAATTCCTGCAGCAGAGACATGGACCAAGAACGGCAGTGTCAGTGCCCAGATCAAATGCAGGAGTGCCAGGTTCAGCAGTGGGTCAGTTCCTCTGTTTCTCAGCATCTTTTACCTTTGGAGTGTTACGACTGCTTTGACTCAGGGAGCATGATTAATCATTGGCTTTGCCAGCTGTGCCCACTTCGCTCCAGACAGGGTGTATCAGCTACTCTCCTCTCTGTAGATTAAATAGAAATCAAGTTAAACACAACAATTAATCCCATTGGCTATTTTTATCTTTCCTGTTTTATGTCTAATCAGCAGCGAGGGGTTCAAAGCTGAGCCACCTAAGAGAAAACAGAAATCACAGTCTTTGCAAGAGTCATTTAGCTTGGATTAATCTTCACAACCTGGAACAATTTGCCTGACAACTGACTGTTTATTTCACTCCTGCAGAACTGGGATCTAAATGTCTATAGCTCCCATATGTTTCCAAAGTAGCTTTGTCTCTGGGGGTCTTTCATTGTTCTCCCTGAACACATGTGAGGGTGCCTACCAGAGAGAGGAGGAGAAGCAGGGTCAGACTCAACCCTCACTTTTTTTGGAAGTAACTGCTCCATTTAAAAATTCCCTACAGAATTGGAGTAACATGTCTTCCCTTCTCATGTTGCAATTCCTATTTTTCTTCTGCTTAGTTAAGATTTCCCAGTACATTCCTGTGACCACCAGCACAGATCCTCATGTGGATCTCTATTTATGTTGCTTGAGCTGCTGGTAGCAAAGGTTGGAGTTTTAAAGTTGTTCCCAAGACATGGTGGCTTTGATCTGAGTAAGTCTTCAATTCCATTTCCAGCTGACATCTGATTGTTAATGTTAGCATAAAAGTTTATTTTTGTCCTAAAATTAGGCTGGCTTGAGTCAGTACCAGCTTCATTTCTAGGGTTCTTTGACATTGATTATACTCCAGCTTTTAATCATGGTCTGTGACCTTTTCTGAACAATCAAGATCAGTCACATTATAAGATGGCACATTTTCCATTTTTATAACTCTATTACTCCTCAAACTTTATTTCTAATGGAAGCCTTTGTGAAGAGCACAACCATCACTTAGTGCAATTGCTTGGCCTATGCAGTTCTCATCTGACCTGAGGATGGTTATACTTTTCATGGCCTCACAAATGGTCCTACACAAAGCAATAGCACTAAAGCACAAAAACCTCATTACAGAGTGAGAGCCAATGCAGTTTTCTCATTGTGATAGGGACAGCAGCAAGAATTACATAATAAAGTGCCAGAAAGAAGTTTTAGATGAGCTCCTCAGCACCTAGAAATAGAGAGACAAGGGACTAGTAGGGTGGTGGGTGAGGGGCTGTGTTGCACAGCATAGGAAACTGTGAGAATTAGAGGAGAACAAACTAGTGTGTTCCTCATATTTCTGATTTTCTGTTCCTTGCAAGGTGATATCTGTATTCCAGAAGTGATCAGATGAAGTGCAAAGGAAATTTGGAAAGAGAGCTCTTCACATTTTCTTCTTGAAATAAATCCAACAACATTTCCTTGAACGTTTTCTGGGAGGGATTAGGGGGTTCTGGCTTGTTTTGTTTTCAGGACAAAACATTCCATTAAGTGTGGCATAAAAGAAAAGTGAGGAACAAGGTTCACGCAGCTGCTGGAGGAACAGAAGTGCAAGCAGCAGGGTCTCCTCCTCTGTGCAGCTCAGTGGCTGCAGAATTCGCTCACAGGAGGGAAGGCTTGGGGTCTGTGCTCGGGGGTGCCAGTGAACACCCCCTGCTGCTCCGGCGGGGCTGCTGCGAACCCCCAGAGCTGCCAAGCACGGAGCAGTGCTGGTGTCAGCTGGCCACAGTGCTCCAGGCTCTGGAAATAATTACATATTCCTTGCAAGAGGAAACCAGGAGTCCCAGCTCTTGGGTGAATGTCCTGAACATAAGGCTGGAGAACAATTTTCTCTCTTGCTCTCTGCCTTAATTAATAACCATTGATGTAAAGCTGGCCCGGATCCAGCAGGTGTGATGGAATTGCACCTGGCTTCCAGCTTTGGGTTTAAATCACTTCCCCAGAGAAAGCTGAAAGACAGCTTGGAAAAAGTCCCTCTCACACACATCATGCACATACAAAAGAAAACTAAATACAAATCTGAGGGGTCTGTATTTTCAGGGGGAAAGACTGTAGAAATAAACAGAAAAAATACCATTTAATATAGCAGCAGATGGTGTCCAGATATCCCAGTTGTGGAGACACAGTTTAGATAATATTAATAGAATTGAAAAAGCAATTTCTACTTCTTGACTTCTTACAGCACTCTTCTTTTGCCATTACAAGTATACCAGCTCAATTCTAATTCACTAAGTTTAAGGAATGGGGTTTTTTTTTATTTCTCATCCTACTGTTTTGTTAGCACTTTACAGCCACAGAGTGAAAAGCTAAATAACATTAGTGTCTTTCACTGCTGAATCTGATTTGTTGAATTTTATTGAAGTTAATGCACAAAATGTGTCTAGTGGCTTTTCAATAGCTGCTGAAAAATATTCCAATGTAGGTTTCAGAAATCTGTATACCACCTAAGCAATTTGTTTGTGAAATACAAAAATTTAATATTATTGTTCATTTTCCTTTTATTCTCAGGGAGATTTGGCTTTTGAATATTTATACAAACCTTGTAATGCTATATCTGCTGTCATTGGGACAGGAAAATGTACATGACAGCCGAAATCTGCAATGTAATGGAGGTCTTTTGCAAACGTCAAGATTTAGTCTCTGATATATTCGGTCAAATGGGAAGATGGGCAATAAATGTTCTGAAAAAACTAGAGCCACATTAACATCAGTCATCCTGCTCTCATTTTGTGAAATACTTGAAAAAAGGCAAACCAAGCTACAAAATACTGCACAAACATGATGATATTCATTTGTGTTTGAAGGGCACGAGACGAAGGCCATGCTGAACAACAACGGCCCTCGGTACAAGCGCAGCAGGATCGAGCGCCGGCTGAACGGGGATATCTTCCTGTGTGTGGGGCTCCTGTTCGGGATGTGCCTGGTTGGAGCTGTGGGTATGAAGCACTGACAGGAATCCTCTTCTGTTTCATTGTTTTTTTACAAATGGTGGTTAAAATTGATCTTAAAGACATGAGTGACATCTAGAGCTGAATGCTCTTGGGGTCTTTAGGTTTCTTGGTCTTTCCAATAGCTGAGTTAAAATGGCAAATTTGAGCAATTCAGATGGAATAAAACTCATCCATGGTTATAAATGTTTCAGATAAGACCCATCTCCACTATGGTTAAACATGTGTAAAGCAAGCGAGTGAAAGCTATTTGGTTACTGCATTGGAGGGATAGGTACCTGCCAGCTGAGACCTGCCTCCTGAGCTGGTGTTTGGTCCTTGTGTGTAACAGCAGAAGCAGAATGATGTAGTTTTACCTCCAGTAACATCTTGCTCTAATATGTTCAGGAATGATGTTTGCCAGAGCCACCCAGTTTAGAACCCATGAGCTGCACATGACCAATTCATCCACCTTGCAGTGTCCACAGTTACCTTCCTTCTCAACAGCCCCCTTACAGCAGGCTGGGAGGTGGAATAGTTATTTAGGTAGGAACAGCCCACATTTTTCTGGGGTCCTTGTGGGTGAGCACACGTGAATACAGTAACCAGCATCAGCAGAGTAGAGTTTACTCGATTGCTGACCTCACAAACATCATCCTCACTGTGAGTAAGCACCAGCTTCCTTCCAGCTCTGGTTTCAACATGTCCCAGCGAGGCCAGAATTAATAGGATCTCATCATTCTGAGGAAAGGACCAGATTTTAAATCCACTCTCTTTTGAATGGGTCACCGCTTTAAGGAGATAGCAGGGGCTCCCATGAGCCCCTTTCCTTTTTAATGGATTTTGTCTCAGTGACAGCTTGCTTAGTGCTGCTGCTCTGATTTAGTGGCAAAGTCAAATCATGTGGTTCTGCCACGTTTTCCTGCGCCTGCCCTGGAGGTATGTGATGGGACACACAGCCAGTGCTACCAGTAATACCTTTGGAAGTGAGAGCCATCCAAAACAGATAACCAATTGAACTGACTTAATCACTTCTTTAATTTTACTGCTTCGTGTTGCAGTGGGCTCTTTTGGCACCAAAATGGGATTTCAGTTTGACAACTGAGCTCTGTGTGAGGGAGAGACTTTATTTTCCTTGTTCCCTGGCTGCTGTCATGTAGATTTAGAGACTTGTCTTCGTCTGTTGTGCAGGGGCCCTCGAGTAATAAAGTCCTTCAAATTAAGGTTTAAAGTAGTCTCACATGAAAAAAATCAGCATTTGAAAAACAATGTGTCTGCTGGTGTTAAAAAAAAAAAAAAAAAAATGTTGTTAGTCTAAGTGAAACGTGTAAAACAGTAACAAGTCCATTAGCTTTCATCTGTCCAAAATGTCCTGAGGCTCTACGGTGAGTGCTTGCTTTGCAACCTTGTCTGAACGGAGGGTTCTAGGAAGAAATATCATGGGTGGATCAGTTGTCAGGATTTTTCTTGCACACAGTAATAAACTGGGGTAGGAAGTGGCCTGTTGAGCAGAGTTGTCCTTGCTCAGATGTGACTGTGGTCTCTAGCAGACAGAAAACATTGCTGCAATAATTTGAATATCTTTGGCAGCATTTTAGTAGGCAGATGCTGCAAAACAACTGCTTGTTTATGTGGTGCTAATGCGAGTTTGATCAGAGCTGGATATGGGAAGTGGACTAATGGAGGCTTTTGGCATCTGGAGCAACGATGCAAAGAGGGAAACAGTTGTTTGCCTTGGCTTTGTGGGACGTTTCTGAGACTGTAAATTTAGTAACCTCCTTGAGCAAAGTTTGTTTCAACAAGGACAGTATGAAAAATGTTAAAGCAATCGTAATGGGATGTTATTAATCCTGAAATAGAGGCTTTGTTTTAGCAAATATCTACTGGTGTTTAAGACACGGCAAGCAGCAGTTTGGGATATGAGTTATTTGAAGGGAATGTAAAAATGAGTTGCCCAGACTGAACTATAGTGAGTTTGTCAACTCTAACACGGACATGTTGAAATCAAGAATGGTCAGAAAGGATAAGAAATATTTCAGTTTTGTCTGTATAAAGGTGGGCCTGTTGCTCTGGAAATGTTCCTTCCGTGTAGTGATCAGAGCAGTCCATACCTGCACACGCCAGAGGCTCTGGCAGTCACAGCTCAGCCTGTTTCAGTGCTGTTCCTCATTCCCACAGGACACGGCATTTGGACTGGAAACTTCTCAGAGCACCCACCCTACGATGTCCCAGATGAGATTGGGAAATTTCTGTCTCCAGTTCTTGCTGGTTTCTACATGTTCTTGACAATGATAATCCTGCTGCAGGTAAAAGACAAAAACCTCTGTTACCTCCAAGGAAGAAGCTATTCAAAATTAAGTACAATCACTAATGAACAATTAATATTAACTAATAGCTGTGCAGTACCCTCTTAATCCTATTTGAAAAAATTGCTGGGAGTATTTCAAATCATCCAAGTGTGAAATAATATATCTTTTTCTTTTCTTTTTTTCTTTCTAACTGCAGATTGTTCCTTCTTGCTGTTGAAATCCCACAAGGATATAGATAGGAAAGACATGTTTTATACCTTTAACTCCAGAATCTCTAGCAGATGCAATAAAGAGGATGTTTACATCTAAATGTCAGCTTTTTTTTCCCTGCCTATGTCCAGAATTCAAAAATAATAATTCCACTCAACATCTCAAGAAAACAGTGAAATAAAAATTGTCATTTTTGCCAATGGGGAATAATAACTAATTGTGGTTCAACTGGTCTAGGAGGAAAGATAAATTAGAAGTAGGATACTTGTATATCTGAGTCTGATTAAGCCTAATTGGGGGAGAATGTTTTATTGAGTGAGGAGGGGAAATCACATTTACTTTTCAGATTCCTTGATGTCACTGCTGAGATTTAAGCGGACAGTATTTCTTCAATATGAGTGAAATGTGAAGATAAGTTTCAGAGCTGCTCAGAGATTCCTTGGGGGTTATTCTTCATTATGGAAACAGAATATTTGTGCATCTTAAGAAATCATTATTATTTCAGGGCAAGGAGGCTCGTGGGTGGGACATGCATGCCAAGCAATTGCTTGTGAAACTTTTCTGCACTACGAGTCAGTTTGTGCCAGTGCATCCTCTCAGAGCTTCAGAAGGGTACAAGCAAGCACAGTCCTGTGTCCAGAAAATGTGCTTTGTAAGGCCATCCTCTGAAAGCCCCATCTTTGAATTTGGTATGATAGGAATTTTGTCTTAAATTTGCCACTTATTGTCCCCATTTATCCACTGCTATTGTCTGCAGGATTTTTTCCCCCCCTGAATTATTATTCATCCATCCTACAATAGGTCTCTAGGAAGAACTGTTTCTTTGGAAATCATCAGTGTACCTGTGCAAGGGCATTGCTGACTTGTCTCACCCCTCACTGAGAATTTCCAACTCTCTTTCAGACTCTCATCCCCATTTCCCTTTATGTGTCAATTGAGTTGGTCAAATTGGGCCAAGTCTTCTTCATTCACAACGACATTGACCTGTATGATGAAGCAGCAGATTTGCCTATCCAGTGCCGTGCCCTAAATATTACTGAAGATCTTGGACAAATCCAGTACATCTTCTCAGACAAAACTGGGACACTAACAGAAAACAAAATGGTATTTCGACGCTGTACTGTCGATGGAATTGAGTTTTCCCATCAGGAAAATGGTGAGAGATGTCTTTTTATTCCTTTTTTTTCCCCCTCTGAACAATTAAATGTTATTCATTTAAATACTAATACTAAAATCTACTGAGGCTTCTAACTGAATGTAGAGCTTTGTGGATTTGTCTCCATTTTGTGAGGGACTCTTGTTACAGAGATTCAGGAAAGTGAAGGTGTTTTAAATGATTCAGAAGTCAGATGGGAAAGGTTTTCCACCTCAGGCTCTGCCCTGCATTCAATATCCACTCGAGCATGCAAAGAGAACATTTTCATTTCTAAATGAACACCAGCCAACCTTTTATAAGCTCCCAAACTGATATTAGTTAGTAATTAAACTCAGTGTGTCCAAAAGCAATTGCCACGGACTTGTGTGTGACATGGAGAGCCCAAGTGTCCCCTCGAGCAGCCCCTGCCCACGGTCTGTGCCTGGGTCTCCGGCACTGCACGCTCTGACCCACCCGTGGCTCAGCCCCTTTCTCGCTCCCCATGCTGGGAAGGGTTTTATGAAGCTGGCAAACAGCTGCCCAAAACATGTTTGTGTTCTGTGACTGAGAACATTAGCAAGTTTGGGAGTTACCGTATTTCACTCTCCTGTTCCAGGCAACTGCCAAATGCAGCTGAAGGGGCCAAGCGTTAGCACAAGTCCATAAAAGTGACTGATTGCTTTGGAAACACATGTTCGTTTTCTGGCAGTAGTAAACAGTGGGAGTTGCCAGAAACTGCGGTGGACAGTGAGGTTTTTCTGGTGCAGGCTTTTGGCGTGTTTTGGCTTTGGTTTAGTCTGTTTCACTCTTTTTAATTGATCAAGGAGTTCCTCCCAAGCAATGCAAAAACAACCCCAGAGTCAGAGGTAAGGTTTCATCTTCCCTTTTCCAGCCAGGCGCCTGGAAACACACAAAGAGCTGGATTTAGATGATGAGGACTTGGCGAAGCTTCAGCACTTCACTCTCCCTCCCCCGAAGACGGAGAGGCCAGTCCCCCACGCGCAGAGCACCGTGAGGCCTCTGAGGAGGTGCCAGAGCGCCAGGGCTCGGTGCCAGGGGCACACGAGGAGCAGGTCTGTCGGTCGCCGTGACAGCAGCCAGTCCCAGGTGGCCTTCAGCAGCACCATCGTGAGTAGCAGCGGCTGAGCTGGCACTGCCCGGCGAGTGCCCCGGCAGAGACGCGCCCCGGGGCAGCTCCGAGAGGGGACGGGGAGGCAGAGCTAAGAGATAGAGGCAGGGGGACAGCGTAAGAGAAGGCCACACACTTTCAAAATTAGAATTCCAATTAAAATTAAAGGCCTGGAAAAACCCTTCCAAATCTTGAGAAAATTCTCAGAACTTCGTTTTCTGCAGTTGTTGTTCATCAGAAGATCCTACTTACCTCAATCGATCCCTCTGTCATACAGTAGATACCAGTCAGAACTCCTCCTGTTTATGGAATATGGGAGTTTTGTCAGTTGTTATCCTAGGATTTTCCAGCCCAGTCCTCATGAGATGTTGAGAACATCTCCATGGATTCTTGAGAACCCATGATTTGGGACTTTAGAGAACTTCTGATAGGTCATGACTTTTGAAGTGTGATAAAGAAGCTTCTTGTCAGTACACTTCCCAATTACATTTTTTACCGACAGGCCTCTTCATTTTCTTCTATAAATAAACTTCCCTACCCCCACTGTAAAAGCAATATCTGAGGAACTGGTACCAAATATCCCCTTTGTAGAGGAAGATTAAGCTGCTGTCATGGACTCATAGGTGTCACTATCTGGATAAATTGTTTGACCCCTATGGCAAATATGAAGCTGTAGTAAAAAAGAGACAATTAGATATTGCCCAGAGGCTGTCCTGTATGTTGATGTCCTTTAAATGACACATGGGACTATCTTTCTTCACCTGCCAAGCCAATTCCCTATTAAAAAAATGGAGATAATATATTTTTCTGTGTCCCTATGGTTCCTGCCTCTTGGAACTTAAATCCCCTTGTCTGATGCATTTGCACTTTGCTCAAGGTGTACAGAGAGTGTTTGTGGCCTGTGTGGATGTCGGCAAAGGTTCTTAAGAAAAATCCATTTTTCAACAATGAAACAAGATAGAGAATTAACATTTGCTCCCTCTACCTTAAGGCGGTCTTATGAATTAATACGGTGACAGCACATCTCCTCCTAGATTTAATAGTTCCACTAAGTACTGCCTTGTTATTAGAAGCATTTCATGAAGATTTCCATTGTCCCATTGTCATCAGGTTTTAATGCCACCAAGTAGAAGAAATGCTATCAAGTTAATGAGGAAATGTTAAAAACTGAGTAGCACTAGCCATTTTATAGCATCGACATTTTCACTAACAAAATTGCTAACATTGAAAAGGTGGTAAATTTAGTTGATCATCATCATTAGTACTGTTTTATTTTATTTTATTTTTTGTTTGCTTAGGGTTTTTTATATATGTTCAGTCTGGAAATTCAGGTCAGCCTTGTTTTTACTGAATGTGAAAAAAAGAAAAGGAGAAAAATTCTTCTGATAAATATTAATTTTATTATTACTATTATTTTGTTTTGATAAACCTGTCTCTGGGACCACAACTGACCTGACAATTTCCAGTTTTTCCAGAGGAAGATTCTGAGTTCAGAAGGTTGCTCAAGTGAAATATCCACTCGTGTATTGTCCTTTTGTGCATGAACTAGAAGCAGATATTGAGGATGATGATGGGCAGGGGAGGCTGAGATCCATTTGAAACAATTTGGGGTTTGTGATGTTCATTCTAATTGTGGCAATGCATCAAGAAATTGGATGAATAGTGGGGCAATGGCTTTCTAATCTTTCATGTTTTGAATTTAATAGAATCCCCACATAACTGTTTGCACATCTGTGTGTTCACTGGGATTGGCCAGTGATGCTCTTTGGCCCTGCTGCATGTCCAAAGCACAGCATGGCACAGTCCCAGGTGCCCACAGGACCTGCTGCGATGCAATGTTGTCAAAGGTGTTCTAAAAAACGGCAGCTTTAACTTTGCAGCCTCTGATTCCTTGTGAGAGATGTGAGAACTGACAAATCAGGCTTACCCTCAGCATGTCTTAGTTTGCTAAAGAAAGGGCAACAAGCATTTCCCTGTAGGTGAAACAAAAAAGGTGTGAAAACACTGAGCCAGAAGAAGCAGAGCCTTCCACAGCAGGGAGAGTGCAAAGCCTTGTTGCAGCGTTGGATTTCAGCTGAGCTGCAAAACGAGCAGTGGATTTCCTTGTGATTATTAGGATTATTTAATAGCCAGCCCTGACTCTGGCAAGCAGCAGTTACAATCAGCAGAGTGAGCCGTGGAGGGGGCTGGGGGACTTCTGTTGTATTTTTACAGAACTTGGGACAACTGTGCCAGACTGAACGAGGAGAGGGTAAGAGCTGAGATGAACTAGAAAGCAGCTGACTAACTTTGGCACTTCCTTAAAGAAGGCATCCAAAACTGTTGACTCACAAGAAGTTGTCTTTTAATTTGGAAGTCCTTGTTAAATATGGCCCTGAATTAAATCCAAACCAGATTCTGCTCACATGAAATTTCCATTAAAAGTAATAAATAGCCCTACATCAAATTAAAGCCCTCCCACAGCCCTACATCAAGTTAAGTTGTAGATAAGTGGCACTCTTAAGTAGTTTGGCTTGCAAATTTAGATTTAATTAGTAAGAATGTGGTAGTAAAATTACAGAAACATCTCAGGAACATGTATGTATGTATGTATTGATTTATTTATTATAAGAACTGAGGAAGAGCAGTTTGAGACAGCTCCTCTTTCTGGGTGCAAAATGAAATTACTCTGGAAACAAAAGTGATACTGCTGTAACTAAGTCATAAGCACAAAATATTCTTTGTTGAAATAATGATCAGCTTCTACACTGAAATGGGAGACTCCAAGTATATGTACATCTGGAATACCCTTTAGTTCAGGAGTCAGCAGTTTCAAAGTTAGGGGATACAGTGTAGATTATTCTTGATTGTAGTAGATCTCCAAAGAAATAAAATTTAGACATCATCTTCTATTTCAAGATGCATTTCCTTCTCTTTATCTAGTTATGCAACTTTTAGAAATACATCTTTTTTCCCCTAGATGTTGAGTACAAAAGGCATTTACTTTACATAATCCTAGGTGTAAATTCAAGAAGAGGCAAGAAGTCTATCAAGTTGCCAGTTGTTCCTTGAGGCCAAGGGGAAATGGGAATAATCCTCACTAAGAAATTTCTCTTGCAGGAAAAGGATGTGACTCCTGACAGCAGGCTGCTGAGGAGAGTGAGAGAAGCTGCACTGCAGACTGAAAGTCTTTCTCCTTTCCTTCACACGAAGACTTCCACATCCTTCACTGACTTCTTTCTTGCCCTTGCCATCTGCAATACAGTGCTGGTCTCCACAGCCACCGAGCCAAGACAAAGGGTAATATAACTTCAAGTGTATGAGGAAAATTGATTATGCTCCCATTTAACAACACAGAGCAGTGTTCAGTGAAACCTAAAATGGTGAAAAATGGCACTTTTGGGAGTTCTCCTCTTGTTCTTTTACCTTTTGTGTAAAATCTACTGTTTCCCTGCCTGTGTATCCCTTCCTAACAGGCTTTCTATGGTTGATGAATAGCTATGGCTACCACAGCATCTGCACCTTTTCATTTAGATTTTATATTATATATGCTGTCAGAAGGATGTGGAGCGTACTGGGTTTTCTCTCATCTGCCAGACCATTGACAGAGCTTGATTACATCTCTGCTTCAGAGGTAGAAATACAAATCGCCATGAAATTTGGATGCCAATGCACCTATGACTCCTCTGCTGAATTCTCCCATAACAGTTAAACAGGGCTGGGAAAGTGGGAAAGTTGTGTTTATAATTATTGTCATTTAGGTACAGAAAAAATATATTGACGCTTTGAGAAGTATCTTATAGTTCACACTTATTTTTAACCACAGGTTTTCTCATATTTCTAGGTCACAGTCCCACCACCAATAAAACCTTCAGGAATCACCCTGGAGAAGATTCATCAGATGTTTCAAAGGCTAAAATTAGCGAGCCTTAGTCAGTCTTTTTCATCATCCCAGTCGAGTTCTGAGCTCGGTGCAAGTTTCAGCGCGAAGGGCACCGAGGACGGCGGTGACAACGACGGTGCCAGCGGGACAGGCGAGGAGCTCCGGCACAAGGGCAGCACAGACATGGGCAGTGCCTCCTTGGAGGAGGTTTTTAAGTCTGTGAGCAGCAGCTCTCTGCCCGCCGCCCTCTGCTACGAGGCGGAGAGCCCTGACGAGGCGGCGCTGGTCTACGCCGCGCACGCCTACAGCTTCAGCCTCGTGTCCCGCACCCCTGAGCAGGTGACGGTGCGCCTGCCGCAGGGCACGCTGCTCACCTTCGACATCCTCGGCACTCTGGCCTTTGACTCTGTGAGGAAAAGGATGTCTGTGGTGGTGAGACACCCTCTAACCAAGGAGATTGTTGTCTACACTAAAGGCGCTGACTCTGTTATAATGGACTTGCTGGAAGACTCTGCCAAAGGTAATTAGCCAAGGCGCTATTTCTGTTGTGTCTCCTACAAAGAAGAATTCAGTACTCTTTCCTGCATGAAATATCATATCTAGGCAATAGAAGTATAAAAAAAGAATAAGCTTCCTCTAGTGTTATCCTTGCAGATCAGAACTGAGGTATTTATTTAACCTCAGTAGTGCTTAGAACATGAAATTAAAATTCACTGACAGTGCTAACCCATGTGGATTGTGCACTCTGCAATAATACTGTCAGGAGGGCCTGACCATTGTTTTTCAGCTTGTCAGCAAGAGTGCTATGACATAAAAAACAAACAAAAACTCACAAGTAACATTATCTTAAAGCAGACAAAGATCTTTAACATGTTTTCAGCTTCTGCACAGGCAACAGTTTTGAGCTTTTAAAGAATTGCTGTTACACTGGAACCCACTATTCTCTAATGCCCACTGTTTTTTAACCTTAGACCATTAGATCTGAAATTATCTCTGCTTAAAATATGGAATCTTTTCCTTGTGTTTCACAGCTGACAGTGGTGCAGAGAAGAGAATGAAAAGAGTAAAAGAAATAACACAGAAGCATCTGGAGCACTATGCCCGTGATGGACTGCGAACTCTGTGCATAGCTAAGAAGGTGGGAAAGCACCAGCCCAGTATTGTTTATAGCTTATCTCTGTAATGTCAATAGATTTACTAGAAAAAGATAAAGGTTATAATTCTTCCTGCTTCAGAGAACCAGCCAGATACAGCCCATCTTTTTGTCCCTCTCTTTTCTTTGTCTGCAGTCTTTTATTCCTCTTTTTCTTCGGTGTGACCAGATGATGGGTTTTTAGTCAGTTTCAAAACATTTCTTGCTGTTTCTCTTATGGCAACTCTAGCTGACCTCCTCTACAGTGCTTCCAAGCAAGAAACAAAAAGTCTGCAGAGGATCCAACCTTTTTGTTTTGCTTGACATTCAGCTTTCAAAAATCTTGCCCTCAGGCTGGGTTAGTGTATCTTAGTGTCATACTTTCATACAGAAGTTGTCTATGTGCAACAAATAGGTCATATTCAAGCTCAGGAGAAATGTAGATCAACCTTCAGAAACTGTGTGTTCCAGTTCAGAGCCCCAGCTAAGGGCTGTGTGATCAAGAGTTTCTCTAGGTCATAATTTTGAGGCTCAGCTGAAGGCCATTTGTACAAACTACAAGTTCTTGCAGTTTTCTCTTGGAAAAGGTTTTGTTATTTTAAAGATGACCCAGTACTTTACCAGCTTGGGTAGGAGTTAGGTCTCTGTGATCCCAAATGTTGGCATTCCTCTCTTATTTGAATTTAAAATAAGCTCTGTTTAAATTGTGTTATTCAGGTCTTAACTGAAGATGACTTTCAAAAGTGGGCCAATTTTCGTCGGGAGGCAGAAGCTGCAATGGACAACAGAGAGGAGCTGTTAATGGAGACAGCCCAGCATCTGGAGACCAAACTCACCTTGCTGGGTAGCTGAAATAAGAACTGTCATTGCGTGAAGTATCACTGGCTCTCCTGTGATATTCTTGGCAATCAGAGCGACAACAGCTTATATTAATTTAGATCCAAAAGTCTTCCTCTGAGCTTTGGAAATCTGCAGGCCAGGGAGATACAATCCAATGACAGTGTCTACACAAGTCCCTGTGCATTTTGAGCAGCAGTAACTTTGAAAAAGTGCACTGAAACTATGATGAGCCAGAAGCAAAGAACACACACATCAGCTCTTACTGTGGCTCAGCTGACACAGCAGATAATGAAATTTCCCCAATTCAATCATGTGTCTGTGTCCTGAGATAACCCTATAAAACACTATAAATTAACTTCAGTTTTGAGCACAAATTCCAAGGGAATTTTGATAATTGAACTGTGTTATAAAACCCAGTAACTTACCCACTTAGGAGTTTTGCCAGTGAGTGTCTGCAGTGGTTGCACTGGTCTATTTGCTTTCTGCACTTTGCAAAGTGCTGTTTAATGTTAAAACTCACATCCATTGTCACTTCTGCATCATCCATCACTATGGTATCTAACAACACCATTCTGTTAAATGATGGAGCACTTCAGTGCTTTCTGTTCTATTTTGTTTCCAAACATTTTGTTCTTTAGGACTTTTATTTTTGGAGTTGCCTCAGTCTCATTTTTCTGTGAATACAATTTGCACCCATCTTTTGTTATCCTGCATTGCTGTGATTGCAAGCTATTAGCATTACGGCTTCTCATAATCTCTGCAGTGATTTAAAAAATTAGAGTAATAATGGTAAATGCCATAAGTAGAACACATAAGAGGTAACATAGATCTTGTCAGAATCTGTTACCTTTCCAACTCTTAAGGCTCTGTGTGCTTTCATACTTTAATTTGTGAAAAGTGTTCTTTTAGCTGAAATCGATAGCTATCTTTAATGTACCACAGTTACTGCATCTTCAAACTGACCTCTAGTGGAAGAGATAAGGGGCATTGTAACATTCAGATGGTGATTTACCAACATCATCAGGATGAGTGTTGGCATCTGCTCCTAAGTTTGTGCATTTTCAAAAAGAAAATGTGCTGTACCATTTCTTCTCCCTTTGATGGCTGAAGCATCTAACTTGACAATAGGGACAGCATTCATTTAAATACTCAAAGTTCATCTTTCTGGTTGCTTTGATGGGACTTAATGCATACTTTAAAAATGCATATGGTGTGATTCCTCTGCCAGCACATTGTCATTTTGGATAATTAAGAAGAAATGAAATTCATTGTTCTAGCAATGAGCAGAATGAAGAGCCAGAACTTGACTGCTGACACATTCAGACCTTAATCCAAATGCAGATCTTGTTGCCTGTGTGTTTATTTGCTGGACGATACCTTAGCTCAAGTCTTGATAAGTTCAGGAGCATGACTGGAAATTAAAGAGCTTTTCTTAAACAAGAAAATAGCAATGTGATTTCCAAATAAAGAAAACTGTTTCTTTTCTTTTCCCTTTTGCCCAGGAGCAACAGGGATTGAAGATCGGCTGCAGGATGGAGTGCCTGACACTATTGTGGCTCTTCGAGAAGCTGGGATACAAGTCTGGGTGTTGACAGGAGACAAACAGGAAACAGCAGTGAACATTGCATACTCCTGTAAACTCCTCAACCAGAGGGACACTGTCTTCACCATTAACACTGAAAACAAGGTGAGTAGAGAAAGACAAGATGCACAGAATTTGCTGCCTTGCCCTTCCTTCGTGTCTTGCAGTTTGGCACTGTTTTGCTTTAGACCACATTCAACACAAAACAGTCAACAAAAACCCACATAGCATTAGTCCAGTAACCCTGCAGACCACACAGAACAGGATGAATTGAAATACAAGACACTTATGTAGAGTTTCATTCAATTAGAATACACTTATTTCTCCAAATGAAAATATTCTTTTTAAAAAATACCTGAATCACTAGCTATTACCTGAATTATTAGCTTTAGAAAGAAGGTAATATGCAGTTTAAGTGCCTAATTCCTTAAGAATGTTGATATCTGGATTTTCACCTTAGAATGGAAATTTCAGTTCCAATGATATTTTAACCCTCAGTGATATCTGTTGGAAGACATTTGGAAAGTACTTTGAGTCAGCCAGGAAAAAGTATACAGGTGGAGATTTAATTAAATTCAGAACTTTCTAGTTGCATGTTCCCTAATAGGATTAGACTTGGCCAGAAATTTATTAGCGAACAATTTAATCCAGTATCTTTTTGTGTAAGTGGCATGTCACCTTCTTGAGCACCTAAATACAGTTCTTGTGGGTCAGTCAAAAGCACAGTCACTTCCTTGACATTCCACAGTGGCACACGTAGTTGTTGATGTGCACGGATATTCCCTGAGTTTCCACAGGCAACAAGAAGGGCAGGCAAAGCAAACATACTGCAAAATGAGGATAATCTCTTCAAGGGCACGTCTGTCAGCTCCTGTGACTCACTGGGGCAGGGTGAGCAATCTGTGGTGCAATCCATGGCTATTCCTGAAACCATCCGAACACAACAAGCACAGTCCTAACTTCCCAAGAGTGTAAGTGCCATCGTGGATGGTGAAAGTCAAAGGCTTTAGACAAGCCACCCTGGTTTTTTGCTGGTTCTGGAGCAACACAGGCAGGGTACCAGGAAAACCATGCCTTGATTGCAGAAAGGGAGAATGACCAGCACTGTGCAGAGCCTTGCAGCTCTTCCCTCCGGGCATCCGGGTGGGACAGGTGGATCAGGGGAGAGTGAGTCCAGCATTATGGTTAAAGGAGATCCATTTGCTATGGAGAGGTCAGGCCTGACCATTTTTAAACCCAAAAGCAGGATCCAAAATGTGTGATTGCCCTTTTTGCATTTCCTCGCTGCTGACCTCTTACTTCCCACAGAGCCCTGGAAGCCCCTGAGGTGCCCCCTGAGCAGCTGCTGCCCTTTTCCCGGTGCTGCTCTGTCCTTTCTGTGCATTATCACTCGTGGCCCGCCCTCAGCAGGGACAGGAGGCACCGTGAGAACAGCCTTTCCCTGGCTGGCAGGAGGTGGGGAGGGCAGGTAGGACTTCCCTCCCACACTGGGCAGGTCACCTGTCTCGCTTGCCTCAGTTTTCCTCCCCACAGAAGGGAGGTATACCAGCTTGCCCTTCTCTATAAAGCAATAATTCCTATTGTGAGGAATAATTAAATATACTTAAAATACTGATTGTTTTGCCTGTGATAGGCAATTGTGTGGAGCAGTGAGATGGCCTACTTTCTGACTCCTTTTGTCTGCAGTTAGTAGCTCTCCAAATGAGAATAAAATCCTATGCAAATGTCTGTCTCTTTTAATGTCATGGAAATAGGGAAACATGCAAAGATGATATGGAATTTGGCAAGGAATGCTTTCCTTGCTTCAATGTGTAATTTCATTTGATACACATATCTGCTTTAACAGGAAGCAGAATGAATACATTTAGGATGGAAATTAGAAGATGGTTTCTGCCAGGGAAGTGATGCTGCAGGCAGGACCACCCTGGCTCCAGGAAACACAGCCACTTACCCACAGCACCCTCTGGATCCAGGCTCAGGCACAAGCTGAGCACATATGGGGGCTTGTGGGAATCCTGGTGGTTCAGTGGGCACTGGAGTCACTCCACAAAGAGATATAGTTCCCTCTCTTTCGAAACGGAAACAAGGATGGATCCTGGTTCTGAAAGAGGCTCCCAATGCAGTGAGGAACACACATAATACATACAAACTTTAACCTGTTAATTTTAACCCTTAAAGTGGCTTCAGCTGCTCATTCAAACACTGAAAATGAAATACCTTCCAGGAAGGTGCAACATAAGTAGGTAACTTGGGGGATTCATTTCAAAAGGCAAGCCAAAGCAAACCAGGAATTTCCACTACAATTTTTGGTTTGTTCACAGAAAGATGATGCTTCTTCAATAATTTTTAGAGGTTTTAAGTGTGCAGGCTTTTTATTAGATGTCAGAGGTACATTTGATTCCAGAACCTCCCACTTAAGTGCAATTTAAATCTTGCAAACATCCTACACATGTACCTTATGCAACATAAAGTGAAAATAACATTTTGGAACTGAATCATCACTCAACAAAGCTGACAGAAAAGGTAGAAAAAGGAGTGATTATCTCCTCAGGTATTCAGTGCCATGCACAGAAGGAGGACTTTCAGTACTAAGCAGCAGCAAAATAACTTAGGATCATTCAGGGTTTTCTCTGATAGTGGTTTGTCA
The DNA here is from genome assembly GCA_035583155.1 of Acropternis orthonyx. NCBI lineage: Eukaryota > Metazoa > Chordata > Aves > Passeriformes > Rhinocryptidae > Acropternis > Acropternis orthonyx. The sequence goes on from JAWWEU010000029.1 coordinate 7,227,905, forward strand.
ATTTAGAAGATCTGTATTGGAGAGACAAAAGTGCTCCCCTTGAATCTGTGTGTATTCAATATTAAGTCAATTCTGGTTGTTTGCATCTAAAAGGAGGCTTGGACTAAAACGAAGCAGATTTGCTGAGAGAGAAGGACTTTATTTGTGTTTAAGTCACAGTGCTGGAAAGTAGGAAGTTTTATTTCTGTTCCTGACTCCGACACACACCTGATACATGACCCAGAAAAGGCCAAACTCTCAAAGTTACTGGATAATTTTGAAGATCTGAACCTCTTGTTTCTCTGCTGCAGTTTATTTCTGATGGAAGCAAATGCTGCATTATTTCACAGCATTCATGTCAGAACCAGATTATTCAATCTCCTTTAAAAAAAAAAAAAAAGGATTTTCTTTTTAATTTCTGAACTCTCAGCATTTCAGGAGGCACGTATGTCCTCCTGATGTAAAGATTACTTTATTTTCTTTTTAAATAATTCCTTCAGTCAACTGGCTGATGAAATGTGCAGTGTTTTCATGTAAGGATGACATCCTTGCAATAATCTCCAATCAGATGGGCCAGTCAGTTTTCCCTGATGTTTATCTCATAGGCTTAAACCCACTGGCACGATTATACAAACCCTTGGTAGAGTGCTGTGCTGGAAAGGGAGATGGAGATAACCATTCCTAAAGCCATGCCTGTTTTCTCACAGGAAACTTGTGAATCTCTCTTGAACTTGACCCTGGAGGAGGTGAGGAAGAACTACGAGTTTGACAAACCGCGGAGGAAATTTCTGGGCATTATCCCCAGGTCCTTGTCGGCCCCTGAGGGCCCCAGCGCCGAGTTCGGGCTGGTGATCGATGGGAGGACACTGAGCCTCATCTTCCAGGGGGGCCTGGAGGAGAAGTTCCTGGCGCTGGCGAGGCTGTGCCGCTCCGTGCTCTGCTGCCGCTCCACGCCCCTGCAGAAGAGCATGGTGGTGAGGCTGGTGCGGAGGCAGCTCCGAGTGATGAGCCTGGCAATAGGTACCCCACTCCAAACCTCACGGCACAAAGGGGAAGCAGGTTCTCTCTTTAAGTGTTATGGGAATGTATGGAATTTATTGTGCATGCTATTTTTTGTGCCTCAGATAGATACAGTGAGGAAATAGCATTGAATAATCTTTCCTGATCAAAACACATGTGAAAGTACTTCTTCATCTTTCACTAAATAAATCTGGCCTTCCTTTAAACAAGATGAAGGTGCCCCAAATTCAGAATCTCCCAGCAGTCCCCTTGATGCACATCAGTACAAACACATGCACATGTTCCCTCTGGAATGTCCTTGCTTTGGGCCTGGAAAGCACTCAAGAGTACTCACTAATGTGCCTTTTTGTAAAGCCCTTCTCCTGTCAGATTTTCCCAGCTGGTGAAAACAGCGTTATCCCCAGAGTGGTATTAAGCACTGACTCATTTGCGTTTCACCTCCATATAATGTGAAATGCTTTGAGTTTTCTGCCCCACTTTTGGTAAGTGATGCCACTGAAATCCTTGCAAAATTGATTTTGGTGACTTGCAGCTAGAAAATACACCTCTGTGGACCAAACAGAAAAGGAAGAGTCTGTTGTATTTTAAGGATTTTTGCTTTGCCTTATAGTTCAAAAGATGAGCTTTGAGCCTTCTGCTACATTTACCTTCTCTACCAGCTAACCTAATTTACAGCCTCCACATTGCAAGCAGCAACCATGGCTGTTCCTTCCCTGGAAATTTGGTTATGTGTTTAACGTATTGCTGTGAGTTGAAATGAGCAAAATAACTCCTGAAATTGGCTTGTTACATTGTCTTCTGCAATCCCATTTATCCTGTGGTTTGGAGAATTCCCGTGGGGGCTGCAGAGCGTGTTGCTGAGCGTGTGGAGCTCAGCAAGCAGAACCACAAAATGAGGCAGAAGGAGATGGTGTCAGGGTGTCCATCCATCACCTACCTGGTCCCAGTGTTGGGCACCAGGTCTCCTGGGAAGGAGGGAGGATGTTCCTACCAAGATCAGAGCCTAGAGGTCGTGAATACTTGATGCCCAGTATAAGTTATTCTAATTAAGATGCAGAGAGTAGAGAATAGCCACAATAATGAGCATAGCTAAGGTTATTTTCTTCTTCTGATAGAGGCACTACATATTAATCACCCTTTCTCACACTTTTGTTGTCCTCTCCTGTCTTCCCATTCTAGGTGATGGTGCAAATGATGTAAGCATGATTCAAGCAGCTGATGTTGGGATTGGAATATCTGGTCAAGAAGGCATGCAGGTACCCTGTCAGTTTGGTTCCTTTCCTCTGTTCTCATGTGCTCTCTTGCTGCTTAGTAAGTTCCACAGCAGCCTTGTACTCTCCAGTGTCATCTTTAAAATGCAAGTTGGCATCATTACTGTCATAAATTAAAATGCAGTTCATAATTATGGGTCCAGCCAAAAAAGAGCATTTTGAGCCAACAATTAGCATGCGTGGACAGACATGTGTTTGCTCATAAGCCTGGAAAATTAGCAGATGCCTGTCCAGTTCTATCTTAGCATCTGGTTTCTGACTCCTCTCTGCTACTGCATGGCCAGGTTTTGTGGAATCTTTTCCAGTGTCTTCTGCCCTGAATTCTTTCCCACACATCCCCCTTCCTCCTGCTCCTTAAATGGAGAGTCCTGCAGAGGCAGAAAGTTCCAACTATTTCCTTGAGGGTTAGTTTTTTGGTTTTTTTCCTGAAATATGCAATAGTAGGAAATTATTTCAATGTTCAGATTTCATTATATTGGGTGGGGAAAGGATATATTGTAAGTTACCTTCTATTCCTCTTCCCTAAGGCTGTGATGGCCAGTGACTTTGCAATATCCCGATTTAAACATCTCAAAAAACTGCTTCTTGTCCACGGACATTGGTGTTACGCTCGCCTGGCAAAGACGGTGATTTACTTTTTCTACAAAAATGTGGTAAGATTATTAAAATTACAGATCTTTTCATCCTAGTATGGGCTAATTCAAGGGCTATGGTTTGTGGGGTCTTTTTTGTCCAGTTTTGTTTTTTGCAGGTCACACTCTTTATGAAGCTACGGTTCATGTTTCCTCACGTTGCAAGTTTATTGTGTGCGACTTCTTTCTTAGCAATGTGCTGCATAAAGCACTGAGGAAAATATGGGCTCTAAATATATTCTGAAATAGCATTATTCCAGAGGGGAAGGGACTCAAAGCTTAGTAATTTTATATGGTAGTTCAAGAAACTTTATTAATAATACCCATGAGCCTCAAAATAAAATTTGCATAAGGAAGATCAGATTATTAGTGCCAGAATATAGAAGATGACTCTGCACTAAGAACTGCTAGCCTGTGAAACCTCTGAATTTTTATAGGAACCACTTGCAAGTAATGATGCAGTCATACCTGGCTTTTTTATTAAAAATTTAATGTATATGCAAATGAGCTATGCATTGAAGTATAATGCAAAGTGGAAAAAAGGTAGTAATTCAGTTTCTACAAGACTGTGCAAACAAGTCCATTTGACATGAAATACACTGTGAGCATGAAAGGCCATTTACTTGGAATTCAAAGTATCTGTTTTTGTGGGGGTTTTAATACTTTTGAATAAGGATTACTTCTTATCACTGTTAAATTTTGTAGTGGAAATGAACACTTTCCTTTTTCTGATTGGACATCCTTTTAGAGTTCAAAGGATGTTTATTTGTAATGTGAGATAACTCTCCAGACTGGGATGCTGCTGTTCTATTTTCTCCTCAGTAGCATTAGGGGGCAGGAGGCCTTTGATTCCACATGGACCGCCAGTTTATACACGGATTCTAAAATCAGGTGCTCAGAACTGTAAACAGTTTGCTTAATTATTCTCTGATATGCTCTTGAAGAAACCTAATGGCTTTTTAAAAGCTCTATCACAGTGGGTTGCTGTGAGGCAGACCCTCAAGCTACACTGCTCTATGGAAGGAAGCGCAGGGCTGCCTGCTAACATTGCCTTGAGCCAAAACGGCATTGTTAGGAGGCTCTGTTAGTAACCAGTGTCCTACAGAAACCTCAGAGTGGAACTGTGAGAGACACAGACCACCTAAAGGGTCCAGGGCAGGTGTAAGAGCAGGGGACAGGGTGGGGAAAGGAAGAGGACAGAAAGAACAGACCATGGGAAAAGGGCAGCTTCATGACTCCCCCAAACCAAAATGAAATTAAATCCCATCAGCATGACAGATGTGATTCTACATGTGTGGGGAGGCACAGCACAGCCTGTAACAGGATGCTGGGTTTGTCTTTGCTTCTCCCAGAGCTACGTCAACGTGCTCTTCTGGTACCAGTTCTTCTGTGGCTTCTCAGGCAGCACCATGATCGACTACTGGCAGATGATTTTCTTCAACCTCTTCTTCACCTCAGTGCCCCCTATTCTCTTTGGAGTCCTGGATAAAGATGTTTCTGCAGAAACACTTCTAGGTTTGCCCGAGTTGTACAAGACTGGACAAAAGTCAGAGGTATGTCATGATTGCTGAAATATCTGCTTGATAAGCCAAAGGACCACAGGGTTTTTGGAAGTAGGGAAGGAAGAAAAGAGTTCAGACGTCCTTAGAAACGAATGATCCATTTTATGGTGTCTAGTTTACTGATGTCCACTAAAAGAAGGCACAATTATAGCTGTCAGAAGAGCTGGAACACATGATTGAAGTTGCTTCCTGGAAGTGATGCTGGGTGCTTGGTCACAGTCAGAAAATGTAAATGGGAAGGTTTCTTTGCCATTAAATATGTGGAGCAATCCCAGCATGCTGCATTATAATAAGTGACATTCTAGTGCTCTAGGAAGAGCTTTGTTTGACAAAGAATTTGAGGAACGGAATCCTTTGGGAAGGGATGGTACATTCATGAAATTCAGCTTTAAAGACTGTTGGTTGACTTGTTAATGTTCCTAAGGTCTGTCTTTAGTTAACACCTGTTCAGAGTTAATGCCTGTTCAGAGATAAGCCTTTGGTTTAATCAGCTGCTCAGGAGGCATTCACTCCTGGAGGGAGACCAGTCAGCTATAACCAGCAGTCTAAATGGAAACAAAACAGGCAGCAATTATGTCTGCAGGACAGGCTAGAGATGTGTGTCCCATCCTGATGACTGTTACCTGTAAATTCCTGCAGATATACAACCTGTCAACTTTTATTATTACAATGTTGGATGCCTTCTATCAGAGCCTCATTTGCTTCTTTGTCCCCTATTTGGTAAGTTACAGGTTCATTAATATTCTTATTCTCCTTAAAAAGTAGAAGATTCACTTCTGGATGGTCAGGGCTCATCACATTCCCTCTGCCTGTTCTCTAGGTGTACAGGGACTCTGATATAGATGTGTTTTCCTTTGGAAACCCCATCAACACCATCTCCCTCCTGACCATTCTCTTGCACCAGGCTCTGGAAATGAAAACGTGGGTATGTGTCTGACCTGTCCTGTTCACAGGACTATTGGTTTTTGTGAACACCGTGTCCTGTGCAGGCATGGCATTGTCTCTCAGAGTCATTGCCTGAATTCTGGGTCACAGAAAGTAAGTAACAGATGCACTGAGATGTCACAATGTGCCAGGATTTGTTATTAGCCCCAGGATAACACCTTCATGTGCAAGTGACAGAGTTTGTTTCTGCAGTGCCTTTGGACAGGACAGGACACAGTAGTTGCATATTTCAGTATATGAGGACATGTTACTTAGAGAACTGCATTCACTGTTGTTTTCTAAGTTAATTTCTGGCTATTTATCCTACTGCACATTTCAGTAAAATGGACTACTGGATAAATTCTTTCCTCCTGTGTCACACCAGACTCAGAGTCTCGCAGGGTTACTGTCCTTTTGTGCCCTTCTCGCAGACCCTGTCCCAACTGGTGGCAATGATCTGCAGCGTGGGGTTTTACCTCATCTTCTCTCTGATCTACAACGCCGTGTGCCTGAACTGCAGCCCTCCCACCAACCCCTACTGGATTATGGAGAGGCAGCTCACAGACCCCACCTTCTATTTGCTGTGCCTCATCACCCCAGTCATCGCGCTCCTGCCAAGGTTGGGATGTTTTCCTCTCAGTGTTCCTCATGTGGATTTGTAGGCATTTGAGAGAAGTGACAATAGTGAGGTGTGTAGATATGTGATATGTCAGGCACATGTGTTGCACAGGGATGATTCAGTGTGGAAGTCAGATGCCTGGGTTCAGCTTTCCAGTTCACAAACCATTCCTTTATTCAGTTATATAACCCTAGATAAGTCACTGTACATCTGCTGCTTGTTTTCCCATCAGGAAAACCTTTCTTTCTGGGTGCTTCAAAGTTTACCAGCACAAATCTGCTAAGTAACTGTTCGGTCTCGTGAACACAATGTTGTTGAGCTGATCAAGACTGGAAAGCAAGCCTTTGGAATATTCCTATATGCTTTGAGAGTTACAAAATTTATTCTGGTTTTTTTTTCAGTACATTACAGTTCATTAATAAGTTAAATTTAAGAACATGTTTCTATATGAAACAGTTTTGAGTATCCAGAATTTTAGTTTTACTCCCTGCAACAAATCAGGTATTTTAAAGATAATTTTAACTGAGATCAGACAATATTTGGAGAGGGATACTTATTTTGATAGGTTGCTGGAAAAAAAATGGTTTGAAAAAAGAATTATTCTGTTCCCATATATGTATATGGAAAGCTTACTACTTTTGGTGTTTAATACCTTAACTAATTCTTTAAGTAGATATGCCTTGTTTGAGTTGCACCATTTATTTAAAATCTTTATTTGTGCTTGGACAATGAAAGAGATGGATTGGTTTCACTATCTTGCTGGTTTCCTTTTCAGCCTAATTGCCATGAAGTGGTGCAGCACACTGGTATTGCAAGAATCAGGAAAATATTTTTAGTATCTGATTCTGTAAGGGCTTTAAGGCATTAGAATCTGAGCCTTAACTTTGTCTGAAAAGGAACCTTTCAAGAGTAGATAGTCTTTTTCTTCAAATTGTTATTATTATTTCCCCATTTGAGTTGAGATGCTCTTGTGACTTTGTGTTCCATTATATAAGCTCAGATCAGAATAAACAACACATAGTTCAGTAAGGTCTCCTGTCTTCTAGGCAGGGCATCCTTTTCCAGGCTGTTTTGTTCCTGTGTGAGTTTTGTTTTCCTGTCAGGCCTCATTCACAGTGTCATTTTTGACCTGGAGCTTTGTACCGAGAGCTGCCTCGAACACGTGGCCAGAGAACTCGTACCTCCGTCTTGGGAATTCAGCACAATTAAGATCTTGCTGCCTCAGCAGGTTACTGAACTTAAGGATTTTGTCTTAATATCTTCAAAGCCATTCACAGACTACCCACCCTCCAGTTCCTGTAACAGCTGAGCTGTGCCACCCTTTCCTAAAATACCCTGCATTTTCAGTTCCATTCCATGGTCCATCTCAGCATGCTGCCTGCTCCCACCTCCTTCAGAAACCACTTGGAGCCTTGACATTCTGGTTTCTGGCCAAGAGGTTTTATTAAAATCCCTGCTCTCATCAGTTCTGCCTTTCAGTCCTGCCTTCTGTTCTGGCTGCCAGACCTGAAACCCTGCAGCACTGTGGGGGTCTGGCCTGAGCCCCCCTGCTCCAGGCTTTCCCTGGAGCCCTGGCAGTGCTTTGCAGTGCACCCCCTGCACATCTGCCCACAGAACTGCTCTGCGCTCCTGGCACACAAACTGCACAGCAGCAAGTTCTAAAACCCTGAAGTCTGAGAAGAAGAAAGGGGTCTGAACTTCTTGTCTATTCATTGGCCAGGGAAGGCTCTGTGCCTCTTGGAGGATTTCAACATACAAACCAGATGTGTTTTCCAGCTGTGGAAGGCAGACTGGTCTGCCAGGACACCTGCAGAGACCCGAGAGCGTCTCACACCCTGCAGGGCTGTGGGAAGGGCAGGAGCAAGTGAGAGCAATTCACAGGATGGAAGACAGTTTTCCATCCCTTCTCTGTCCTCCTGTCTGGTCCACCTGCAACTTGCACGGGAATACCCAGGACAGGTTGAGGGGAAAGATGCAGGACAGTTTGACCCACGGGAGAGCTCTGCAGGCCTGGGCTCTCCCCTGCTGTGCTCTGGGTGTCCCACCAGAGCTGAGACTCTGTGGGACTGACCAGCCTGAGCACAGGCACAGCAAGTAGACTTCATCCACTCCTGCTTGTGCAAGCCTGAGAAATCCATTGCCTTAAAAGCCCTTTCTGTGCTGAGTCTGGCTTGTTAGCCTTTTTAATCTTGTTGTACCTCTTTATGCATACATTTAGTAGCAGGATGTGAAGGCAGCAGCTTTCTAACTGCAATGTCACAGAGTCCTCATGTTTGTTTTAAAATACACATGGAGGCCATCTATGTAAAGGTCAAATCCTAATAAAAAGATGCTTTGAAAGAGACTTTGGTTTCCACACAAAGCTGACGTGGCATGGAAGGATGTATGCTCTCTCACTGCACACAATATACAGTTATGTAAGTTCTCTATCCTGCAAAAGGCAGGTAGGACAAATTTTTATTGCTGCTTTCTGAGCAAATCCAAAGGTGAGGGGATTTAATTTCTGTTTCTGTTATCTATCAAATTAAGATCCCTTTTGTAGCCTGTTTTAGCAGCATAAATATAATTTCAAGCTTTTGAAATACTGCATCTCTTGATCAGCCTTTGTGGATCTTTCTTCACTGGTCAGCAAACGCGCAGTTGTAAATACTAAGTAAAGGATCATATATACATACAGTTGACTCTATACAGGTCAAGATAAGTATATAGTTACATGTTGCATTAAGATCCAGGAGTCATCTGCCAGGTATAAGGTGTCTACAGATGCCTGCAGAGCAATGGAAAATTAGAATCTGGATTTGTGTTATGTGGTACACATTATGGAAGGAGACTGGTAAAATAATCTGTTCTCTTCCTCTTTCACCAGGTTCCTTATTTTTGCTCTACGAGGAACCTTTGGAGCATCTCTGATTCTGAAAGCACAGCAAATAGATAAACTTCCTAAAGGACAACAGGATCTTGAAATCCAGAAACTGAGATCAAGAAAAGAAGTTACTTCTGGTGCATCACCTGCATCTAATGATGACCTTGACCAAAGCATCAGCCACTTATGTGTGTCCCCATTTTTGCATCCAGCAGCAGCAGCTCTGTCCCAGGGGGACACAGAGCGTCAGGGACTTTCTGCCTCTGAAGTGAATCCTCTTGGGAAATGGACACCTGAAGAAGGCTACTATTTCTATAACAGGTGGGCAGAGGAAGAATCTGCTGCTACAGACTCTTCAGCAGGACCCTTCTCTGGCCACGATCTGCTTGCACCCAGCAGGGGAACAGCCCCTGGGCAGGATGGTGGCAGAGTGACCAAAGACAATGCCCCCAGCTTTAACTGTGGGAGCCACCGGCGCTCAGTGAGCGCAGTGACACTCTGAGCACAGTCACAGAGAGGGAGGGACACCACAGGGAACAGCGCCTGTGCCTCACCCTGGTGCTCACCACAGAGAGAGGCCTGTGCAGCAGTGCAATACCAGCCCGAACATGCAGCTTTTCCCAAGGGCAAGTATGCTCTGGGTTTGCCATCACAGGACTTCTTGACCTTCCTGGCTTTGTCATATTAGAGGAACAACACATGAGCATCACACAGTTGCAGAGAACTGCACAATTACTTTCTTTCAATCGATGATTTTGTACCACATTAATAGGGAATAATTGTACTTGTGAGGTTCCAAAGTTATTATCCTATTGAGGTAATAGAAGGACAATCCATTCTTTATTAAACCAAGTCTTAAAGCAACACATTCCACCCTAATTTTTACTATCAAAGTCTTAAAAAGACCTTACTGACTCAAAAATGACAGTTCTGCCTGGAAAAATTGTTGCCTTCAAGTACTGAAGGTACTTGAAGAACAACAAAAATGGAAGGACACTAGAGAATGTTCCAGTTTAAAATATATGGACTTTATACATATAACATCACGTCTATAGCCTGTTTTCCCTGAAAAATAAGCTCAGTATTTTTATGCAGGTAGTGATTCGACCTGATACTCTTAAGAAAAGGACAAATGAGTTTATAAAGAGTAAAAATACAAATACTGAACTACAAGAACTGCCAGGATAACTCAATGATAAGTGGAGTCTACTTCTTCATACCTACAAGGGTCGACAGATAAAACAAGTCATTCAAGGATTTATGTCCTAGAATTCTAAAGTTGTCCCCGTTTTTTCATCTAGAAATTCAGTTTCCTCCTTCCAGTCTTTATATTATAATGTAGTGTTGCTGCATCCAATCAAGTATAAGTCATGCTCCTCCCCACAGTTGGTCACATTCAGTAGTTGATGAGAACTCAATAATGGAGATTTTTTTGACAAGCCATATCTGAAAGCCACTGATCACACTGTAGTAAGTACATGGTGTAGAATGACCAAAACATGAATAATATGTTCCCCCCTTTTTGGTACCTCGGGACAAGATGCAGGGGAAAAACCCACAAGGTGTCACCATCATCACTACTTATTGCAATGCAATGAAAGGTGACTTTGGTATTTCTTATAGAAATGTTGACTAGTAAGACCATTTCTCAAGTTTTTCTACACAATTTGGGATAAAATCTTAACTAGTTTTAAGTTCAAGCCATCAGCACTTTTGTGAATCTACCACTGGTTCTGATTTAAGTAAGTTTTTAGCCTTTTTTATACATGTTGTATTAATTTAGCTATTTAATACCTATCAAAATGTGTGATCTGTTTAATAACCTATTTAGCAAATACTAATTTAACTTCTGTGTGTTGTAATAATTACTGTAACTGGAGTCTTCAAGTTCTTACTTTAAAGCAACTCAGGCAAAACAGAGCAGTGTATCTGCCAGGGGGACTTCTGGTAACCAGAGTGTATGTAGAACTGCAATTGTTAAAGTATCAATTGTCAGCTGTAAAGCAATTCAGAAAGAGATTTGTTGCATGATGTACAAAATGAAGGGAATTAGGCATAGCTGAGACTATTGTTAATGGAGTGTGAGATTGCTCAAATGCTGGGAATGGACCTGGAGCAACAGGACTGAAGATCGAGCCCTCACAATTCATAGCCATGTTTTTATATTAAATGGTCCATTTCCTTTGAACTTCAAGAAGATGTCAATTTCTTACACATTTTATTACAAAATGTGAAGTGTTTTTATAGTAATAAATGTAATACGGTCATGACTTGGTGTGTTGTTGAGAGGACAAAAACAGAGGTGGAGGAGGGGTTTTCCTTGTCATCCATAAGCAAAAAACTCATGTTTCCAGAGGCCGCTCCTCTATCTAGTGGGAATGGTTATCATAAAATCTAGATAATAAACTTCTCTGGATGTGCAAGAGGCCAGACAGGTTATGTTTAAGCAAATCTGGAAGACCCGTAGGCATTCCTGAATTGAAAGCCAAGAACTAATTTCATGTTTTCTCATCACAGGTTCTGTTCTACCATGCATTTTGCCCTGAGAGCTGGGCTTAGGTTCAGAAATGTCAAAGAGGTAGGGGGGGTTCTTCTAAGAAGGGGAGTGAAGGAAGAATTGATTTGGCCCTCCAGCAAAAATAACCCCTAAAGGCTCTTTAGGTTAGTGATGGAGTCCCTGCTATATCAGGGAATCAAAGAAGTGGAAGAGTCCCTTTCTAGGACGTTCTAGGCTTTAACCAAAAATAGCTACTTCAGTTAAAAGAAAAAAAGAATCCGAATTTGCGTGGCTGCCTTAAATAATTGTACAGCCAGACCTACAAACTGTTCATTCTATTGTGTGGGAGATGGAGGCAAAACAGCCCAATGGATGAATTTACCTGGGGAGTTTGCAACACAGAGGAAGACCATCCCTGATCCTTGAGAGGAGAGAAAGCTGGAATACACAGCAGCAAAAGGCAGCACACGGAAGGCCTGGCCCTGCACTGCAGAGCTCTCTCCAGCTCTCCCTGACAGCTCTCCTCCCAGGTGACAGAGCTGGCAGCCCTGCCCGAGGCAGATGCTGGCTCAGTTCGGGACAGTCACGTCACAGTGTGATCTTCTCTGTGCTCCTGGGGAAGCGCTGACCATGAACCAGCTCATGTTCAAAGGATGGTGAACAGGCACTTCCCTTTGATCATGAGGCAAATTAGCTGAGACTGTCAATCCTTTGGGGAAGCAGGATTGAGAGTTAAAAGACTTCTTCCTCCCGTGAAAGCAAGCCTACAGCAAGACAGCAAGTCCCTTAAGGAATTTATTTGGAAGAGAGGAAGTGTATTTACTAAATGGGTTCTTTAGACCTAACTGGATTTCTGAGGTAGCTTTATTTATTTATTTCAAGACATATTTAATAATACTGTCAAGATCCATGTTCCATTAATTCTAATGTGAATGTTTCACAACAGAACAGGTGTCTCACTTTGTAATGTATTCTCTGGTGATAGTCAACATTTCATACACTTGGACTACAAAACATTAAAATTAAAGGGGTTTTGTGAAAGTACTTGCATTCTTTTTATTTTGGTCTATGATATTATTATAATGGTACTGTGTATACGGCTGTGCTTTGAGCTATACAGAGCTATACCTGTGACAAACTGGAGGTGGCATCTCACACAGAGCTGAGCAGGAGGTGACCTGCCAGGTCTCTTGGCAGTCCCTGGCTGCTTGCAGTGGTCAGTGAAGGGCCATCCATCGCGTGCTCAGCACAGGGGAGCTGTTCTGGGTGGTTTTAACACCAGGTACAGGAAATGTGTACACATGTCCATACTTCATTCATGTCTGTCTTAGCACAAGTTGGAGATGTGGTCTCTGACAGTTAGAGCTGATTATCTGCTGGAAATCACCAACAACTGTGCTGTCTGAAATCCAGAACTGTTCAGGTGGGAGAGAAGCAGGAATCCAGTTTGTTCTCTTACATATCTCAGATATACAAAACCAGCTTTAAAACTATTTGGAAATAGCTGTGCATCGTGCTCCAGCACAGAAGCCACTTTTCCCAAGGATGAATTGCATATATTTTGTCATTTGTTGGCTGATGCTGCAATGTTTAATTCATTTGTTTGATTGCAGTTTGAGATGGTGTATGAGTACAGAGATATTTGCTTTAGGGGAAAGGTGACTGCAGGCAGGATGTGGAATGATTAGGTACTTGTAAGCATCACTGATGAGGAAAAATATAAATGTGAAGACAAGAGACTCTTGAAGATAATGATCACAGAAGGTGGGATGTAGAGAGACAACCAAATAATACTGAAGATCTATAAAGTACTTTTGACATTGCCGGTGACTGGAACTTGCTGCAATTATCAATACAGGAGACAACTGTGAACAGAACTTGCTGCCTGGCTCTTTAATATAACACCTGCTTATTCTAATCTCCACAAACAACACTGAGCTTGAATAGAGTCTGAATTGCTATTTTTCAAGGAATGTCAGAGGGGCAGCTGTTTTCTGAAGGCATGGAAGGCAAGTATTATTCACCCACCATTCCCAGCACAGCTACCGAGGTATCTCCCACCTCCAACCACACTTGGCAGGTTTCTTTCCATGTGAGTGCCCAGAGAACTTCGGTGGTTATTGAGTTCTTCACTGGGAGAGCAGAGCTCTATAAATTATCAACAAAAATGACTACAGGGTCCTGTTTTGGCTCTACAGAAGCTGAATTTTGACCTTGACTTGACTGAAACCGGATCATTAGCTTCTGCTTTGTTTCTGCCATTACTGTTCAACACAACAAAGCTGAGATGATCTTTATGGGACTGGGAGAGGAAGCAGTAAAAATAGTTACAGTAAGTAGCCAATACATTGGAAAGGAGTCAAAACACAGATGGTGATTTCCTTTTGTATGCTTGTATTCTTCCCTATTTTACTAACATTGTTCTATTTAACCTCAAACCGATCATTATGGGAACTCCTGTATATTTATTGGGTTTATTCAAACAAGAACAAATATAAATAAATAGGCTGCAGGCAGGTCAATGGAGCTCATTTGAAATCAGCTGGATTCAACTGAGATTTTATTGGTGCCTATCTTGTTTTGATAATACTTTAATTCTAAAGACTTCTGCCAGGAAGAACAAACATCTAAATATGCTCAATCTGAATGGCTCCTCTTTCGCAATGTTTAGGCAGCTTGTGACCAGTAATGTCATGGTGTAAATCAAGATCTGAAGAGCAAAGCAGACTCTTCCTTCTGTTTCTGGGTACCTGGGATGGAGTGAGAGATGGACTAGTAAGTACCAAAACCAGGAGTGCACTGGAATCATAAAGGAAGAACATGAATGTGCCCAAGACCTTCTGAAGCTTTTCAAACAAAAGTCTAAAACTACTTTCAAGGATTGTTGAGAGGTCACTCAGGGTTTGAAGAGTCCATCTAACGTGTTTTATGGGTAAAACAAGTAAAGTTTGCACCCATGAATGTTCTCAGTTACATAAGGTGACTGTAAGAATGGCCACACACTTACAATAGGCTAAAATGAACTTGCTTTTAATCTTGTTTTGAGAGGAGGTGATGCTGTAAAGATTCAAATGTGATTTCTCAAAAATTTGGAATGTATCAAATTATGGGAATCTGTTCTTAAGATCCTTTGCTTCATTTCATAATCTCCAATTTCACAGTGAGGAAGCAATACAGTCCAGAGACATCAAAGAGCTGGAATTGTGCTTGCAGCTATTAGTTCTTAGATAAAAAAAAAAAAAAAAAAAAAAAAAAAAAAAAAAAAA
>JAWWEU010000029.1:7248645-7300288 GCA_035583155.1 Acropternis orthonyx
ATGGATGGATGGATGGATGGATGGATGGATGGATGGATGGATGGATGGATGGATGGATGGATGGATGGATGGATGGCTCTGGTGTCCACTGACCCAGGACAAACAGGCATTTTGCTATATGAGTTGACACAGCAAGTCCTCTTTCAGCAGCCTGAAATAAATCTTGAATTTTGTGATTTCTGCTCTAGCATTCCTGGCTCATGCCGGGCTGAGAGCAGCTCCCCCATGCCCCACTCTGCACAACCCCAGGGAGCCTCAGCATCAGGAGAAAAAGGAGCAACAGAAAAAAAGGACAGGCTGAGGAGCAGATTCCTCAGTGGGACAACAACATGCCGTGTTTGCAGCATGGTCAGTGGGACGTGGTGCTCTGATGTGCCCTTGGGGGAGCACAGGCTGTGTTGAATGCAGCCAGGAGAGTGAGCCCAAGTTCGAGGCAGGACTTCTTCAGGATCAGCTGCCTCGGGCAGCAGCTTGAGGAACCACAAAACTCCCACCAAATGCTCATGGCAGGATCTGACTTGTAGGGGAGCAGATTTCCCTGCCACATTCACTCAACAAATGTAACTGAGGACGCTGATTAAATTTCCTTGAGTGCTATAGAATTTTCATTTCTATCTCCATCACTCTTTCCTAGCATTGCTGGGCAATGAGCAGGGCTGAGGTGCCTCAACAGCACAAAGCTCCAGGGCACACAACCTGCAGCACTCCTGCCTGCCTGCCAGATAAGCTCTGCCGTAAGGTCTGACACCAATGTATACACATTTATTTATGCTGCAACATTCCCATGCCTTCACAAAACAAAAATTTTATTAAGCAATTTTTCTCTGCCTACATATATTAAAAAAATTATATAACAACTGATGGTAATTAAAAAACTAAGCCTGGCCTTGCTGCTGCCAGTCAGAACAGTTCTTAGCCCATGGGCTGGGATGAAACCAAACCAGAACAGTGAGGCAATCTGTGCTCACAACAATCCTTGCCTTCTCCCCATTTGGTCCTCAGCTCCCTTCCATGACTGGATATTTTCCATGAGAGAACAGGAGCATCTTGTTTTCTCCTAAAGTCACCAAGCAAAGCAGATAGAACTGCAAAAAACTGAACAGCAAGAGCCTTGCTGCCTCAAACCCGGGTGGGATGAAAGGTAAAGTGACAGCAGCCCCCAAGGACAGCTGTTCCCACAGGCCTGTGGGGGGTCCTGTTACCCTTCCATGCTCTCTGGAGGCTGGAGCAGCCTGGGACCAAGAGGGTACCAGAGCAAAGTGGTTTCCAACAGGCAGCAGCAGAGGAGTCCCCTTGGGATCACCGAGAACATAACACAGGATCCAGCAAAAGAAAGAGTGAAAAACCAGTTTATACGATGGTTTTGGCTTTTTCTACAAACTAATTAATCACTGAGGGAATCTACCAGCATGGCATTTCATCTGGCTTTCAGTTTCACATTCCATCTGTAGTAAAAACTATCTTTGCCTTTTTATTTTTTAAAGCTTCCCCTATTTTACTTCACCCCTCCTTTCACTGACAAAGAAAATACAATTTTCATCTTCTTTTATCATTACATATCTCCACAACTGCTGGAGAAAAGCTGAAGTAAAGCTGTAACCCGAGGGACAGTTTGGATTTCTTCATTTCTCCCATTTAGGAGACACATGGAAATAAGTTTGATTTGTTGTATGAATACTTTGCGGCCCAGTGACTGATGAGGGGATGAGCTTCAGCTTAATACTTTCTCCTGTGGTTATGTCACAGCACCAGGTGCTTGCATTTCATCTCATGGATAGAAGAAAAGTGGTAAGTGTGCAGACAATATTCAGCATTGATAAAAGGATTGCTGGTGGGTGGGAAACAAGCAGGAAGCCCCTGGAACACTCCTGGCTTACTGCACGGGGAGGTCCCTCCGGGAGCTGATGTGCACCAGCCACACAGTGAGAGTGGAGATGTCTGGAAGGCACACAAAGCCCAATGTACCTTTGTCTCCAGACACTGTGTGTGCAACCACAAGAGAAAATCAGTTTCTGTTCCAAATGGTTAAAAACCCTTTGTATTAATCAAATCAATGCAAATGATGTAATTTAAATGACTGGCAGCTGTAATGGGCTGTACAAAGATACTCTGCCAGCTTAAGGAGAAATGGGAACGCAATCAGCTCTCCAAGCTGGAGAAGGAGCTCACAGCTGAGGTTAAAAGCACAGAGATGAGACAAGCCCCTGTTGCGTGTCTCTGGACTCACAGTGGTGGAGGGTTAATGGATCTCTCCAAAAGAGACCTCCTATGGATGTGTCCCTGCTTCTGCTCGCTAAAAGCAGGGCAATACTTGTAGGCATCCAGTGCTCAGATCAATCCTCAGTTCCTGATAAATTTGTCTGCAGTGGTGCAAAAGGCTTCTCCCCACTAAGATCAGTGTCCCTGGTCGGGGGGGTCCTGCCTGCAAGCTGATTGACAGTGTCTGCTGAGATGCTGACACTGCATCTCCAGCCAGAGCTGCAGGGCTGCAGTCAGGGAATACAGCAGCAGAGCAGAGTCTCCGGTGAAATTCCCCGGAGAAGGAGTTTCTCCTGGCAGCTGTTCCTGCTCTTACACACGCTCCTGTTTGATCCACCTCTGGGCAAAGCACACAGGCTGATTTAAGCTGCCAGTGATGACAATCAAGGTCAGCCTTTGACTTTGACTTGAAATGGTATTCCTCTGCTTAACCAGCCTCCTGAGGGTGTGAGTCACACAGGGGATGGGTTGAGCTCCTACCAAATACCAGAGGAAGAGCAGCTCCCTTGTCTCTCCACCTTCCTGCCCATGCACCTTGAGGCTTGGGACTAATGGTCTTTGGGAAGCACTGCAGCTCCCAGGAGGGTGCAACCAAACTGGGGTTTAACACAAGGAGAGGTGGAAGTGGAGGGGACTGTTTAAGGCACTGGCTGAGCTGGGAGAAGAGGGAAGAGGGAGAGAGGGACTGAATAAAACACCAGCTCAAAAGTGATGAATAGAGCTGTGTGCTGTGAGCAATCTTTCTTGTCCTTGCAGAGAGGACTCCTGCTGTGTTCTGTGTTAGGTAACTTCTGGGGATGAAAAGCTGCAGGAAAATAGTGGTTTATGCCAGAGGAATTACGTCTTTAGCCACTGTCCTCACCATGTACCATAAGTCACAGAGATGAGGTCTGTTCCCTGTGTCACTCAGGGCAGTGACTGTCCTCCCCTGAAGACTTGTTTCACCCAAGTCTTTTTGGTTCAAGGACCTCCACAGGACAGTTGTCCAATTCTAACATCCTGATAAGGGGTTCAACTGCCTGTATTTTATAGACTCCATATACAGTGAAAGGACACCACCCAGCTTGCCCCACTGCACAGTTTCCCTGGAGTTCTGTAATAAAATAAGAAAAACACTTTAAAGAGAAGATACTATATTGAGTTATCTTACTCAAAATTAAATTAGCATTTTAATGTTGCTTAATTAGTTAGTTGCAGAATTTTTGTACACCAGTTTATAATATTGGGAAAGGGTGTTTTACAACATTGCACATACAAATAATAAATTGTGCAACGCAGATGTTGCCACTAATTGTAATATTTTAAGTGAAGAGGAAAACACTCTGCTTAGCCTTTAATTAGTTGTATTCCAAGCACACACAGAAATAAAAATTTATTTGTCTTTTAAGTAAATACCATCTGCAATATATTTCTATACCACAATCTAGTGCAAAGCCTCTCTGCAGCCTGCTATGCTTCTGCATTTTTGTCTTTATGGGAGAAAGCCTGTTGATACAGCCAAGGTAAATGGGCAGTGATGGTGGTTTGCAGAGTGGCTTTGATGTGAAATGTGCCCCCAGACTTCTCCAGTCAAACTCTCAGCTGAGTTCAGGCTCGTGGTGCCCTTGCCCTGATAGCAGGAGAGCACAGCAAATGTCTGCCTGTCCCCCTGTGTGTGTGTGTCACTGGGCACAGGGGGACAAGCAGTGGGACTGGCACACTGCAAGGCACAGAGGGGACTAGAGAATGACTTGCTGAACCACACACGTCCCAGTTTTATGATCATGTGAGTTTATGATCATGAAAGCAGTGAACTGCAGGAAGCAGCCAAAAGCACCCATTGGCTCTTTGCAGCCAGCATCTCTCAACATGCTGCACCACCACAGAGTCTCTGCCTTCTGTGGAAGAGTTAAGTCCAACTGAAATAGCCCCTAATACTGGCTAATTTATTTTCCCATTCCCATTTTGTGTTTCCAAAGCATAAAAGACACCAATGTAAATGCCTAACGCCCGAGGAATGAGGCCACGTTTGTTGCTGTTTACTGCTGTACAATTTGCATGTACAAGTTTCCCCCCAGCAGAGTTACAGAACATGCAAAGGAAGAGGTTTAGTTCCATGTCAGAGCGTGGCGAGTTATTTATGCCCTGGGACCAGCAGCTGGCAGAAGCAGCACTGGGAGGAGGCTGAGCCAGCTCCGGGCACTCCTGGCACCAGGGCTGCTCAACACCAGAGGCCTTTAAGCTCAGCCCAAGGGCAGATAAGCAGGACTTGCTGGGTGCATGGCAGGCAGCTCTGTCGAGGGGAGTGGCACCTTTCCCCTTTGGCTGTGACAGCTCAAGCATCTCAGAAACATCTTATCCAGACGCTGTTGCTGCAGTGCAGCCCCAACACTCTGCAGGCTGAGCTTTGGCAGGATGGCCATCTCCCTCCCCAGTGAGTCAGGCAGGCACTGCCCCCCTTTTGGGTCCCTTGGAGTCATACTCAGCACAAGGAAAGTGCTGCAAAGGAGCCATCTCACCTCCCCCTCCCCACCTTTGCAGTGCAACAGGAAACCAAAAACTAATAAATTACCTACCACTGCTTTTTTATGGGGGATTTTACATCTGAATTTTACATCTAAACCTTCATATCCACTATTCCTTCTAAACTGACTTTTAAAATGTACCCAGAGCCATGCCTGAATCCTGGTGACATGTGAATGCTAGACACTATGGGAAAGGGAGACACGTGGTTGTCATCCTCTCCTCCAACTGCAGCTGTAGTATCAGTTCATCTCTAAATCAAGCAGAATCAAAACCTGGAAATCTTTTTTTTAATGTTTATTTCATCATTTCTCCTTAGTTTTTGTTCTTGGGGAACAAGAGGGAAGAAAGGGAGGAAATTATTAACTATAGGGCTTGTGGTGGTCTCACAAAGGGTAAATAATTTTAATTTGTTTTAATGAGCTGCCTGTGAACTCTTGGGCATGGCTGCAGTGTTTGGGAGCACTGAGCTTCCAGGCAGCGTGGCTGATGCACGTGGACATCCCTCCTCCCCTGGTCCTCCCCCCCGACTCCAAGCCACTGGCAGCCACATGCCAAGCCTGGGTAGCCTGTCCAGCCCTGGCACCAGTGCAAGGTGCCAAGTGCTCTGTGGGCAAGTGCCAGCCTGGGGACCAGGAGACCCTCCCTTCAGTGCCGCTCACCCAGCATCAGCTTCTCCTGGAGGCTGGCCCTCCTGAATTACCATGCAGTGACCTGCACACAGAATAATTAGCTTACAGATTTTTTTATAAGAAATCTGGTAGCATTCCAGGTAGCCCTACCTTTTTTGTCTTATTAATTTTGCTCTGGTTAAATGAAATCTGATAAACTAGAGACTGCTATAAGACCCAGAGAAAATTAGGTTATGTAACCTCCTTTTTATTTATTTAGCATGGTATCAAAGTTGTTTCTTATCATTCTTCAGGTACATTGTGCTGAGGAATAAATTAAACTGTCTATTCAACAATAAAGAACCGATTTTTCTGCTGCTAATTTTCTCTCTCTTTCTCAATTCTCACTCTATTATTAGGGGGAAAAAATAACAAGCTGAGCTGAAGCCGGAGGAGCCCGTCCAGCTTTGTGCATCACACCTCACACGATCCAAGTGGTCCATCTATCGGCCTCTGCTCGACACGACAAGCACCAAAGTCAAAAGTACAATGATGTTTTTCTTTACATAATTACTTGATGATGTTGACAAACGCAGTGACAGCTGTGCCCTTTTTAGGGCGAGATTTGTGCAGAAACCAAAGTCACGTACATCCTTTCCCTGGGAGCGCTTCCCCCTCCCGCAACCCCGGCCGAGCTCGGGGGCGGCAGCGCCGGCGGGGGCTGCACATGGACCCCACCCCGCTCCCGGGGCCAAATCCTGCTCCCCACGGATCCGCCCCGCGCCTGGGCTGCTCCCTCCGCACAGCGGGATGGGGGGCTCTTTGTACACTGTGATGGGGAGAGCCGGCGGAGACCCGACAGTCTCAAAAAGGAGGGGAGGGAGGGACGGAGGGAAAGGGAAAGGGAAAGGGGAAAGGGAAAGGGAAAGGGAAAGGGAAAGGGAAAGGGAAAGGGAAAGGGAAAGGTAGCTGGGGTCAGAGCTACCCCTTGGAAGACACAGCAGGGCCGTGGGGTTTGGCAGGTCACGGCCCCTTCCCGATTTCCTCTGGCACAGCGGGATGAGCCAGCCGTGGCACAGCAGGCAAAGCTCAGGGCTCCCACCAGGCTGGCTCTGTGCTGGAGGCATGCAAGCAAGGACAGCGGGATGGGCAGGGAGCAGGGTTCGGGTACAGCCGAGATGTTCCCTCGCTGCCCTGCCATGGGTCCCCTCTGCCCCGCTCCCCCGGCACCGCAGAGCAGCCGTGCCTGCTGCAGCAGAGCAGTCGGTTCCCCTGCACCCGCAAGGTAAAAAGTACACAACCCCTAAGATAAATCCACCTCTGCCTCTCAGAGCCCTCAGTAGCAGGGCAGGTCTTCCATAAACCATGGTGTGTTTATGGGGAAGGCAGGAGCAGGCTGAAGGTAACTTGCTCAAGGTCACCAGCCCAGCAGTCACTGGTTATTGGTGGTTGCAGCCACTACAAATGGAATGGAATGGAATAGAATGTGTTTGCAGTCGTTTTATTGCTCCATTTTACCCAGAGGGCAGCGAGGGCAGCAGCATCCCGATTCACCCCCACAGGCTGGGTCTCCTTAGGGGCAGGTTGGTGCATTGTGCCATCCCTGACCCCCAGGGATGTGGGGTGTTGGCAAACCCCAAGGAGTAGGGCAGGGCATGTCAATCAGCAGCACATGTGCACACACGCGTGTGCAGGTACGTGTGTGGGGTTCCCCTCCCCGGGCAGGCTCTGAGGGTCAGGGCAGCACAGCCAGGTCTATCCCATGACATTGCACTGCAAATATGGAACTAATGGAGACCTGACCCAGCAAATAGATGAGCAATTGCTGAAAGGCCCTGAGGTTCTGCTCCTGTGCTAATGCTCTAACTGTCTCTGTTAATCTCAATTAGGCAGAAAAGTCTATACTTATTAAAATTGTCAGCTTTCTATTTTATGTGCGTAAGGGCAAGAGAGAAGTCAAGTAAATGTGTGGGTGAGACTGCTGAGGGAAAGCACAAAGTACACAGACACAAAAGCCCTTTTGTCCTTCTCCTTTTTTTAATTAAAAAAAAATGGGCTAGTATGACACCAGGGCTCCTGAGTATGGGAAGAATCTGCTTCCACTGGGCAGTGGTGCTGTTCCAGAAGCACCAGAGACAGCAGAAGGTGCCATGCAGGTCTCACCAACCTGGCATCTCCAGGGCATCTTCCAGCATTAAGCTGGAGGAGAGGGGAGAGTGCAGTTGTTTCTCAGCCCAAGACAAATGATTGCAGGAAATTTTACCCAGCATAGGGCAATGACACATTATAGCACAGAAACACTTTCTGTGTGTATCTGGGGGTGTTTCCACATGTGCTTTGGGGCATCAGTGCAGCTACAAATGGCATTAACAGCTAGTGATTTTTTTCATCTTATTTTCAGTATGACTTTCTTGTCCTGTTTCTGCTTCACACCTGCTGGCCTGAAAATGGCAGTTCACCAGTTCAGATTTCAACATTAGCTTTGGTAGGTATCGGGTTTGTGTTTATATAAAGGCTATGAAAGACTTCAGGTCTTCTGTTTAAATCAAAAATAAAATCAATCCTTTAATTTCCTTTTCTTTTTTTTTTTTTTTTTAATGACAACAAAACTGTGAACACAGGTAGGAAAATAATTGATGCATTCTAAGAAACTGTCAGGTGTGAAAGATGTTGAAGGCTCAACAACCCTATTAATGCTATGAAAAGGTGTTAGACAGCAGATTTATGTAGAAGCACCAGCACAGCATAAGATATATATGACAGAAATTAAGACAACAAAATTCTGTGCAACCACTCCACATTTTTTCACTTCTGGAAGCAGCGTTGTAGCACAAGACTGAACCCAGCAGCTGCAGAGAGATATGGGGCGGGTCCAGGCCCACCCAGACAGAGCCCTCATGAGCACTAAGTGCCCCTGGGCATTCCCAAAGGGGTTTGGGCAGCACAGCTGCGAGTGGCAGTGCAAGGGCAGAGCTGTCTTTTCTCCCTCCCTCCGTGCTTCTGTTGCTACATCACTGCCCAGACACGGGATTGAAGTGTTTCCCCCCCTGCAGGAGCCTCCCCTCTCCTGCCTTTGGCACTCTGTCCTGCCCGTCCAGGTGCCCACAACAGGACAGTGTCCATCTCCCCTGCTACCAGCAGGGTTGCCCAGGTCCACACCCTCCCTCGGCACCATCCCAAAGACAGGTGGGTCCCTATAGCCATGTTCCTTTGTGAACCTCAACATGAACACCCCAAAAATAGTCAGGTTTGACTTATTTTCCAATATTTGTAACCAGGCTGAAAGAGCTGGGGGCACTTTTCAAAGACAATCTGTCTGTGCTGAGTGTGGTGCCCCCCGAGGAGGTGGGTTTAGTGGTTACCTCCTTCCCTGCCCCTACCCCTCCGCACTGTGTCCTTTCTCCTGAACTGCACGGGATCCTGCCCTGCTCAGGTTTAGGAAAAAGACCCCTTTTTCCATGCAGCTGTGGATAAGCCCACTGAAAAGGATCTGCCATGTTTGTGTATAGATAAAGCACCATGACGGAAAAACAGTAATAGCCTGAGGTTTGTCCCTTTTAATCAAAAGCAAAACAAAACCCCTGAAATGCATCAATTTCCCATTAGAACTGGAAATGTACTGACATCCCACGATATTGCCTTTGCCTGTTCTACTGGCATTTCAGAAGTTTAAAATGAAAAATTAGCTTTCAAAAAGTGGGATCTTCTTGATTAGAAAAACTTGTTGAAACTGTAATGGAAAGATCAGAACAACTTCATTAGTCTTCATTAAATAAAATAAATGTTATTTCTATTCCCTTCACATACAATCATATATTACAGCTATTAATATTGCAGAGATGTTTCTTTTATCCCAGCATTTAATGTATAAAGCTGCAAACCTCCTTGCATGAAAAACAACTTATGATCACCAGAATGACATGCAGTTCATCTTTTTTACGTTCATTAATTTTCTGTAAATAGAGCACAGTCGCTTTGCATTGTTTGCACTAATGGAGAGCTCAGAGCAGTTTACCCTGTTACTACTTATCATTTATTTGGGTGATAATTTTAAAAAGCTTTTAAATTAAAATGATAAAGATGGTTAGGGGGAAAGATACAGCCTTTCAGAATGTTTCAAGCGTGATAGATGATCCCAGCAAAAAAGATGGTTCTCATTTAAGAGACGTGCCAGGGCTGGCTGCACATCTCAAGCAATTTTTCAAGCCCCCCACCTTATTTATTTTAGGCATCTTGCCCAAAGCCGTTTTGGAGCTTAATCACAGCAGCCTCCTGCTCGTCGCCCCTGCAGGGGGCTCAGCCCATCCAGCCGGTCCCGGGGCTCCTGCCAGCACAGGGGGTGGCTTCCCCCTGGGTGGGGTGTGACAAGTGACCCACCACGGCTCTTGGGCTGATGCCCAGCTTGGGGGCTGAGGCAGCTGCCCCCAGCACGGGGGTGGGGATGCCTCCAGATAAACCACTGCATCCCTCAGCCCGCCCGAGACCCACTCAGGGCAGGGGGAGGTGGCTCAGGGGCAGCTCCTGCCATACCTGGTGCCATATTTGCACCCTCTGTGCTTGCTGGCTGATGTGCACACCCTCCTGCTGAAAAACACCAGTGTTTGTGATGGGGACATTGGAACCAAGGTACCGAGGGAAGGAGGGACCCCTGGTGCCTTGGCTGCCACCCTTCTGCAGTGCTCAACCAAACAGACCCCCTTCCAACCCTATATTTAATATATTTAATAGGTTTTTCCCCCTAAATTTTATAATTATGCAACAACAAATAACACTTGACATTCAAGCTCTCGTGGCATTCCTGTTGCCCCTCAAGGCAGCTCTGCAGTCCCAGCTGGGCCTGCCCTGAGTGGGGGTGGGACAGTGCTGGGGGACTGGGGGACACCCAGCGATCCTGGGTTTCACTCCGAGCTGATCTAAACTAGATTAGAAGTACTTTTTTTGTGTGCTTGTTTGTTTGGAGTTCTGTGACAGACAGTATCGGATTGACATGTTACCTCCTCAATATCATCTTCCTCTGTTCCCACAACGGCTTTGGTTGCCTGCCAGGGAGATTTGGGGTGGGTAGGAAAACCTGACCAGCTCTGGGGAATGGTTTCATTTCCTCTTACTAATCTGGTTAGGGGCTCTGAGATGAGGATGAGGAAAGGCAGAAGCAACCAGAATAGTTGCCCACAGAGGCAGCTCATCTGTTTCTGCTGACTATGGAGGGAGCCTAAAAGCCTGGCTCACTCAGACACAGAAATTGTGGTTCTAAAAACCTCAAATATAAAGCAGCCAATTCTCCCACTCTGCCCACTGGGCAGTCCCTCCAGGCCCTCCCCAGGTACATGCATCAGGAAAGCAGCCGTGTGTCTTTGCACAGCTTTGCTCCTGGAACCAAACCAGGTGCCTGCAGCTGAGATGCAGGAGTGAAGAGCTGAGCCCTGCCAGCCACCTCCAGCCCTGCAGCCCCCTCAGCTGGGGCCACAGAGCAGCACTGCGGGCTGCTGGGGGGCACCATGCAGAGGAAAGTGGGTCCCACCCCCATCGTCTTTAGCTTGGCTCTTATCCCTCACTCACTATACTTTACATGTTCATTTTTCCAAGCTTTTGCTAATAAGGAACTAGGACACCTTGTTCTTATGGTCAGCCAGATCACTCATCCAAATTTCCATCAGCTGTTCATCACCATTTGTTATCTCATTACCATGCTTGTGTTATTATTACTTCAGTGTTGTTTGGCAATTACTTAATAACAACAAAAACAAAAACAAACCAACAACTCCAGCAGACAACCCAAACAGTCTCATTTCACCAAGTATCTTTTGTTTTCCTTTTTTCCCTGCTAATACTTGCAAGACTGCTGCAATTCCCTTGGGGTAATAGGCTTGTTTTGACCAAACTTCTCAGGCCTATATTTTGCAAAATTTAATAACAAATATTTAAAAGAAAAAACAATCTAGTCAGTATCACATTCCCTTGTCATCTGTCAATGCTGGGAGAAGCTCTCCTGAATCTGAAGCAACACCAAACACCAGTGCAGCTGAGGAAAATCATTTATACTTAGGTTAAATTCCAAAATCATGGGCCATTCCAGCATCTGGATGCTGAGAATGCTTCCATGCATTATGTAGTCAGTGAGGCACTGCTATAAACTATAAACCTAATGTAAATTTAATATACAGTCATTATGCAAACTAGTATCTGCGAGCTGGGCAGAGGAGTTGGTCACCGTTCCCCATTTTTTCAGAAAACACCTCAGACTAAGGGCAGGTCTGAGTTTATTATCCAACATTCCTAAATCCAGCCTCTTTCACTCCTCATTTCATCAGATTTAATACTGTGTTTCCATAGAAAAATGCAGAAGATACTTCCCAGCAGTAAGATGGTAAGAAAGAATTGCATGTTATTTGGTATCAGTTGTAAATTGAGTTCATCATAAAGCACTTAGGAGTGGGTTTTGCTCGCAGTATTAGATTTGGGGAATGGCATATGGCATAGCAAGTGATTAAGGCTCTAAACTGTGCAGCTGAATCTTGCTCATAATGAAGTTCTTGAGAATTTTGCAATTAATGGGAGAATTGGGCCTCTCATAATCTGTTTAAGTAGAATATATCACGGGTCATGATCAGCTCTGCAGCAAACAAGCTGTCCAGGCATTTGTGCCCCCCAAGAGCCCCCAGAGGACACGGGCTCCTTCTCCTGCCCACCCAGGGGGGCAGTGGACAGATGGACAAAGGGTCGGGGCTGTGCAGGGTGAGCTCCCCTTGCCCACCCCCTGCAGCCCCCCAGCCCCAGCCCGGGCTTTGCTTTGGACAGCAGGCATTTGTCATTCTGCCTTTGTGTACTTTTTAAAATTCCAAGCAAACACCCCCATCCCGGGGGCCCTGGTCCCACACAGTCCTGCTCTTTCTTTTCACCAGCAACTTAAAAATTCCTGAAAATAAGGAATTTTAATGGGAGTGCTGATTCAGCCTGAACTTTGTGGTACCAGCACAGAGCGCATTGAAAGGATAAAATAAAAGGACTTTACAAACTCCAGCTCTGTGTGCCTGATGGTTTTCTCTAGGGAACAACCTGGCAAGCTATCTGACAATCCCCATCCAGAGAAGCATTTGGTTCTCCTGTGTGCTGTGCATGCCAATGAGCTCTGGAATAAACAATCCATGCACCAAAGTGGTGGATTATTTATGCATCGCCACATCCATCTATACAGAAAATTGGCCCTAAATTAAAAAGAGCAGGTATCAATATTGCCTACGTGCTGGTTCACAGGGAGAAGCTTGAGGGAAGAAGGCAGAATTTCAGTAATAAGGGCTCTTTTCCTCTTATCGATGTAAACAAACAGCCTGTGCCTCTGGAGCAATGTTTATGCTGGCAAATACCCTGAGGTGTTTCACAGAAATCAATCTGCAGAGAAAAATTGCCTAAGATAAAAATTCAGCAACTCCCCAACTCAGGGCCAGGCACTGCTGCGTGTTTGGGGCTGGGGGTGATGGGTGAGAAGAGCGATGGGTCAAGCCTTTTAATTTTTCAGTGTACCTCATGAAACTATGTCTCCTGAGCCCTGAATGCCACAGTGGTTACAGCTTGGTTCGATTAAATTCAAGGGCAGGAGCAGATGCAGGAGGGAAAGTGAGTGGAATTGGCTGCAAGCTGCAGGACTACGTGTTTAGAGAAAACTTCTGCAGCCCTGTGAGCTGGGAGGGGACCACTCGTTCAGAAACCACCTGATTTGGCAGGTAATTTTCCACCGCCTGTGATCCCTTCCTTTGGTTGCAGCACAGCCAGAGCAGGGCATGGCAGCTTGGACAGAAATGTCACCCCTGGCTCTGTCACCTCGAGGAGCTTTGTGCCCTGCAGTGACTGATACAGAGGACAGAAATACAGTTTCACGATAAAACCAGTCAGTGAATAAAGCAAGGGTTGTCTGTGATGATGTAATTTGTGTGGCTGCTCTGCATCTCAGCCAGTGGGTCTGGTAAAAGCAAGTAAAGGAGTCAGGTAGCCCTAATTTTAACATGCAGAAAAATCCAAGCTCTGCTCTAATTTTCACCTAAAACTCCTGGACTCCAGTGACTCTGTATACAGCTCAGTCAAATGTAAATCTCCCTATTTTCTTTTAGCTGCCCTTTAAATTAACTTCCCTCCATGCCATCACAGTGAAGGTTGGACAATTAATTACGGTTATGAATGATCCTGAGATCACCCCGAGCTGGAGCAACCACGGGATGCTCATGTTTATGCGTCATGATGCTCACTGTGCCAAAAGAGCCATGAGAATCCATCCCCCAAATCCAAACATCCTTGAAATCTCACAGACCCTTTAGCCATTGGTCTTGCCACTAGTGATGTCCATAAAACTTCCCAAGCAGGCAGTCTGTGTATGGTACAAAGCTCAGGATGGTGTTCCCGGGGGTCTGATGCAATGGAGCCTTGAGCCACTCTGTGCTACTGGAAAGAGCTGGAAGAGACCAGAGGGGTGTGAAACAGAGCTGAAGAGGCTAAGCCTTCCCTGACCAAGGGTGATGGTGCCTCTGGAGAGCCAGCTCAGATGACTGCTGCAGGTTTTGCTTGGTCATTCAACAACTCCCTAAGCCTCAGAAGGTTTCTGATCACACCCATCCTTGGGAGGTTTTCAGGTTTGACAGGACAAAAGGCAAGGCTGGTGCTGCTTCCAGCAGTGTCAGAAGCCCCATGAGAACTCACTCCTACCAGGACCTTCTCATTAACAAACCTGGTCAGAAACCAGATATATTTGGGGGTGGGCTAAGGAGAAATGATCACAACTTTCTTTTCAAACTTCAAAGTTGTTTTTTTTATACCAATTATGAATGAAGACTGAAGTTGGCTTTTGTTTTATTGATTGAATAAGGGAATGACTGGTGTAACTCATAGTGGAAGGACGTGAGATTTTTACAGAGGTGCTCAGATGTGATTGATTCCTATCACTGAGATTTAGAAGTCTAAAGAAAATCCATACAAAGGATAGGGAGGGGGTTTTGGATCTCAGACAATATCAAGGCCACAAATGCACTACTGCTTTTTGAACATGAAAAACACATCCATTGTAAGGAGCCTTTAGACTCCAGCATTTTTAGCTGAACTACTTTTATAAAAGATTATAGATTTCCCCTCACAGTATCTGTCCTTCATTTCATTATCCGTTTCACTGTAACTTAAGAAAAGCAAGAAGCAGGAAATTCACAACTTACAGTCCTGCCACTCTTTGTAACATCTTCTATCTATTTATTTAGAAAGAAAAAGAGACTTTTGCTAGTCAGTAAAATGTAGAAAACCCAGTCCTTGCAGTTAGACAGTCCTGGTCCTTAAGTCAGATTTTTACCAAGGACTGTCCAGTTCCTGACAGTCTATCAGCAATCAGACACAAATCTCAACCAGCTCCAGCTTTGAATCCAAATGTCCCATAGACTTGGGTGCCTTCCACTTTTGACATAGTGGGTGGATGTGTATATATATATATATGTATATGAAGAGACCTGAGTTTTTTTAGCTCCCCTCACATGGTTTCCAGCTTTCCTGCTGCTCACTTTCTTTTAACTACATCCCTCAACATCAATAAAAAAGTGTTGACAAATGAGTGTGATAAAGCTGACATGTGCAGCAAATGCCTGAGAATATGCTGATTTCCTTGGTTTCTAATAATAAAACTAAAACCCAAGAGGGTTTCATCCTTTCCAGCACATTTAGACTATATTTCTTTTCGCATTACCTTGGCTGAGATACAAGGCAGATGATGTTCAATTTGGGTGATAAGAAACCAAAAGGGAGTTGTTTTTCTGCTGCTGGCAGTCTGGCAATCACTGTAGCCCCATGGGAGGAGCTTTCTCCTTCCCAGATCTCTGGAGAAGTGCCCATGAAATGGAATTCTCCCGTTCCCAACCCCCCAGGAGCCCTCAGGGGCACAGCACGTGGGCAGCACATGCCTGAAAAGGAATCACAGCAATCCCCAAATTCTCCCAGGGGATCTGAGGAGGGGCAGCACCCACTCATGTTCCAGGGGTGTTTCACCCCTCCTCGTACCCCAGGGGAGCCTGCAGCGCTTGTCAGCCTCCCCCAGAGCTCAGCATCTTTCTCTCCAACACTTATTTGCACTATCTACCAGCTCTGACTATTTAAAGCAATCAGAGATTTACATCAGGAGACTTTAAATATAGAAGTAATTTTCTGTAAACTCTTGCCTTTATTGCAGGAAGGAGAAGGGAGGGAAAAGCCTTTCTTTTTTTAGACTTGGCAGGAAACAAGCAGTTAAATAAGTGAATACTATAAAATGAAAATCTCAAAGTGATTACAAATATGAAAGGAGTGAACACCAAATTGAAAGAGCTGTTTAATCAAGATAAAGTAGAGAAATCCAGCAATTGGTCTCTTTCCATGATCCTGTAGAGATGTGCAGAGGAGGCAGCTCGCTGCAGCATCACCAGTCTCAGCTGCTTGGCTGCTGAGTGCCCAAACCCCAAAATCTCCCACCCTTTGCAGCTTTTCACATGCAAAATGCCCTGCTTTATGGATCACCCTTGATATAAAGTGGCTTTAATTATTCAAGAACTGAAGTAAAGATGAAAAAGTAATTGCATTTTAATTGCTCTAATAATGGCAGGAAGCTGCACTGTGACTTAAATACTGAAAGGTGAAGATTAAGGCTGTTTGTTAAAATGCCTCCCTTACAGCTTCTTAGTATTTTGTGCCAGTCTTCCCTCACTCCATAAGCAGTCACCCCAGTGTTTGCCAGGTTTATTCCTAAACTCCTGAGATGGTTAGTCTGTTAGACAGTGATATCTGCAAAATGGAGCTTTTTACCATAAGCAATTTTAAGGTTGAGGGATTTTCTTGTAATGTACCAATACCAGACTTCTCAGCTTGAGGTATTTGCTTACCTACCCCAGGCACGTTCAGCGTGGGCAATAATGGCCCTTCGGGGGTGCTGATGGCAGGGGGTGGTTGCAGGGGGATGTTACACGGTGGGGAAATCCCCTTGTCCATGGGGCAGCTCCCAGTGCCTGACAGCCTGCAGGGCTCTGGGGGCCCTGCCGGGGGGGACGCTGTGGTTGTTTGTACAACCAGCACACACGCGGTTTCCTGCACGGGATTTTGGAATGGGAGGGCAGGGCATTACAGGGCTTTGCTTTCTCCTTGCTGTGCCTCAAGTGCCCGGTGTGCTGAAGTGCAGGTGGAACAAAGCCCCTCAGCCAGACCCATCCATAAGACCAGCCTGGCTAGGCAGCTTCAGGACCTGGTCTAGGCTGACATTTAACAGCACTTTAGAAATGAGTGGGGAAGTCCCTGCCTGATACCTGCGTGTCACCTCTGAATGTCTCAGTTGATCCTTTTTCCATCTGTGCAAGGAAGTTTTCTGCTTCTGTGACCATCTCTGTCCCCAGAGCAGCTTTAACTCCTCGCTCCAGCTTCCTACCCCAAAGCAGAGCTCTCCCCTCACAACGCTGCTCCTGTGCCTGCACCGCCTGGCAGCGTCGGGTCAGGCAGAAGGAGCTGAGGGAGGGGAAGGATGCGAGTGGAATGCAGAGTGAGGTTATTGACTGGGTGTGCCAGCCCTGGGCTGGGGCCGAGCCAGATGTGAGCTGAGCAATAACCACAACCTCACACTTTATCACATTTTAAAGTACAGGAAGGGGTGTCCAAACAATTGCTGTCAGTGACTGATTTCAGGCAGTCATTAGCCTCATACGGAGAGAGTGACACACATAAATACACAGCCAAGACTATTGTGAGCAGAAAAAGGTCATCAAAACAAATTTTAAGCAACAATGTAATGTATGGGTGAAAGTGAACGTCACTCTCCCTCTTTCTATTCCTCCTGTTTTTCAATAGTTATGATGCTTAGCACGAGATCAGTACTCATGCAGGTTATGCAGCATTTTCTTAAGCAGTCCAAAGAAAAGTCATCCTGAAGTTATAAAAATGTTATTATAGGGGAAGGTTATTTATGCTGTAAGAATCAGCAATTCAAATTACAAATCCAAATGGAAGCAAATGTATCTATTTATTAATTAACGAATTGTTCATTTAAATCAAAGTGAAAATAAACCAGATATTGTCTCTGCCTCAGCAGACCCCTGCTGTGTGAGTACTGAACTGCTGCAGGTTGGACAGACCCAGTTCCCCCCAGGAATAAAGACAGGAACTGTAAATCACACTGTGGAGCCCTCAGGTGTCTGGTGATGCCTTATTTACCCTGAGGGGCTGAGCCAACCCCTGGGTGCAAAACTGAAAGCGGGTGAGATGAAGCTCATTGAGAAAAGATTTTACTAAGCTAAAAGCAAGAGTAAGTATTAAAGACACCCTTCAGTCCTGTGTTATGGGAATACCAGTATAGTTAAGGCTGGATTGCAATTTGCATTCAAAAGCAGGGGAAAATTACTG
Organism: Acropternis orthonyx; assembly: GCA_035583155.1. Classification (NCBI taxonomy): domain Eukaryota; kingdom Metazoa; phylum Chordata; class Aves; order Passeriformes; family Rhinocryptidae; genus Acropternis; species Acropternis orthonyx. The sequence goes on from JAWWEU010000029.1 coordinate 7,266,399, forward strand.
TAGTTCACATTTCAGTGAATGAAATTCATCTAATAAATTAGCATATGTTGTGTGAGACAATTTCCCGTTTCAGAGGAAGCCAAATTTTGTGCACAAGGCTTTAAAAATAAAATATTTTCCGTTTTTTTTGCAAAAATGCTCTCAAATGTTCCTTCCTTAAAATGTTGTCCGTCTTCCCTACAGAAGGGTGTCCTGCCCAGGGGAACCCCCGGATTCCTGGTGCAATATGGAAATGTTGTCCAGCCTCCCACCTTCTTTCTGAGCAGGAGAAAGGCTGAGGAGGCCAATTGTGGGCATGTGAGCAGGAAGATGCAGTTACCCTGAGGGGATGGGAACGGGAGGGATGGTCCTTATGGTCCCTTCCAACCCAAACCATTCCATGATTCAATGGTTCTGTGAAATAGGGGAAGTGTTGCCAATGGCCACATGATCTTGAAACCCCAACCTATGCCTGTCCTCCTACATCAAACTTAGAACCCCCACAGGAAACATCTCTGCACTGATTCAAAGATGTTTTGAGCACAGGCAAGATTTTCTCCCTCGGTGTGCAGCCACCCTGGGGGTGGCCAGATAAAGGTAAAAGTGCTGTGAGAGCCCCTGAAGCATCTTTCATAACACCCTTAAAGGACAAATGACCTGTAGTAATTGCAACATTTTCACAGTCACCTCAAAAAAGCCTGCTGGCATGATCCAGCAGAGCTGCAAAACTGGACTTAGTCTCAAAAAAACAAGCTTTCTCACAAGGTGTTTGTGCTTCCAGCTCCTTCTTCAAATGCAAGTAAAACAAATACCTTATTGTTACCATTAAAAATTCAGCACCTATGTTGTTTAAGCCATCGAAGCTATTATGAACAAAGTGCTAACATATTTTAAAGTAATGAAGCAAGCACAGTATCTAACAGCAAGCCCATTGCATTGGTTTTGGCAAGCACAGTAGAAGAATGAAATTATACTTGTGACAAGGGACATCACTCGATTAGAATATCAGCTCTATTAAACAGGAAATAATGAATGCATCAGCTCTACAACACCTTTGATAGCATGCTGGAGAAACTATTTGGTAGGGTCAGTAGTTAAAAACAGAGCAGAATAATTCTCTCATTGCTGCCTTCACAGAAAGCTCCAGAAGTAGTATACATTTACAAGGAAATTTAACTGAGTCTATGGAAATTTATTCCATGAGAATTTTCCTTTCTTCCGTGGTAGTTGTTTGGGTTTTCTTTTTGGTTTCAGAGTATGAAAATGATTATTCAGAGGGGAAAATAGTATCGTACAGATGCCACTGTGCAAACAGTAATTTTCGGAGGAGTAAAACATTATCATCAGAGAACATGGCAATTTGATTTACAAGTGAACAGACAGGGAAATGTGACAGCAAGAGAGTGAAGATGAGCTGTGATGGATGAACCCACCTGTAGCTCTGAGGTGGCTGATGGGGCAGAGCCTCCAGCTGGGCTCAGCCCCTGCACAGGCTCCTGCAGGGGACACGGTGCTCTCTGGCGGGTTAGCTACGGCAGGCATGAAATCAGCCCCAATTTCGTTTTGGCTAAAGAAAGCTTCCTTGAGGCTGTAAAACCTCTGCTGAAGGATAGTTCAAAGGGCTGTGTGTTACACCAATACTCCCTAAATTCAGCTCAATCACCTTAAGTTTCAGTCTCTCTCCAGAGCCGTCTTCACCTCATCGGTTTCCGTTTCTAAGGTACAGACCCTTCAAAACCTGTTCCAGTCTCAGCCCAGGCTGGTGGCCCTGCTCTACAGCCCACACACCAGCCTAGGGCCCTGTTACAGCCCCTCCACAGACAATTCCAGTGCAGGCACAGGGGAGAACACTTTCACAAGAAAGCATCATCAGACTGTCAGTGGCCTCATTAAGCAGAGGGCACCTCGTTCCCTCGAGGCACAGGGAGCAGCTCATGGGCCATGAGCAAACCCAGGGCTGCCAGGGACAGGGCTTGGGCAGGGTGAGCCCCCTGCCCTGGCAAGGGAACAGCAGAGAGCAAGGAGGGTAATTAGCTCATACTTTAATTAATTTGCCGTTCCTAATAGATGTTACAGATATAGTCCTGAAGTCTTGCTTATCTGATAGGGTAAATTTCTTACATATCAAATGGGCAGCATATGCCTTCCCAGCCAGCTGTGCCCACCTGTGCACTGACAGAGCTCCGTGAACTGAGTCGAACTGGGAGAAGGCAATTTGGTCTCCAAGGCTCATCCTGTCCTGTGCAGACTGGCCATTAATCCAGTGTCAGAGAGGTGTCTCTTCACGAGACTGGGATTTGCTCTGTGTGAGCTTCTCTGTGTGTGCACACTGCTGGGGTTTCTTGTTACTGCTGGAAACAGTGGTGTTTGAGCCTGCCTCTTGCAACAGAGGGAAGGAGTTGTTCACTGCCTGTGGTGAGCCCTGACCTCGAGCAGAGCTGCTGACCCTGAGTTCCTCCCATGTCCTGCCAGCACCAGTGCTGCTCCTGCCACAGTCAGACCACAGCTCCACTGTTGCTGCCCTGACTGCCATCCTCCCAAAGCACAGTCAGGAGCAGGCTTCTGCCCCGTACTCAGCACAGCCTGAGGAGGCAGGCTCTGGTACCCCCTGAGATGCCACATCCCCCATAAGAGCTGTACCACAAAAGAGAAGAGTTTAGCCCCAGCTTATGACACTGAATGTGCGCCACACTTCCCAGGGGCTGAGGAATTGTGTTGCTCACGGGTAGGTCAGTGGTGCCCTGGATCTGTATCAGCACTAGGCAGCTGCCCCCTTCCCATCGCAGACAGGTCAGAAATCCAATGTCAAGAGCAGAATAGGGGGAGAAAGAGGTGAGAGAATCAGAGACGAATGTTTCCAATAACAATTAAAATAGCAAACCTGGGCAGCACACACCAGGCTCCATGGCATCCATGCAGAAGAGCTTGTCTGAGCCAGAAAGTTGGCCTTCGAGACTGTTGAACCAGCTGGGAATATTGATGTGATTAACAATTATTTGATTTTGAAATCAATGCGAAGGAGATTGTTTTCTTGCTTTGTCCAATTTAGTCCTTGAAATACTGGCTTCAATACAAGGAGAAATTCAGCCGAAGCAGGAAGGGGATTTTGAGGAGGGGTGGAATGGGGTGTGTTTGTTATTTTATCAGACATCCGTCTGGATTCTAGCTGGGGAAAACTTGAGCATTCAATCAAACGGTTTATGTGTGTCTATAATAATCCGAACAAAGGAGCAGCTGACAGCTCATGATCATTTAAAGATAGAGCAATTTCTATTTAGCAATCTTATGATTGCATTTTCTGTATCTACGTGCGAGGCTTCCTAATTGTTATGTGGGTTTTGTTGCAGTTTGGCTGCAAATGAAACACTATGAATTTACAGAAAACCCAACACAAACACTAAGTCTTTAAGAGGAATATTAAGAAGCCATTCTCCTGGGTCACAGAGCAGAGGTTGCATATGCACAGCCATTAAATGTTGCCAGGTATAAGTTGTTGAGCTTATATTCTAACCCTAGGAGGAGTGATAATTCACCACAGATAATTTGAATTGGAAAGGAGAGAAGCATTTTTTAAACTTTAGTCACATTAAATTGTCTCTTCCACTTTAGCTCCAGGGAGCTACTTCTGCCAGTAACTCCTGGGAGCACTGCAAGAACCCCTGGGTAAAATTTTATGGTGCAGGCTGGAAAGCAAACTAGTAAGCAATTGATAAATGATCACTCCTGACATTAATATGATTTCTGAAATACATGAAAAGCTCAGTGGTGAAATCCCAGATTCCATATAATCCCAGATTCCACACATTAACTTTGCTGAGTAGCCACTTGCTCCACAGAAACCACTATAAAATATCAACACAAGGAAGAGCAGTAAATGACACACCAGAGCGGAAAGCTTGTCATCTTAGTATTGCCCCTGGGAAATCTAACCTCCTTAAAATCAGCAGCTTTGTCAGCTGTGATGTAATTATTTCATTACTCACTGTGGGAAATTGATGGTGTTCCCACCCAACAGGTTACTCAGATTCCAATGACACACTTGGTCTCTCCATTTAGTTACTTTGGAGCTGCCAGACCCTCCCTGGCTTGAATGAGGATTACAAGGCTAATGCTGAGTCTGTTCTGAGCAAGGGAAGTCGGTGGAATACGGCAGAGGGACAGCCCTGGCTTTCTGTGGATCCTTCCCAGCACATCCTGACAGGGCTGCAGGGCATGGGCTGAACCAGGAGCTCTGCCCACAGCAGACAGAGTTGGCTGCTGATATCCATCCTTACACCTTCTGAGGCATCACCTTCCTTTGGGTACAGATGGAAGTGTTGGAGGCTGTTTGCTCTGGTGTTGGAGGCTGTGTGAGTTCTGCTGGGCAGAGAGCTCACAACTGGCTTTACTCAAAGACACAGAAAGAGGAGCAGGACTGCCCATGGCTTACTGGAGTCACTGACAGTCTTGGATATCCTCTGTTGAGACTGCTCACAGACATCCCCTTCCCATCCTTAGGACCAGCTTCTCCATAGTAGCTGTTCTCCTTAAAGACTAAAACTTCCACCTCCTCAGAAAGTCATCACCTTTCTGATCCAGTTCCTGACCTGATAGGAACAAACTACCTCCTTTTGAGACAGGAAATCACATCTGCAAGGTTGCCACCGCAATTTTGGTATATCCAGGTAGGCCTGGACTCCTTTGACAGAAGAGCTTCACCAGCTGAAGATACCTCAGCACCCTTAAGCAGTGGGGCCACTGCAGCTCTGCTTTCTGTGCCAGGGCATGTTTCCCCTTCAAATGGCTCAGGAAAGTTGAAATAGCTACAGACCAAAAGAGTTGCCAAAATATCAGCTTATAGAAGATGCTCTGCTGCTTAGAACAGATTAACTCATTTTGCATACAAAAAGCACTGAATGGAAACATTGAGATATTCTATATTTGGATACTGGGCAATACCAACATAATCCAAAGACAAGCAGAACAATCCTGCAGTGGAAAACGTCATCAGCAGTGAGGCTGAGCCCAGACTGCAGCAGTTCCAAGTTAAAATGATCACAGCAGTTTGGGCTGTGATTGCCTTACACCTTAGAGGCTTTTCACTAACCTTTTTTCTGCAACTGAATTCTTCACGAAGCAGACAATTTGAGGAGTGATTCAATTCACTGCAGTCTAGTCCTGAGTCATTACTGAAGCAACTCTCATACAAAGGTTAAGCATTTTAAACAAATGGCTCTACCTTTTGAAATGGGATGCAAGCCCCAGTTGGTCACAACTACATTCAGACAAAAGGGACTTCAATTCTCACAGGTGAGATCCATCTGCATCCACTGACTCTTATTTCAGCAATTCCATGCCATCTTTCAGCCTCTTTGTGCAACTCTTCAGTGAGGCTTTATATCAACTTGTCATCTAATTGTAATATTTACTCACGTAAAAAAGACCTAGATGATTTGAACAGCAGCCAAAAAAGAAACGCGTATCCTTAAAATTATTAACTAAATTTGAGCAGTTCTTCAGTACTGGCAGCAGAGGAGACTCCTCTCTCATCTGTGTGCGGAGAAGAAGCATTTTTGGTGCCTCTGTGCACTGTGGAAAGGCAGCTCTACCCACAGGAGGGCACTGCCAGGTCAATTGTTTCTATTTCTGTAATGTGCTCTCCTAGCACAGCACCTGAAGAGCTGCCTCTTTCTCTTTTGTTTCATCAGTGCGGGTGCGCGCAGTGCCAGCCCTCACGGCCTCCACGGAGACAGGTCCGTCAGGCTGGGGCCAGTCTGAGCCCGGCGAAAGCGGTGCTGCCCCAAAGCTCTGCACCAGCGCAGGGATCAGCCCCAGCCCAGCAGGCAGCCAGCTCAGGATTTCCCTCAGCACCACCCCGGCCCTCCATGACACCACCATTCCGGAGCAATGCCACGGCCACCGCTGCCTGTGGGGCACGGCCTGGGCCACTTCCCAGCTTGGTGTGCGGGGGAGATAAACACCACGCGGGCTCCCGGCTTGTGTTTGCCCTGTTGTTCCCACCGACACCAGCACTGCTGACAGAAACCGAGCAATGCATTTTAATAAATCTGAGGAGCTGTGTTTGGCTTCCCAAGCAGCTCTGCGGGCAGCTCCACAAAAGGGACCTGCACGCTGTGCAAGCCGGGCGTCTGCGGGGAAGGGGGAGGAGGATAAGCAAGTGTTTCTGAGGTTCAGATCAGCAGTCTGCTGTGCAAACACACAGCCCCTGCAGCAAAGGCAACCACAGCGCTGCTTTGATTAAACAAGACTGGGATCGCTGCATTTCTTTTCCTCTTAAGCCCAGGAAACGAATGGGATAAATTCCCAGTGCCAGCCAGTGAAGTAATGGTTTTGAGAACATCCCCTTATTGGTTTCACCCTTTGTTCCAACAGCACGTGTAAATTCTTTGCTAAAATTAATATTTTTAATGAAAAATCCTAAAAATATAAAATTGTTTGGGTTGGACAAGACCTGGAAGATGATCTGGTTCTGCTTCCCGCCATGGGCAAGGACACTTTCCACTATGCCAGGTTGTTCCAAGCCCTGCCCAACCTGGCCTTGGACACTTCTCTGGGCAACCTGTGCCAGGGCCTCACCACCCTCACACGGAGGAATTTCTTCCTAGTAGCCAATCTAAACCTACACTCTTTCAGTTTAAAGCAAAGATTCATTCCTTGTTTCCCCAGAAAAATGCTTGGCAGACCCTTCCACCCATTCCACTGGGTGCCCACCCTGCTGCTGGCACCCCTTTCCCTTCCCTTGCTGAGACCAAGAGCCTGGTTTTTTGGAAAAACAGGAGCATATTCCCACTGCTCCCATTCCCTCCCACCCCCTTCCCACGGATCCCATTTCCACATCTCCCATTCGCTCCAATGCCGTTCCCACGGATCCCATTCCCTGGATCCCGTTCCCTCCCATCCCATTCCCTGGACCCCATTCCCTCCCATCCCGTTCCCTGGACCCCATTCCCTCCCATCCCAGTCCCTCCCATCCCATTCCCTGGACCCCGTTCCCTCCCATCCCGTTCCCTGGACCCCATTCCCTCCCATCCTGTTCCCTCCCATCCCATTCCCACCCATCCCGTTCTCTGGACCCCATTCCCTCCCATCCCGTTCCCTCCCATCCCATTCCCTCCCATCCCGTTCCCTGGACCCCATTCCCTCCCATCCCATTCCCGCTCCCTCCCGCCCGCTCTTTGCCGCTACGCTCCTGCCCCCTGGTGGACAAAGGGAGCATTGCGGGTTCGGGCGCGGCGGGATCGGGAGCGAATCCCGGGACATCCCGATGGGATCCCGGTCCTGGTCCCGGGGGTAAGGGGACAGAGCTTCCAGGGCTCCTGGGGAGGTCTGTTCTGCTCAAGCAAATAGACACGTTTTCAGCCGATTTTGAGGAGTTTGCATCAGAGAACTCTGCTTTATCGTGGAATGATTTCTCAAAGGGGTTTTATAGGAGCTGGCTTGCTTTAGAATTTTTTTTTCCATTTTCCTTGAGGACGTGAGCTGAAAGATTAATAGAAAAATCGCAGAAGGAAAGCAAAACCAAACAGCAGAAAGGCCAGAGCTTGTCATGTGTCTAACCAGGATGGAGTAATGAAATTTTAAACACTAAGAAAACTGCAGAGACTGATTTCAAAGTTACCAACCCACCAAATTTAGTTGGAGAGCCCCTATGAAAAGGTGGAGAGTAGTGGGGCTTCAAACTCTTAATGTATAACATTAGAAAAGACTAGATATGATGGAAACATGATGCAGTATCTGACTGAATAAAGGCAGCCAGATGGGAGAGAGAAATTTTTAAAGGTTCCTAGAAATATTTGTACATTTGTTTCATTGTAAGATGTCCTGCAAGAGCTGGTTCTGGCAGCTCCACCAGACCATCACTGCAACAGGTACAACGATGTGAGCAGCCCCAAGCTGCTCTGGCAGCAGCAGCACAACCCAGGGTGTGCTGAGGAGGTGCAGCAATTCAGTGGTTCCTTCAAACAGCTTTTGGAAATAGCTCTCACAAGTTGTAGTTCATGTTAATCCCTTGCACTTCTGAGCTGTTGCTTGAATTTGTTTCCATGTTTAGAGTAGTGGAGAGGAAAAAACTCTTTTTTTTTTTTCTTCAGTGGGAAACCACAGAACAAACCAAACATTGCTGGTCTCTGTCCAAATTGCAATTTTTCCTTCCATTATAGTTTTGCAGCAAAAAGCACTGAACTGCTGAAAAGAATTAGATCTACCTACATCTTTTTGTCATAAAAAGTGACAGAGAAAATTCCCACTAAAATGAAACCTAGCCAAGGTGTATTGCCAGCTGCAGGTTAGTTTATATAGGGCACAAATCCACCTGAAGCAGGTCACCCCAATGTCATGCCCTGTCTTTGGCCTGCTAATTGTATTCACTTTATCCTGCTACTGAAAGAAGCCAATTTGACTTTAAAACCAACAAACAAAACAGAAAAGCATAGCAAAGTATGCTGTAGCTTCTAACACACTTTCTTGGCTGCCTCTATGCAAACTCTAGATAACGCTTTTTCTTAAGTTGAAAGATTTGGCTCATGGTCCAACTGCCTCAGCACAATGTCCTGAAGTAGATGGTGCTAATGCTATTTTAATCCCACTTTGGCATTGATCCTGTGTGTTTGCATGCTGCGCATGGCAATCCCCCCAAAAGGCAAGAGAGCTTCAATCGTCGGGCTGACCAAGTCATTCTCTGCATAAAATTCAGTGGAAGAGAGGACAGACCTGACTGGATGATGCCCCTGCAGCCTCTTTCATGCTGTGCTGGTTTATAAAGGACCTCAGCTCTCCACCCTCCTGCACCTTCACCCCCATGCCAAAGGGGTGTGCCCCTGCCACACATCCTTTGAAAAGGGAAAGTTGACAACATAAAGCTGCTAAAGCCCAGATCCAGCCCTGAACCCAAGCCCTGCATCTCCTTGATGTCTGTTAATGCCTCTCAACACATTGCATGGGTCTAGACAGAGGATTCCTTAAGATCTCACCCAGCCTTTTTTTATTTGACACTTCTAATTTCTTATTGAATCAGAAATGGCCAATTCCAATACGGATATAATTCCAGCCTCTTTGGCAGCTTTTCCAAGCTCCATTAGAGCTTCACAACCCTGAATAAAGTGTAGTTGGTTTAGCACAGTTAATGGACTGCAAAGTTCTATCATTTGATTTAATCTCCTTTGCAGAAGTGCAGCTCCCCTTCCAGAGCCCTGTCTAATCGGTGGATATTCTGCTCTGTCCTGGTACTGTCTCCCCTGGTTTCAGCAATAGACACAGCCTATGGATCGACACTGAAAGTCCATTGGACCAGGAGGAGAGTGGAGACAATGTCAGTCCTCCCAAAGGCAGAATGGGAGGGTTGGATGTTCCACATCCTCTGTGTGTTTTCTCTTACATGGAGAGAGGTCAGCTCAACTCTTTTTTTTCCTACAGATTACAATTAAAAAAAAAAAAAAAAAAAATCCTCTTTGAATACCTTGATAACACCTCCTCAGCTGGGTCATTATAACCCACTGTGAGGCGCTTCCAAAAATTAACATTTCACCCTCTGGATCAGGAATAATGAGGGTACTGACAAAAGGTGCCAGTGCTGTTATACAAACCTATGCTAGCTGAGAAATGTGCCTGTCCGCACCTCAGGCATCTTCTACAAACCGGTAGCTTCAAACCTGCCCAGGAAAAAGAAAAAGCCAAGCAAAACCTCAAGAGTGATGGGGCAGCCAAAAGCCCCATCCATAGGAGCAGAGTTCCCTGCTGCAGCACTGCGAGCTGCCTAGCAAAAAGCCCTTGCTGCTGCAGCTGTAATTATATAAATCCCTTCGATGCATTTGTGCAAAGCCATTGATCAAGGAACAGTATTAATTAGACCTAATCCACACTTTGGAAGCATCAGAACATTTCATCATGGCTCGAGGGGGTTTAGGGCAGCAGAGTGTGTGTCTCAGCAAGGCTTCCTTCCTTCCTTTTATCCTCATGGGTTTAAAAGTGTGAAAGCACAGAGGAAAAGAAGAGGGAAGAAAACGAAAGAAAAGAAGCAGGTTTGCAAATTTAACCCTTCCAGGGTGAGTTGTCTGTGAGGTTAAAACCTGCTGGGACTGTGCCTGGACAAACTGAGTGCACACTGAAAGTTTGTACCTTTCAAAAAAAAAAAAAAAAAAACAACATTGAAATATCAGGGAGCTACTGAATAACCTCACTGCAAGACATCTATTTGTTTGCCTCAGAGCCCGCAAACACCAAGGGTGTTACTGCAGGAAGTCTGAGATGGCTGGCAATGCTCTGGCCTCCTGCCAGCACAACTGGGTGCCCTGTCCCTCCCTGGGGCCACACCAGCACCCACAGGCAGAGTGGGGGGATCTGGCACTTGGAGAGTGCCCCAGGGCTTAGGCTCTGAGCGGTTAAAGCAAGGAGAGGAATCTTAACCAAAACTAAAAACATTTTAAAAAAATATATATCAAAAAAGCCCAGCAGCAGCTCTCACAACAGAAAATACAGTTCCAAAATTAATGAGATTTTGATAACCTCCACTTTAAAAATGGAATGTTTTCAATTTAAAATGCACAAAAACTAAAATCTTCATAAATATCCTATTAAGAAACTTCTGATGCTGTTTTAGAGGTTCAGTTGAAATGCAATGCATGAAGGTTGCCATGGCTACAAGCAAATTTTTTGAGCTAGCTGTTTCGCAGCAGAGCAGCTGCAGCATCACGCAGGACCGAGGGAGCAGTGGGGAAGCTGGAAGGGCTCCCACCAAGTTCCAGCTCCTCATCGAGTGACTCTGAGATTTTCACAAACACAGTTTAGAAACTTTTAATGCGCTTTCTGCTTTCAAAAGCAAATACTGCCCTTTGTTATTTGGCAGCACCCCAGCAAGTGCTGTCAGCACTGCTTGAGATCTTCAGCAAGAAAAAGGCTTTGTTTTCATGCTGGAAAACACAAAACCTTCCACTCTCAGGCCCAGCCTGGTCCAAGTGCCCAGGCACTGAAAGATGTGCTGTAACCTCAGGTCGCTCTGAAGGGCATGAACTGCCTGACTGGCAGCAATGGCCTGAAAATGCCCCAAGAGCCACAGACTCCTGTACCCAGGAAAAACTCTTCCTGGCCTGAGCTTGTGCAGGGAAACACAGAAATGGGGGAAATGTGGAAAACAAGGGACGCTGTAACACACTGGTAGGAGGCTTTTGAAATGGGGCTGTGAAATTCAGGTGTTCCTGTGTTGCCTAAAATCAAAGAAAAATGCACTGGACAATTTTGGTATAGTTAAAGTAGAGAGCAGATTTTTTTAATTAAAGCACTTTAAGGTGCACAGAATACATTGACACACACACATAGAATGGCTTTTACAATTCTAGCTAATTATCATCTCTAATGCGATACACCCATCCCGAAATTAAAAAAATCTATGTACTTATGAACCTTAAGGCACCCCCTGCCTCTGTTGGTGTTCGGTGGTTGCTGGGCATCAGGAGGCATTTTCCTCTCCTGTAAGATCTCTCCCTGGCTGGAACAGGCAGAGCAACCCTCTGTGCAACAGTGCAAGCAGCAAATGGGCCTTTCTGCACTGTGGGCACCTGCTCAGAGCAGGGCTAAGCTGTGGACAACACGAACAGCCTCCTCCAGTAATAGTAACTATGGCACAATTCCTGGAAAACTTCGAATAGATTCATTTCGTGTCCTCAGCCAAGTATGTCCCTGTGTTCCAGTCTACAAAACAACAATAAATAAAGAATAAAATTTCTCACAGCAATACCAAGAGCTTTAACTCCACCACAACAGTAATTGAATTGCTATCTACATGCAGTGGAAATGCTTGTCTGGGTTGGGGATTTTTTTCTAAACAACAAATTAATTATCATTATTTAATACACTATTATGAATCTGAAAGAATCATCCCGGTGATGATTATTTTTATACAAATTGGTTCATTTATCTATGACCTGCTTCTCAGAGGTACCTCCACAGTACAGGGGGGTGCTGCCTGTTCCAGGGCAGTGATGCACAGAGGCTTGTGGTGCTCTGCCATCACCTGCACGGCAGTGGAGTTTACAGGCAAGCAACAGATAGTAATCCATTCAGACAAATCTGCTGGGCAAGGTAATTTTAGTTCAAACCTGACTTTAAATTTTCTTCACATCTGGAAATCAAACAGCTTCCTTTCCTCATGACTGTATGTTTGTTTGTTCCAAAATTCTTTGTGGGGTAAAAGAGAAAGAAAAACAAAGGGGAGAAAAGTCAGAAAAAACTTTTTAAAAAAATAAGAAAAATTAAATTAACCCTCCCCCCCATCATGACAGATTCTTCTAACAAATTACATTCTTTGTCTAATTCCAAGTATCAAGAAAGTGTTCAAGGCCAGGTTGGATGGGGCTTGTAGCAACCTGGTCTAGTGGAAGGTGTCCCTGCCCATGGCAGGTGGGTGGAATGGGATGATTTTTCAGGTCCCTTCCAACCCAAGCCATCCTATGATACAGTGATCCTATAATTCGTAGGTGTTGAGGCAGTGTAAATACATTTTAACACAGAATAGGAGGAAAAAGAGAAGTGGAACAGTCCTCATTTTAGGAAGTGGATACTTCACAGCAGGCAGAAACCCCTCAGTGCCCCAGTGGGCTCCTGGCACAGCCTGTTCCACTGGCTTTGCCCAGCACCCCTCCCCAGGCTGGCAGTAAGTGATCACAAAATGGAAAACAAGTGTGAGTACCAGAAAAACAACCTAGCAAATATCTTTCAGAATGTAAATTTTTTAAGTGTCTCTTTGCCAGCGTGAAAACAGGCTAGTACAGCGGAGTGAGGGAGGGATGCCAGTGAACAGGGAATTCTATACTTGAGTCCATGTATCCTGTCAAAGGGACAGACTTTTCAGGATATCTTTAGGTATTAACTTTTCTGATGTAGATTTTTTTTAAGGAAAAGAAACAGAAGATAAAAAAAGCACAACCTGCTGTATGGTTGAGCTGCCAGAAAAACAGATTGTGGGTCACTGCAAACTAGTGACCTTAGTCAGCACACAGGACTCCATAGCTTTTAAGCCCTGCTGTTTCGTTTCCAAGGCAGATGAGAGACTTGCCAAAGCTGTAGTTTCCATATATACACATGCACACTCCTTCTCACATTAAAGTGCTATTTCTCTCAGCTGTGCAGACATCAGGATTGCTGAACCTGACATAAACTCATCGTTTTCCTGGAAGCTAAAAGGGATGCTAGCCAAAAAGCTGAGCCACAGTCAGCAACAGCTATCTTGTCTTGGAGCACCAAAGCACAGCAGTGCAGAGCCACCTCCAGGAGTGTGCAATGCACAGCCACTCCTTGGAAACCTGGGATCCTGTGCTGGGAACCAATGCCTGCCTGCAGCCTGCACTGACACCTCTCCGCTGCATTCACTGGACATCACACATAAAGGAATAAAGGACTGCAGAGGCTTAAGGAGAAGATGCTGGTGGGAGGCAGCAAAAGGGAGCAGTGCTCAATGCCACAGGGCACCCTTCTCAGCTCACCTGCAATGTGAAACCTCCCAACACCCACAGACCTGTGCCCGCTGCAGCAGCTCCTCTCTTGGTGCTTTGGGAGCAGCACACAAGCCCCTCCAGCACACATGGAGCTGGGTTTTTTCACCACAGTTAAGCATTATCTTGAAGCAGGGAGAACAGAACCCTGAGGAATGGATGAGATAGATACATACATATATACATAGATAGAATGACAATCCCACAATATACAGGGGAGGGGAAGCCAAGAAAGCCACAAGAAACATTCCCTGAGAGAGGCAGGGAGGGATCAAGGACCAAGAAGTGAGGACAAAGCATCAGCCAGGGGAGGGGAAGGCAGCAAACCCCACAAGTCATGGCAGGGGGTGACACTGGGGCACAATAATACCAGAAGAAGAAGGATGTAGGTCTTTGTCCTCATTTGTTTGTTGTGAATAGTAAGCACTAAACCACAAGTGAAGAGCAAAAAGCATGTGAGAGAACTCAGGGCTGCTTCTCCATTTGAAGTGGTGTTTGGGCTCTCAGTTTTTTCTGTAGGCAGCCTTGCTGGTCTGGCAGAGCTGTGCTGGGGTGATTCAACCCATTGATTTATTCAGAACAAAATAAACACAGCGAGATCTGTGGAAAAGCCCCAGAAGGTGGCAGAGATCAGCTTGAAAGAGACACAGAGAGAGTTTATGTTTTTAGCAAATGCTTTGCTTGCCCCAAAAACAAGTTTCAAACCTATGGCAGCACTCGCAAATATAGCCAAATTCACGTAAATGCTTTTTCAAGAGGAAGAAAAATTCAACGAAGAATCAGAACTTCCCTCTGAAATGAAACTTTTGGAGGAACAGATAAATCCTTCAGAAGAGATGCAGTCATCAGAGTTATGATGCTTCAACTTCTGCTGCTAGAGCCCAGAGGTAGATTCAATAAGGACATGTATCAATTAATACACCTGACACGTTGTGCATCTCACAGAGCACTAGGAGATGTGCCACTTTACCTGCAGCACCCTGCCCCTGCCCTGTGCAGGATGGGGGGTGAGAGCTGCAGCTGGGGCACCCTGGCGGCAGGGAAGCAGAACAAGCTGCTGTATGGCCAGGCAGCATAATGAGACAGGCACAGGGTACAGCAGTTTGAAACCACATGCTAAGAATACTGTCTATTCTTCTGGAAGGACACAGCACTGTCAGTAGGACAGTCTGGGACTTGAAAACCTATCCAGTTTAAAGATGCCAAGAATGTCCCAAAATCAGATGCCTTGTCATACAGGGCAAGCAAGGTTCAAAGGTAATTGCAGTAGCCTTTATTTGAGGAAAAACTCACTGAATGGCTGGGCACTGCAGGGCTGAAAGGCAGCCTTGCTTCTGCTTTCAAAATAGCTCTGTAGCTATTAATTTTAATCTGTGCTCTCACCCAACAGCAACTCAGAAACATGCAGGCAGCTGTGAGAGAAAAAAGCTTGAGAATAATGAACTCTGGGAACAGCTTTTTCCTTCACCATTTTCCACACAAACAGCTATGATCAGAACTTGCTCAGGACACAAATACTGACCCCTTTTTCATTACACACAGGCTATGTGACTGTTTTCCTACCTGCAAGGCCATCATTCTGGGAGACCTGGAGCTCAAGGCTAGACAGAATTTCCCTGACTTTTGCCTGGACACAGGCATTCCGTGGCACTGGGGAGGTTCAGCCATGCTCACACCACAGGGACCTGTTCACCCTCTGTGATTTAACTACTGCAGCTTAGTTTGAGACAACATCAACAGTGCTATTATTAGCTCATGACTTACTGTGGGCTTTTGAGAAAAAGAAAAAGAAAAGGAAAAAAACCCCAACATTACTTACACCACATTTTTGTTCCCTCAGGGAGATCCGACTGCAAAGACTCCGGTACAAAAGACCATCCTGATTTCCTCCATGGCCTTGTGTGGTTACACCATGCACACATTGTCTTCTCCGCTGCATCCCTGCCCAGAGCCTGGGCTCCACAGCCAAGGGACTGCATGAAGTTTTGCACCTTCAGCCATCTGCTATCCACCACACTGCCTGCATGTTGAAAAGTTCCATCTCTCTCTCTTCTTCTGCAGATTTTGCTAAGTCTGACCGCAATTTCATTTCCTCCTTCTGACAGGGATGACAGAGGCAAATAAAAAATAAAACTTCAATATCATCCTTTGCTTTGTGTGTTTCTCTGTCTTGTTTAATGGATATTCCCACAGCAGGAGCTGCTGGAACCGGTCATCTCTTCCAAGAACTGTACTTTCTAGACTGGTGGGCACAATACATCTCAGACAGCCACAAAGAAACTCTTCCACTCTTAGAATAAAAATTTATGTGAAAAGTACATCAGTATGAAGGTACAACTGTATCCACAGGCAACAGTGATTATATCTGATCATTTTTAGTTAAATACATATTCAGAATGAAAAGTACATGACAGTTTTAAGCTACTTAGCTGAGCACACTGTTCCTGCACCTGTGGGATCTTAGTATTTCTATGCTTTTAAGAGCATTCTACCCCAGAGATAAGATCAGTGCATTATCTACTTTACTGAGTTGGAAAAATGTAATTTAGGAAGGTATTATTGCAGGAAAGCAGTGGACAGCTCATTGGTAATCATAACTCTTTACATGCTTGAAGACCACAATTATTTTCCTGACCCCTGAATGAAAAATTTTAGCATAAGTCCTCCAAGAAGAAAAACAACAGCCTGTGACTGGAATGAATCCCCCTATAAGGGGATGCTTGTGCTACTGAGCCTTCAAACAGTACACACTGCCATCCCTGACTGGACTACAAGCTCCCTAATCCAAACACTTTGGGAGCACATTACTATCCCCAGGAAAGAAAATCTGTGCTTGTATAAGGGGGCCGGTGTTTGGTGCAAATGCATATTCTTTACAGTTACAACTTTCATGGAAAATGGGTGTTTGGTAGGAGACAAATCAGAAGATGCAGTGCCTGCCCAGCAGTGGTACTGACAGGGAGCTCACAACAGATTGTTGGGTAGCAAACTTGGTGTTCAGCCCAGGGGGAGCCAGGGCTTCCCTGCTGGTGCAGCCACCCCAGCTGTCGGGGGGAGCACTGCACCCCTCGCCAGTACTGGGGGGCCTTCATTCAGTCAGGGATATCTCAGGGGTTTATATGTAACCTTGATGTCAATGAGAGGAAAGAACGGAGCTAGTGAAACAGTGAGAGGCAACACAGAGCCCATGGCTCAGAAGAGAGTCAATCGCTGTATAGCCATTTAACATGAGAGAGCCAGGCCTTTGCAATGAATCCTCCCTGTTCAAATGATTCACATCAGTTACTCTCTATCCTACTTGCTGCTCCCCCCATCCAGAAGAGTCAGGGAATGATCAAGAGCTTCTTTGATCTCCTGTGTATGTGAAGACAGGAATATCCAAGCTGAAGAACTGAGCCCCATGGGTCTGACAGCAGATTCAATTACAACCCATGGAATTCAGTTCTCAAAGCTGGGAATAAATGACATTCATATTGGAGCTGTCCCGAGGCACGGCAGCATCTCCCAGTCCTGCTGGCTCCCTCCATGCCTGGCCTTCTTCCAGGGGCTGTAAAACCTTCACTGCAGCCAAAGCAGCTCTACCCAGGCTGTAGGTCACATGCAAAATAATGGCTCCAGGACATATATTTCAAAAAATAGGCTATTTTATGTTTTCTTTTGACATCAGAAGTGGCCACACACATAGACAGAATGTACCAAACACAGAACAGAATTCCTAGTAACAAAAAAAAAAATTTATAGCCAAGGAGTATAACAGCATAAAGGTTTGCTCTTTTCTGGAAGCCTCTAAGAATTTCAAAGAGATAAGTTATAAATTTTCTTCCTTTTTTTTTTTTAAATACAACACCACAGACACAGAGGTAAAATCCTCCAGAGTCACACGGCAATCTTGTTAACAAAATAATCCAGCCAGAAGCTCAAAGGAAGGAAAGCTGCTGCATCCCTGCAGAGTCATCAGAGTCTGGGTGGCAGAAAGGCAAGAAGCCTCCAACATTAGAGCTGCCTGGCTGTGCCCTGACTCAGCCCTGTGGGATGTGACAACCTCACCCAAAGGCAGGAGTTTTGGACCATAGACAGATAATGCTCAAACACACTGGAGATCAAAGCTGAATCAGACAGGAAACACCTCATCACTTCTCACAAACCTAAGAGAAGTCACAAGTTTCATTAAACTTCATACCCCAAACATGGAATTTTTGAGGGAAAATAGGTTGAATAAGATGTTGGGTGATGCATTCATCTGTGAATTAGATGTTAGGTCTCTACAGCACCATGCATAAACAGGGTTGGGGAAGTTCCAAAAAAAAAATCTTTTTCAGAATTATTTGGAACATTTAAACCTATTTCTTTGTGTTCCAGTGAGATGAGGTATCATAAAAGAAAAATCTCTGTGGGTTCGATGAAAAAAACTATTTGGTCTGTGCAAGCTCCAAAACATTCACACAGGTAAGCAGAGAGCTCAGCCAGGGACTTTCAAGCATTAAAGGAAGTTTATTTCAGGAACTCACAGCTGGGTGGCAAAAACAACACACACACCAGGGCTCCTTGACCATCCATGTCAAAGGGCCAGGCATGCCCAAAGTGCCCTCTGAGCTGGTCCCTTTCCCTTCCCCTGTCTGTGGGAAAGGAAAGCTCCTCTGTCCCTTGCAAACACCTTCTCAGATAAGGGTTGCCTGTTTTGTCTATCTTGGTAAGGAAACAACTCTGAGGGAGACACAAAGTGGTTGTTCTCACACATTCTCTCAAACTTACATTTCTTTAGCCACCACGGGTTTCTTGAGCAAAGAGAATTTTTCCAAACCAATTCATCTCCTCACCCATTTCTTGTGTAGGGTGCCCCTCAACCCCCACAATCTGTAATAAAATATTCGGACGTCAGGGGGATTTCAGGCTAAATCTTTTAGCCCTAAAAACTAATTTTGAGGAAAATTACCTAAAAGACTTGTTCAAATAGACTGAAATATTTTAATTTAGCACTGACTTTATTAGATGATAAATAAGTATTTTTTGGCAGTGAACAACCCTTGCTAACACCCTGTGCATCAGCCCCACGAGCAGCCCCAGGCTGGCAGTGCAGTGTTGGCAGGACAGCCAGCAGTGTGCCCGTGTCTTTGCAGCTCTAATTGTTTCCCCAGGCTGCTGAGCCAGCCAGCCAAACAACAGCCCAGTCCAGCCCAGGCAGTGTTTTAGTGAAATCCCAAAAGGGTGGGTATGGACCAGCACATCCCCAGAATTCCACAGTCATTTTCCAGGTAATTTGGCTTTACAGGTTTTTTAATGAAGGAGGAGAAAAGGTCACATTCTCAATTTGTCTGCTGAGTTTAATATCATTGCACTGTGTTAGTTCCCTCTCATCCCAAAAACACAATGCCAGTTTCAGCCACGTTCTGCTCTGACCCTTTATCAGCTTCATATGGGACATTCTCTATCCTTTCTGTGTCACTTCAAGAGTAATTCTCTCCCTCTGAGAACTCATTTACTCAAGGATTAAATTCATGCATTTGCAAACAAGAAGATAGCCCATAAAATTATATTGTTCTGCCTTTGCCAGAGCAGCGAGGAGGCAAGTCTTTTCAAGAAGCCATAAATCTACTTCTTGAAAAAACATTATTTTTTCCCATTTCAGCAAGGTCCCTCAGCACCTCATAGCCTGGAGACCTTATTACACCAGAATTAACTATTCCTACAAGACAGATACTTAATAGACAATCACCATATAAAGTTGTACTGCTACACGGAAAGGCAAACCTTTTCAGAGTGATTAGGTCATGTTAACTGCCTGAGGACTATTCTTCCATAAGTTTTCTTTTGAATTAAATATGTTTTAACAGGAAAAGAACATATAGATCCTAAAGCCATCAAGTTAATTCAAGGTGTAAATTCTCCGCATTTTCCTTATCATCTCCTACTTTATTCTCTATGTTGCCATTAAAAACTTTCTTTTTAATACATCTACATTTGTCTGCACATATAACCAAAGGGTGAGATTTTAATGCTTTTTAATCAGTCAATGATCTACTGCAGCTTCACATGAAATCCAGATACTATCCAAATGAGCTCATCATGCGTGGTAATTAATTAACACCGATGGGGAAACTTGAAATAAAATATAAATATGGTCACAATTCATTAGGAGCATAAAGTATCTACTTCACCCTTATTTAGTTAAATACATTTTCCCCACAGCTCGTGGGGAAAAAACATCTCACGGCTACATTGGGTAGTTGAAACAAGAGGGCAAAATGGAAGATGAAGTTATTCTAGAGATTTTGAGAGTTTAAAATGAGAGGAAAACTCACAGCCAGAAAGGACCACAGTGACACCAGAGGCAGCCAAACACTCAAAGCCAGCGGGAGCTTTCAGGGTAAAACAGGCAAGAGCTGGGGTCTCAGGCATGGGCTGTGGGCTCATGCTCTGCAGGCAGAGGGTGTTCTGCTGGCTGGGCACACCTCATGTCACATCCCCGTGACAGCACTGCCAGCCCAGCCTCACACCCCTGCCTGGGCACTGGCCAGAGAGGAGACCTCTGCTCAGCCCAGGGGTCCAGAGTTCAACCTTTAAAACCCAGACCAACCACCTTAAAAACCCTTACTTGACCTTTCTAGACTTCTCCATTACTTTGATTGCCCTCTTTCCCACATTTCATGAACATTCTCACATGGGAAGTGTCCCCACATCCCCCAGCTGGGCTGATGGCTCACCCTGGCCCGTCTGTCCCCGCTCAGCCTCCTTTGCTCTCCACAATAATTCCAGTTCCTGTAGGAGCTGCACAGCTTTGGGGAGCCTGCCCTGTCCTCACGTAGGGTCACCTCACACCAAAAACAATCACACCTTCTACACTGACCAGGTGTCCCTCCATCACTCCCGTCTGCCACAGAACAGGGATTCCCAAGAAAGTCTTGACTCTGTTGCTCAGGTTCAAACCCTGCCCGTATCTTAACCCCCGGTACTGTTAATCCCTCTCAGTAAAGCCAACATACAAATCTGCAGGCAGAGGGCTCACACACAGAACCCATTAATCTGTCTGTGCTCTCTAAAGGTCATACTCATCCTGCAAAACCCAAGGCCAAAGTTTCAGCGCAGGCTTAAGCAAAAATCACACTTAAGCTTTGCTCTTGAGCTAAGCCCTGCCAATACCACTCAGCTCCCATCAGACACGGGTACACTGGTGCCAACCACACCGGGCACCAGGACTCCATCCCAGTTCTCACCACACCAGGGAAGGCAATGCCAAATGAGGAACTGCCCGCAGAAATTCCTTCTCCTGGACCCTTCAGGATGACAAAAGCATCAGGTCCATAATGCAACTTACACAGACACTTTCACTGCCCCCACACCAGAAAGAAGAAAAAAAAAGTTTAAAAAAATCTGGAATGGCTGATCTGCATATGAAAAAAAAAATCCCATCTCAGGATGAATCAGATCAGGCCAAGTACATATTTTGGGCTCACCACAAGCAAGTGCATTATTTCCCAAAATGCTTTCTGAGACTCCCAGTTATTTCCTGGCTGCATTTTTAATTTCAAGCGATAGTTGCATTTCTAGTGCCAATGTCTATGTCACGAATAACAAACATTCAATTTCTCTGCTTATCTTGAGGCTCAGTTCCCTTGTCTCCATTTTAATCACATTTTCCAACACAGTACTTTGTGCAACCGACCATTTTCCTTCATGAAAGATAAAAATCATATTCCATTTCATTTTTCGACCTCAAACTTACTGATTGTTTCTGCTTTTTTTCACTTACTTGAAGAAAGAATACATGCCAAATTACATACCAGGCATAAATCATCAAGCAAAACAACAGTTACACCATCAGCCATCTATATACATTGCAGTTTGTTCAAATGCTAATATCAAAATAATGAAAAGTTATTTCACATTTTTTAAAAGTTCTGGCCATCAGCAATAACAATAAAGACCTCTAATACTAAGTATTATTTTTAGTAATCACTATAGTGCATATTTACAGAATAGTAACAATATGGTTTCATTTATACTCAGCCATCGTAGGTCACAGCCCTGGAGGCAATTTCAGCAAGTTTTATGTATGGAAAACCACCAACTTTTATGGGTTCCATCTTTTTTTTTTTTTTTTTTTTTTTTTACACTATATTTTCAGGCAGTTATTATTTAAGTGGGTTAAGATACAGAGTTAAAAGAAAAAATGAACATACGTAAATCATAATGCAAGGAAAATATTAATGCATTTAATGCTACCACTACCCCTTATTTCTGAATTCCATTGGATTTGGAATAAAGTCACAACAACACTGGAAGGACAAGAGAAAAATTCCTGTCCAGTGAAGAGAAGCACTAGAAAATGTGCAGACTCACTGACACAACAGTATTTAAAAGTAGTTCTACATTTCTCATCGCTTTACCACAAATATCACTCAAATTACTTCAAAAACGATCTTGACTCTGTTGCTGTTTTTAAAATGTAAATCCACCAAAAGTGACAGAATTGCTCTGGTTTAAAATGGGAGGAATTGAGCAAGAATTTGGCATTTTGATTCAACCTTTAATGTACAATTTACCTTTCACGTATACAGAGCATACTGGCTCTCAGGCAGAACAGAAGCATGTAATAAATCAGCTTACATTTTTTTCAGCTCTTACTCACAGTGGAATCCCCAAAATTCAGTTTATTTTATCTTTTTCCCACTCTTCAGCTTTTTCTCTTTCGTTTTCCTTCCTCCTCTTCAGTCACCACAGGTTTTCATTTCTCGATTTCTATTTTACATCACTCGGCTTTGTTCTCTACAATGGAAAGACAGACAGACAGGGAGAGACGCACGGCCAGGCCGAGGGACACCCACATTCAGGAGGATCTGCTTGTCTCTCAAAAACATTTTAACTTTATAAAGGGAAGGGAATCAAAGCTCATTTGCATACGGGTTCATCCCATCTCCTCAGCTCACATGTCTGTAGCTCTGGAAAGTCCCTTTCTGATTCCCTGGCCGATAAAGAGTCAGGAAGGCAACGCTCCATGGGGAGAGGTGAGGACTCTTCTGCTGGCCTTGCAAGTGGAGCTGCAGTGAAGGGCTCCCTTCGCCTTGCTCGGAGACCCAACTGGGCCACTTGGGTGCTCCTTGTCCTTCAGGCTCAGCACCCAGAGGTGAGGGCTCCAGAGAGAGCAAGCCGCGCTGCTGCGCGGGAGGCAGCGCTGGTCAGGCTTCCTGTCTGTACACCCCGCGGTCTCATCTGGGGAAATCCTGAAAACATTATCAGATGCGTGATAAGCTCTTTAGCTTTCAAGTACATACTGATTCAGTTTCGGTCAAAACCTCATTTGAATACAGTTTTAAAGCCTAAGTCAAAAGCGAGACCCTAATGGAGAAGAGATTAGACTCGCAGTCTGACACCTCTGGTATCCAAAATACCGTGACTGATTAATACTGGCATAAACAAATCTCCTTCTCCATACCTGCATCCAGATGCTCAGCGCGTGCGTTCAGCTTATTAAAAAGGTGTGGAATTACATGCCTGGCTAATTAAATGCCTTTATTTATCCACAAACAAATAACACAGCAGAAGCGGCAGCATGGATTGCTTACTCCATCCCAGTGCTGTTCACCAGTGACTTGAGGCAGGTTGCTTCTGAGAGTGAGGCATTGCTTGAAGCCCTGGTGCCCACTCATCCCACAGGCTTCTACAGCAAAGCTGGCAAGCGTGGCAAGCCTTGTTTTGCTCAGTGTAGACTCCTATTTACCAGGCATTAGACAGATGTTTCCAAACCCAGTTCACAGTCACTCAGGCTGACAGGACTTAGCACTGTGGATTTAGCCCTGAAAGAGTAAATGTCCACCACCACAGACTGAACTCCCAACATTTTCCAGTCCAGTTGGGATTCACCCATAGGAAATCACACCCACTCCACTGGCTGCCTCCACCTCAGTCAGGCCATCTTCCATTTTCTCTGCTCTATTTACTGCTGTTCACTGTATTCTGCATCAAATAGAAGGTGCTGACTTCCTTCTTTCGCTGGGAAAGACAGTCCTCCCAGAAGGGAGATCTCTCCCAAGCTAGTTAAAATCCTTACAGCAGTATAAAATATGCAGGCATCAGAGATAAATCAGATCCTGTATATAAAATACCTTTCAAAAAAATATAGCCTTCAGAAAGCAGAGTAGACATACAGTCATTTCTTGCATGATTTCATAAATCTTTCATCCCTGTCTAAAGGATTTTTTTGTAACAGACAGTGAGATAATACCATGAGTTATGAATTCCAAGAGGAGCTGGAGCTTAGTCCCATTGGAAACTGCAGTGAAATCCACAATACTTCTGAAGAAACTGGGATTTCTCCCTCAATAGTGTTAAAAGCAAACTTTCACTTGGTTTCCCCGAGCACTGAGTTCTGTGGGTCTTTTTCTATGACAGAGCCTTATACAAAGATATATATTATTCTCACTTTTCTGCATCTAGTTGTCTGGTTTCTTTAAGCCAAATTGACTTACACATTTTATGAGCTCTCCCTCTGGTTTCTGTCTCATTGCTTTAATATACAATACAACTGATTGAAAAGAGATTAGGCTGACAGAGAAGGAAACCAAGGAAATACTTTATAAATCATGCACCTTTCATAGACCACTTTGCACATTTACAAAGGCCACAGTCACATCACAAGCCAGGTAGGGTTTGATTAGCCATTTCACAGCCCACTGTGGTGGGCATATACGTTAGGACACAGTGCTCCTACCTCTTATGCAAGCACTGAAGAGCTGTCAGGCATGCTTGGGTAGCAGAGTGCAGAGGGATGATAGAAATAGCTCTTCTGTGCACTCCTGATGACCTGTGCAGCCCCCAGAAGCCAGAGCTCTGCTCATGTACAGGGCTCACAAAAGAGAGAGGAACATGCCAAGACAGGAGAGCTGCAGCCATCCTCCATGACATGTTTTTCTAAACTGGGAAATATTCACAGTAGGAAATGCCTGCAGAGATTCATACAGAGGCATTAACCTTCCCCCCGGAGTCAGTTTATGTGCATGAGTGCATGTACATGCACATATTTCTTACCCTAAGGGAAGAATTTTTTTCCACAGTTGCACAGAGGGCTGGGGTGTTCCAGAACAGCCCACAGCTCTGCTCAGTGTCCCCCTTGACAGCCAGAATATCTGCCCTAGTGCCTTAAAACCTGCCAGAGCTGGTCGACTCAGGTTTATCATTCTCTTAATTATTTTGCTGTAACACTATGAAAGCAAGACTGTGAGAGCCAGCACAACATCGTCAGACCCCACACAAAGCACAGCACACCCAGAAATCTGCTGCCACAGCTCCATCCTGGCCCCCATCCCCTCTGCTGCCTGGTGGGATAAGCCCTGGGCTTGCCTGCACCCTGCTCTTGTGACAAGTGGTGCTCCCTGAGATGACTAGAGCATTTCTCTGAGTAAAGAAAAGCCACTGCTGCCCTGTCAGCCAGCTCAAGTGAGAAGAAAGGCTGCAAAATAGGACCAGGCAGCACAGAACAGTTTCTGTCACAGGCTTCAGAAATGGCTTCACTGGATGCTTTGCAGTCAGAAAACAGGAAGGTTTCAAACAGGTTATGGAGGCAGGAAGTGAGTCAGCTCTGAGCAAGAGGGACAGCAAAGAGCAACCTCCCGCACTGTAGAGACCCAGCCACAGGCACAGCCCCGACACCCAGAACCAGAGTGAATTAGCCTGAGAGCAGAGTATCAGCAGGGCAGGAGCAGAGAGAAAAAGGGACTCTTCTTCCCCCAACACAGCCCAAAGGAGGGAAGGTTTTATCCATCCAGAGGACTGTCTTTAACCAGTCTTCCTCCTCCTTGTAGCAGCAGCATAACCACCAAGCCACCATCTCACCCCCTCCCTGCCCAGGCACAGCAAAGCCTCCTGCTCAGCTCTGCTCAGGAGCTGCTGAACAGAGTCCTCCAGAGCAGGATTGCAAATCCCCTTGAGCATCGTGAACCATGAACCCTGCAGCACTCATCTGAGTACTTGCTATTGCAAATAGAAACACCAACACCTCCTCCTCGGCTGCCATCCCGCTCTGCCCACATCCCACATGAGAAGAAACTGCTCTGCAAACACTGTCACATCAGCCTTCACAGAGCAAGGAGGCCCAGGAGCATCTTAGCTTAGGACACTCGAGCTGCCTGCCTAGAAACAGGCGCTTATCAGAGCATTCATCTGAGCAAACAGAGGAGCCATAAGCCACCTGTGCCACCACAGCTCAGCAGCACTGGGGCAGGAGTTCTGAGGATCTGCCTTTTGGGGATAAGTACCAAAGAGGCTCAGTCCTTTTGTAGCTGTACCTCCAGGCACACAAATTACATCTAAAAATAGAACCTGGATACTGAAATCACACAGGCAGCTTTGAAAATCATAGTTTAGATATTGACAGTCTTGCCCATCCCAACACAATGTTGCATTCCTGGTGGCAGTACCAGAAAAAACACTCAGCCCTTAAGCCTGGACAGTCACACAAGCACAGAGCCCCTACATTAGTAACAAATTCCCACCAACTTCTGCAGGTTCCTAAATAGGGTGAAATACACCAATTAGCTGTCCCACAGGTAAGTGCATCAGGTTCCTAACATGTTGGCATGTGTTACTCTCTGTATTAATCAGAAAACTAGGATGCTAGTTCCAACTGAAGACAAAAATTCTGGAGAAGGACAGACAGAACTGGTTGAGTTCCAGTACTAGGAAAGGCCCTTGCCCCTCTGCTTTTTGTGGTAATAACCTTCTGTAAAGCAGCAAACCACTGTAGCAAAAGACTTAAAGAGTCAGAGCATGGTCACGCACCATGTGGGCGAAACCAAGACACAGCTGAAGTAGAACATGAGCTTCCTCAGAGCAACGAGACTTCAATGCAAAGCATTTCCAGATCCTTGCTAGTTTCAAAAGAAACTCAGAATAAGGCATGGGAAGACAGGCACAGAAGAAGCAAATATTTCAGAGAAACATTTGTTAACACTGACAGGAGCTGTTAACTTCTTATCTGAAAAAAAGAAAGAAAGAAAAAAAAGGCTGGGGCAAGAGTGGGTAGAAGGTAAAAAGCAAAACCCAGCTCCTGGTTGCAACATGCAAGTTTTGAACATCTTCCAGTGGAATAATTATTCTTAGAAAAGTGCTGTGCTCTTGGAATCAATTTTGCACAGGAATGTTTCCATTTCCATTTTGATTTTTTTCCTCTCATATGTGCTTTGATAGGTCAGGGGACATTGCATTTACAAAATGAAGTTTTACAGAGCAAGGTTTTGTAAGTCAGCTTTGGAATTCGAAGTCTTGGTTTCATAATAATGGGAGTCTTTAACTGACTATTTAAAATACCTTAAAAGAGTTTATAAGCTGCTTCACAGAATCCAGGAGATGAAACATAGTAGGCTCTACTCCAAGCAAAGGATCACACAGCTGCTAAAAGCAGCTCTCAAAGGCTGTGTATTATTTAAGAAGGAATGTGATTCGGCAACACCCAAACAGCCTTAGGAAGAAAACAGTATGGACAAAGCTTTCAAGCTGAGAAGAGGTTCAGAGCAAAGAGCTGTTTGTTACTGGATATGTTTAGGTGAAAAAAACTTGATACATTTCCTGAAAATAAACAAAATCCATCAGAGAGAATCACAACTTATTTCTCCTGCCTGGAGTTTCCACAAGCAGCAGGTCCAGAACCCCAGTTGTGGATAATCATATTTTTTAAAGCATCTTGCTACCATGCTGAATGAAATGCACACCCCTCTGAACTATTAAACCCAGCAGCACCTTTGATTAAGGAACAAGATAACAGGTTCGTTAAACATATTACTTTCATGATTCCTGAAGCTGGAATGGCTTTGGTCACCCAGCTTACCGAAAACTGAAGCCAAACAAGAGCAGATTCAAGCTGGGTTTGTTTGGTTTTCATTTTCATTACAAAATTGAGTCATAGAGACTTTGCAGAACCTGCACTGGAACAACAGCCAAAGAAAATAGTCATTTTTAGGAAACAGTTCCGCTGAAAGCTGATATCCCCAACTGGGACATCCCGGCACGGTGTGCCTGGGCCTGCTGTGGCCAGGACGTGCTGCAGCCTGTCCCTCTCAGACCTGATGGCTCACCAGCACATGTCACTGCCCTGCACGAGTCCCTGGTGCTGCCCTTGAGGCCCCAGAGGCTCCTGCCTGGCACATGGGCTGCCCACACCCACCCAGGCTGCTTCGGGAGGGAGCTTGGCCAGTAATTCGTCCACCCCCTGAGCTGGGAGAGCTGTGTGTTTGCCCTGCAGAGCTGGGGCTTGCAGGGCCCTGCGCTTGGGATTTCCCTGCAGCAGTCCCAGGGACATCCCCTGCTGCAGGGTCAGGCTCACCTTGGGTCGTGTCTCTGTGGACAGCCAGGAGTTTACCAGAGTTTACCAGGAGGAAAGAACACGGTGACTGGAGTTCGTGTCCCCAGATGCTCTGCCTGCTCTCTGCTGAGGCACAGCCCATCTCTGCAGGTTCTGAGGTGCACACACACACTGCAGCTGGGAAAAACACCTGGGCAACGTGAACAATTCCAGGGATTTTTGCTCAAAGCCACTAATACCCAGTATCGGAGATGGCTGTTTACAGAAGATTAACCGAAGCACCTTGCTTAGATGTCAGAAGACATTTGAGCACCAACAGTGGAGAGAAAACTGACAAATATTAAAGGCCCCCTCTCTGTGAGCTGCCACTGTGGCACTGCTCACCAGGAAACATCTTGGTGATTTTTGAAGGAAGGGTCAGGCTGTGCCCCGGGGGAAGGCACAGCGCTACAGTTCAGGGTCTGGGATAGTTACTCTTCTTCACAGTAGCCAGCATAGGGCTATGTTCGGGATTTGTGCTGGGAACAGTGCTGATAACAGAGAGATGTTTCTGTTACTGCTGAGCAGTGTCTGCACACAGCCAAGGCCTTTGCTGCTGCTCACACCAGCCCAGGGCTGGGGCAGAGGGAGAGAACAGATGTGTGGTGCCTAGTCACCAGCTGGGGTTAAACCATGACAGTCCTTGGCACCCACTGTGGGGGTCAAAGGATTTAACAGATTTGATTGGAATGTGCTAGATCAAATTTATAACTGCTAGTGCAGTTTAACTATTAATGAGCAGGCTCCTGCACTTGCCACTGGGCTTGCTTGCCTTAATGTTAACTGGAGCCTAATGCTTGTTGGTGGCTGCTTTTTGCTGTTGCTGCAGTGCTGTACTGCTTATCTTCCTCTGCTGGGCCTGGGAATGTTTTGATAACAGCAGTTATGGGCCGGCCAGGGCATCAGTGCTGTGTCTGTGCTGCTGGCCTGGACAGGCTGGAACTGCACTGTGAGCTCCAGTCCAAGGGACTGGGACCTGTGATGAGACCATGGAGGAGCAGGACACCCCAAAGTGTTTGTGGCCATGAGAAAGTCCACACCAGAGCAGATACCTCTGGGGCTGTAGCTCTGCCACAGCAGCTGGACCTCTGAAGGGACTGGAGCCCAAGGATAAGTCCATGCTGGAGAAGGTAACACACACCTCAAGGCACCAGTGGCTGGGGGTAAGTCCACACTGCAGCAGGTGCACCTCAAAGCACCAGTCTTTCTGCACACCCATTCCACCAGCCCCAGAAGCAACACATCTGAACTTCAAGATTGAAGTCTATCAGTCCCAAGAGGCCAATCCAAATGATTTGTCACTTTTACAAACATTATGCAAATTCTTGTCCAGTTTGGTATGAAGGTCCACAAGCATGTCCTAAGTGTTTTGATATGCATGTAAACACACATGGACATGGCATAAAAAGCCTATTTCTGACTGTTCAAATAGATCAAAGAGCTGGATCACAGTGAATATATTAATGTAACAAAAAAGATCCCACTTTACCATAACACACTCCCATAACACATACAAAGTACTAGTGTGACTCTTCCAATGAGATGTCTGTACATACAAAAAGTTACAACCTACATTTTTGTTCATTTAATGCCATATCCATACTGTGCCTACCTCTGTTCTCACACACCAGTGACTTTTCTCTATGTGGCTGCCTAACAAGAGGCCACATGAGGGCACTGTGTGACCAGTTTCAGTGCCTTAGTTACAGGCATCTTTCTGTACAAATCAGCTTGGACCGTTTTCTCCCAGCTTGTTAGAACTGATAAAGGAAGTCAAAGATGTATTTTGTCACTTTCTTTTATAGCAACTATTGTTTAGCTCCTGTGGCTGGTAGACTGTATCCAAACTTTTAACTCAGTAGAGACAGACAAGTTATTTAAGAATCAGAAACTATTAACATGCAGTTAAAGATCAGCCAAAACCTGAAATCTCTATAAAAGATTTGCTTAACTGCATCTTTTATATGTTTAGTTTGATATTTGTCCGAATTCTTTGAAGTTTCACAACAGCTCCCAGCCACTGGAGCCACACAAAACTGTGACAATTAAAAGTAGTCTACAGCTGCATCAAACCCCAGCATACAACACCTTAGACAACCACTGTGAAGAGCAAACAAGTTCAAAGGAAAAATGCTGGAAGAGCACCAGCTCTCCTAGTGCTTTACTAGATTGGTTGAAACCCTTGAATGTTTTAAGGGATCAAGTGATGCAAACAGTGAGGTCAGAAGAACCTCAACCTACCACAATCACATAGTCTAACCAGCAGGTAACCAGCTCCTGGATACAGTTCCCAAGTGTATTATAGTCTTGCTTACAAGCTTATCCAGGGCTCTGCTTAAATTGCTTCTCAAAGCTCTATTTTACTACCTACCTCTTGAGCCTACTGAGAATGAACAAGTTCACTATTAGACAGGTTATATTAGACTTTATTAAAACATAGAACTACATGAAGTTTGACCTCAATAAAAGCTTCAGAACACACAGTCAGAGTCATAAAGTGGAGGTGGCATGTCAACCACAAGCTCATCCAGGGTAGCAAGGAAGTCCGCAGATTCTTGTAGCAAGGCTGGCAGTGAGAAAGAAATCAAATCAGTTCTCCAACTCATAATTAACACTAACACAAGTTAGCTTACAGTAGCTCAGATTAAGCCTTCTGAATGACTAAGGGAAATACTGTTTCATGGCATAAACCAATCCCACCTAACTGATTGGTTTGAAAGCACCACAGAAGCTTGCTCCATGTACTGCTTCTCACTGAGGTAGACCCCACCTGACCCAAAGGGATACCCCAGACCATGGCATCATGCCCAGCACATAAAGCTGGGGGAAGAAGGAAGGAGGGACATCTGGAGTTACGGCATTTGTCTTCCCAAGCCACCATTCCACATGATGGAGCCTTGCTGTCCCCTGCCTGCCCATGGGAAGTAGTGAATTAATTGGTTTGCTTGGCTTGAATGCATGACTTTTTCTTTAGTTATTAAACTGATTTTCTCTCAAATCAATGAGTTTTTTCACATTTTCTCTTCCACTTCTCTTCCCCATCCCACAGCACAGGAGCAAGTCAGCAGCTGTGCGGTGCTTAGTGGCAGCTGGGTTAAGCCATAACTCAGCAACATCACTGAGACCACCACCTGTACCAGCAGGGCTGACCAGTTCCCCTCAGCTCGACTACACCAGAAGCTGTTTGATACCAGTGCACTGCTCTGGTAGTTTGGACAGCAACAGCAATTCACTGCTGTAGCCAACTGGCTTCCCTCCCTAACCACTGAGGAGCACTGTGTGTACTGGAAGTCACACTAAGTTTCCACTTACTGGATTTCCATGCATGCTGTTCAGACTTCACAGGTGATGGAGCCATGTTCACACATCTGTCATATGGCCTTTCGAGTATCATGAGGGGAACACCACGCAGGTTGAGATCGCTTAGTTTGTACTCTTCAGGAATATCAAAACTCTCAAAGTCTGTTTGAGAAAGACAGTCTGTAAGTAAGTGTACAGTAGCCTGGGAAACTGCAAATTCCCCTGCATTAAATTAAATGGGAACCAATCTAAAACATAATTTAACTACTAATGTAAAGAAGCAGCTTTCAGCAGCTTCAGCAAGCACAGCACATGTCTCACCAACACTGCAGTCTTTAGCACAGCACTTTTCACACACATCCACATGAAGAAAATTGTAAGGACACACTTTGGAGGGCTGAGGTAGAATACCTGCAATGGGCTGGCCTAAGAACAGCTTTACAAGTTCCATCTTCAACTATTATGTCCTACAGCAGAAGAAATCTCTTCAGTTACAAATCACCATCTTGGCACACACTCTTAGAAGAGGTCCATTCATCAGTATTCCTCTGAATACTCATCTGCTAGTCACTAGTGAAGTGAGAGGCTAAAGCATGACTACTTGGAACTAGTTTCCTGCCAGCACAATAATGGACTCAGTCTAACACATCTGGGGCACAGCTACTTACAGTTAGAAATAGTTAAACAAGAATGAGATGGTATTTTAAAAGCAGTAAACACCCTTATGTTTCAGAAAGTACTCAGGAGAAATGCAATGCTAACTTTGCTGGTCTTGTTGCAAGACTTTGTCCAAGCTACTGCAGCCCACAGTAGGGAAAGCCTTATTGTTAATTTTAGTATTTACACCCATATTTCTTACCTTGAGGATCAAAAGGAAACATATTTTCTATTTCAGGCCACTCTTCTTCAGCCACTGAAGCGCAGCTTTCCAGTCCAGCCTTTTCATTAGTCTTAAAAAGAGGAAGTCACAGTATTTGAGCTACCATATCATGTTTGTAGTGGCTCTCCTGTGTATTCAGCTCTTCAGACAAGCACACCTGCCATACAGTCCTCATGTAGGCCTAAATTCCAATGCCTTCCACACAAATAAGCTGGAGATGGCACAGGTTTCAGCTGAGTTTATACAGTGCAGTACTACAGGCAGTGGTAGCAAGTGACACTAGAACATTTAAGTTCATATTAAACTCTTAATAATTAACATGTGAATAGGACATTAATTCAGACTATTTTCCCCAGAGCCTTCCATGTAGGTATACTGCTTTTGGCTAAGATAAAGTTTTTTTTCTTCCTAGTAATTGACACAAGACTGGATTCAGAATGAAAACAGTGCTGATACACCCAGCTGTTTGAGCTATTGCAGAGCAGTGTTTACAGCAGCAGGTGAACTACACCTTCTCCCCCCTACCCCCCTCTCCCGCAGTAAGAGTTGTTGTACTCACTTTGTTCACAGGGCAAGGCTGACTTGTCTTAGCCTTCTTGTTCAGGACTCCTTCAGTTCTATTCACATTTCCAAGAGCCCTCCTGACAGAGCGACTCATGGCTGGGGATGCAGTGATTTTCTTAGGAAGTGGAGTGTTAACTTGTGTTCTTTCAGATAAGGCTTTTGCTGGAGTGAGGGAAAGAAAAAAGCAAATTTAGCACCATATCAACCATAGCTTCAGTAGGTGCATATGCAGGAAAATTAGTTCTCATAGAAATCACTGTTCACCATGTATAACTCATGAGCATAAGCCACATCTATGACAAAAGCACAGAGTTGTCTTCATATTTATGGAAATTGATGAGAGATATATGAACAGAAAAATACTGAAAACAGTAACTAATAACACATGATTTATGCCCTTCACTCGATCCCTTGCTGCCTTAGGGCAGCATATACCCACAAGATCCTGAAAGGAGCCTCGGCTGGCTCTTGGGAGCAACAACTTCCCCATTCTCCTGATCAATGAAGATCATCTTCAGGCTGATGAGAGCACCCTGCAAAGTCCACACAGGAAAAAGAAATCATTCTTGTTATTTCTTCCACCACAGTACACTTTGTAAGCAAGCCACATTAAAGACAACAGAGCTGTCATTTAGTGGTCCCCAGATGAGGGGGAACAAACCCATTTCACAGCATTACATAGTAGTTTAGCTACAGACCCACACATTTGAGGGCATTATTACTGCATGTGGTAGGCTCACAGTCCCAAAGCAGCTTGTGGAAGTCTGGGAAACCAACCCGGTCTCACTAGCAATCTACACGAAGATTCCTCAGGTTTGCTTTATCCCTTCTTTGCAGTGTTTAACTGATTCCTCACAGGAAAAGACAGTATTTCCCAGATTAGTGGCCCAGTCCTTGGCCCAATGTGTAGCCCTTGAACAGAGAGTTATTTTACTACCAGGGACATCTTTTCACCGCTAAAAAATAACCCTTCAGAGGACACCCGACAAAAGTAGAGCCCTTCCCTCCTGGTTCTCAGCCCCAGAGACAGCAGGTCAGGACACCCCCCACAGTGTTACCGGCACACAAGGGCACGAGCAACTCCTCCCCTCGCAGGTTCGCAGGAAAGCTCACAATTGCACAGTCAACCAGGCTAGGAAAGTCAGGGAGCTGCAGAGAGCGAGAAGGTCCCCCCTGAGCCCCCTCTTCTGCAGGCCAAGCCCCCCATTACCCTCACCCCTCGGTACAGCCCCCTCACGGACCCCCATTACCCTCACCCTCGGTACAGCCCCCTCACGGATCCCCATTACCCTCACCCTCGGTACAGCCCCCTCACGGATCCCCATTACCCTCACCCTCGGTACAGCCCCCTCACGGA
>JAWWEU010000029.1:7300388-7355819 GCA_035583155.1 Acropternis orthonyx
TCCCCATTACCCTCACCCCTCGGTACAGCCCCACACTCACTCTCAGCCGCCCCAGAGCGCCGCGCACCCAACGGCGCCGCTTTTAAAGCGCCCGCTCGCCGCCCATTGGCCGGTTTGACTCACGCGCCGCCGCCGCCCGTCCCGCGTGCGCGGGGGGAGGCCCCGCCCCGGAAGTGAGCGGGGCATTGTGGGGCGGCGGCGCGGCCCGGCAGGTAAACAGCGATAGAGGGTCGGGATAAACGGGACAAACAGGGGCCAAGGGGCGGGATAGAGGGCCGGGATCGGGATCAGCGGGGCCAAGGATCAGGCTAAAGGCCCGGCCCGGCGGTGTAACAGCCCCCACGCGGCCCCGGCCCCGCCGCTCCCGCCCCCAGGCCCGGCCCGGCCCGGCCCGGCCCGGCCTGGCCCGGCCCGCGCTGTGGGACCGGCAGGGCCGGCACCCTCTGCCTGTGCCCTTTGTGCCCACAGGGAAAAGCACAATGGCATCGGGGGCGGTGGCAAACGCCGCTCCCGCGGGAGGCGCCAGCGATGTGAGCCTGGAGGAGCCCAAGAAGATGACGAGGGAAGACTGGAGAAAGAAGAAGGAATTGGAAGAGCAGAGAAAACTGGGAAATGCGCCTGCGGAGGTGGACGAAGAAGGAAAGTGAGTGTTTTTTTTACAGCTGTGGTTTTTCTAAAACTGCTGGTTCAAAATGCGTTTTTTCCTGTGGCGGTTACAGAACAATCAGGAGGGAGACGCAGGAGTTCTGCACGAGTCATTGTAGGAGTAAACACAGAATAACTTGGAGTCAGGAGTTTGGGTGAAAGAAGCGGCAACAGCATCTCAGTGAAAGTCTGTGTTTATCACCTGTATTTGGCAATGCATTGTGCCAACTTCATTGTTGTATTATCACTCCTAAAGCACTGGACTTTAATTTAGTATTTCTAAAGCTCTGAGCTTTAATGCGAGAGTTATTTGTGAGGCTGCATTGCTGTGAGCGTTCTCCCCATGCCATGTATTTAGTGCACCATGTCTTTCCCAGGGATATCAATCCCCATATCCCCCAGTACATATCCTCAGTGCCGTGGTACATAGATCCTTCCAAAAGGCCCACCCTAAAGCACCAGAGGCCTCAGCCAGAGAAGCAGAAACAGTACAACTCTTCTGGGGATTGGTACAAGCGAGGAGTCCAAGAGGTAGGAAAAGCGGGTTTGCCATAAAATACAGATTTGTTTTGATTTCACAAGGAAATAATTGATGGTTACATGGTTTTGGGGGGAGGCAGGAGGGGGAGATTCTTATTCAGGAGGCACTGTTTGGGGTAATGAAAGCGTGTGTTTGGGGGTTGGGAGGGTCAGGCACACTCGGGTTGTTACTGGGAGCACTGGGGTGGGGGTTGGCCAGGCTGGGGTAACTCTGCCCCTTGTGCCCCTCCCAGAATGCTGTGGCCACGAGGTACCGAAAGGGAGCCTGTGAGAACTGTGGGGCCCTGACACACAAAAAGAAGGACTGCATGGAGGTAAAGTGCACTTGTGTCCATGTCTTCATGGCTTTGAAAGCCACGGGAATGCTCCTGCATAGCTGGCATTTTCACATTTACATGTGAAAAACAGCTGGCTGGAGATATAATAAACACTGGGTTTGGAAAAGGGTTATGGTTATTGAGATTGGAAAGTTCTAATGAAGTTGTTATGTAGGAAAAATGAAGAGAAAAAGCGGTACTATTCTGAGTGTTATCAGTTCTGTTTATAATGAGCTCTGCAATAATAAGTGAAAATGTTTAAGTCTTCATGTTAATTTGCATTAACTCAAGTGCTGCTATGCCTGCTTTCTGTTCCATGTCAGTTAGGAGCCACCCCAGAAACTGTTTTGATTGTTTTCTTAATTGTAGAAAATAGAACTAAAATTTGATGGGGTTTGGAGTCAGCTGTGCTACATTAAAATGCAGAACTACTTGCACTTATTTGCAATTCCCAGGCTTACAGGGCTGAATTTAACTGGCTTTGGAGGAGCTCGATTGATATTTTAAAGGGATATCTGAGTGAGTAACTTATTTTGGTGTAAGGGACTGATCTAACAATTTTTTCTTTTAGAGGCCCAGGAAAGTTGGAGCAAAGTACACAGGCATGAATATTGCCCCAGATGAGCATGTGCAGCCCCAGCTGATGTTTGACTATGATGGGAAGCGGGACCGCTGGAATGGTTATAACCCTGAGGAGCACATGAAGATTGTAGAGGAGTACTCCAAGGTTGATTTGGTATGTAGGGGCTGTGATTTACTGGGGCAAGGTTGGGTGTTTGGCCTGGCTGGGCTGGGAGGAGGAGCTCTTGTAATGTGCACTGTTCAAATCAAACCTTGTGCTGAACAGAAATACTGACACAAATTCATTTTCATGCTACTCAGGCCAAACGTACCCTGAAAGCCCAGAAGCTTCAGGAAGAGTTGGCATCAGGGAAGCTGGAGCAAGTGGTAAGTGAGCTAAACCCTAATGTATTTTTGTTTAGGCTGAATAAATACACAAGTGACTTGTGCTTTTTGACTCTTTTACTCTCTCTGCAGGATCTGCAATTGGCGTTTATGCCCTCCA
Source organism: Acropternis orthonyx (assembly GCA_035583155.1). Lineage (NCBI taxonomy): Eukaryota > Metazoa > Chordata > Aves > Passeriformes > Rhinocryptidae > Acropternis > Acropternis orthonyx. The sequence continues at coordinate 7,302,957 of JAWWEU010000029.1, forward strand.
GTAATTTAAAAGTTTTCCTAGCACATTCTGTGTCACATTCAAGAATTTGAAGTATCTTCTTTTGAATGAGAGTTGCTGTTTTCTCCAAAGGGCAAAAATTCTGTGTGATTATTATTCTTGATAAAATTAATTACATGGAATTTTGTGTCAGAAGAACTTGTTTTCCATGTAGTAATTTTTTTCATATACTGAAATGCTTTTTTTTGTATTTAAAGATTGTTAAGATCTGACTAATGTTGAGGTAATGACTGGTATGTGACTGAGCATTGGTTTAGTCATGCTTAGTAGAAATTGGAATAGGAAGATACTTTCTTAAACCAACTTGTTGCTTCTTTGGTCGTTGCTGTGATTGTTTGCAGTGTCTCTGGTTCTTTGAAGGCTGAGCAAATGTATTTCCCTCTGGCTTATAACTGCAGGGTTTGCATCTTCCACTAACTTCTACAAGCTCCTCTTAGATCATAGACAATGCTTTTGATAATCTTTGATATAAAATTCTAGCTTTAGAAGGCATTCTAAATTTATGAAAAGAGAAAAAGTAGAGACTGCTACTGGTCAGAATCAGTCAGTGTTGTAAGAGGGAAAACACCGAGGAAGAGCCTCCCCACAACTGTGCCTCAGTTCCCCAGAGGCTTTTTTCCAGAGGCTCTTTTCCAGAGGCTGTGCTGTCCCCTCGCACACTGTCACTAGGTGGCACAGTGAGCTCACTCTCACCCAGCCCAAACTACAGCACGTTGACCTTCTGATAGAAGAGATTCTTTCTCTTTTCATATCTGTTTTCACCACAGGGCAAACCCTGTTGGCTTCTGTGTACTTACTCCTTTAAAAATGAAGCTGTGAGAAGAAAAGTTAGTTTGAAACTCGAGAACTGTCTCTGATGGAGAGGACTGAAGCTGATTTGCATAATCAGTGCTGGCCAGTTTGCTGGTCAGTGTTCCAGGGCTCATAGTTGTTTCCATCTTTACCCTTGCAAGTATTTTCAAGTTAGAGGTTAAGAAAATAAAGTCAGGCTATGTTTGTCCAGCTTAAATTATGCCTTCTGATTCATGCTTTTAGTACTCCTGTAAATCCTGACTAAATCCTTGAATGCATATCCTCTTGATTATTTTTTAAGCTTTCAGAGTTGAAACTTGGTTATATTTGGAGGATGTGAAATATTCTGGTCTAAACCATCAGTGTTCAAAGGCACAGCAAGCTCTAGGTAACAGCAACAGTTCTAGAATTTGGTGTTCTTGCAAAGAATTGGAAATTTAGTTGGGGATGCAGCGAAAAGGCCTCCACCATTTGTATGTCACAGAGACAGTTAAGAGCTAAGATGTTAGAATGTTATGTCCTTTCTGCATTTTGTGCCACTGGTAAATTGCATTTTACATTCAGCATCGAGCTCTGCTTTGATTGCCCTTTGTATCCTTGCCATCTTTCCTCTCTCCACTATCTTGTCTTCTCTGCTGATGTGCTCTTTGTTTGCTGCAGAACTCCCCAAGACACCAGTGGGGAGAAGAGGAACCCAATTCACAGACAGTAAGATGATCACCCACTGCATCACACCACGGGCAGAAGGAAGGACCTGTAGTTAGTGAACAGTGAGACGAGGGTGGCATGAGGGTTTGGATGGTGTGTCCATGCCACTGGCTGCCTGTTCTTGCAGGCAGAGGTTGCTGGATTTCATAAAGGGGGGAGTTGTTTTAATTCCTGTGTGTTGTCAAACCTTAAGAGATGCAAACACAGAACTAGTTTTTAATGTGGTAAATTTTGCCTAAGATAACCGTTTTCTTAATATCATCACAGTTATGTTTTGGTAACTGTTCCCATATGAAGAAATGGAAGTCCTTTAACAGGAGTCTTTCTGAGCAGTGTTGAGTGTTAGATTAGCCTGATGGCACACTTTAAGCCCAAGGAAACTGTGCTAGCTTGGAACTACGGGCATTGCAGAACTTGAATGAAACCACTAAAATCAGATTCCCAGACTTGTCTGTAGAGTGACTTAGAAGCTTCCCATCTCTCCTCAGGAAAGAGATCATAACAGTGAAGATGAAGATGAAGACAAATATGCAGATGACATTGATATGCCAGGGCAGAACTTTGACTCTAAGAGACGTATCACCGTTCGAAATCTGCGTATTCGGGAAGATATTGCCAAAGTGAGTAAGGAATTCTTTACCAATGTTCATTTGTATTCATAAGAGTTAATTTCAACAAATTTTACACTCACTTATTAATGACTCTCTGTGTGTGTCTTGGGGTTAAGGTCTGTTTTCAGTTCTGTTCCTGCTCATGTTATGATTTGATCAAGGTCATCCTTCAACCTGGATAGAACTTTTCAAGTGTCTAAACTGGGGAACAAAGGAGTAACTTCAGTTCTTTTAAAATCATAAATATTAAATATCTTGTATGTTATTTCTTTCCCCAGTACTTGAGGAATCTAGATCCAAACTCTGCTTATTATGATCCCAAAACAAGAGCAATGAGAGAGAACCCATATGCCAACACGGGCAAGAATCCAGATGAGTAAGTTAAAACAGGGTCATTCTTGTGTATCCAACAAAACTCTTCAAAATGAGATTAATAGTTCTGTAATTTTTTTTACCTGTACATCCTTTTACTAATTAATCTATAGTCAGTTATGTATAGAAGTAGTAGTAAACGTGGAAAAACCTTGTTTTATTTAGGAGCACCTTTTGTTTAAGTATAGAAAAGTGGTATTTTTGTAATACTGCCTGACCCTTAATCTTCAGGGATATGTGGACCACTATTCAGTGTAATGATTTATACAAGGGCTAGAATACTGCTGCATCTAGAGGTGATGCCTATGAACAATGGTAATGTTTATGTAAAGTATTTCAGTAACTAGGTATTAAACTTTATCCCTTGCTTGTCGGGAGACATTCGGGACTGGAGACTGCCCTGGAGTGGCTGTGGTACCTAACTAAATGTTTCAATTAGGAGCAAGATCTCCTCCTGTATTAATGGATTCTGCATAGAAAAGGTCTGAAAGCTCTGGCATTGTCTGTTTGGGTAGTTGAATTAAAGATGCCATGGGCTGCTCTTGGCTGCACACGGGGCTGTCTCACTGAAAACCCCAGTCAGGCACTTAACCTGTGTTGTGCTGTGAACTTAGAGGGCAGAGAGCTGTGAGTAAAACATGCACTCAGAGCACAGTATAATTGGATTAGCTCACTGCCTGGAATAGAATGGCAGTGCCTAAATGATAGGAAATAATGCTCTTTCCACCTCTGTTTGCCCCCAGCTAGAATAGTGCCAGTCAGTTCTCTTTTTTCAGATACAGGTGCTTTCACTTCTCTCTGGAGTAATAATTTGACCTTTGTTGAGTCTGTATTTCTGCCACAGCTTTGTAAATTCTTCTGAGTGGCTTTGGGGAGATGAAAGAGTGGGGAATTGGGTTGTTGACATTTGATCTTCAGCCTGTGTTTCACATACACATTGTGCATCTCTCCAAGTGTATGCAGAATTGTCTCAGCTTTGCAGACAGCAGTAAAGTTGTTGCCAGGCTTTGACCCAGCCAAGCACACGGGCTGGGCTGGAGGAGAGTCACAAATCCAGGAGCTGGGAATCATTGTGCAAGAATATCACACAGCTTTAGGCATATTCATTGTGCAGGTAGATCCAAGTTTAAGTTGTAGTGCTTGGCATCCCAAAGGAACTCCGTGTCTGTGTCATGTTTCCCTGTGAACACACTCATCAGGTTTCCCAGGTGGCTCTCCACAGGGAGCCAGGGCTTGCGTTTCACATACAAGTTGAATCCACCTCTCTCCATTCTTAACTCTTGGGGCACAAAGAGAATTTTTACTTTCCTGTTGAAGTCCTGTGATTGTATTTAAGAGGAAACCACATTACAAGTGCTCAGAGTCCTGTTGCTCTTCCCTGCAGAGTTGGTTACGCCGGTGACAACTTTGTTCGCTACACGGGAGACACCATTTCAATGGCACAGACTCAGTGTAAGTGGGGTCTGGTTTCTGGGGCCTTTTTAAGGAAATGGTCTTGAAATACTGAACAATGCTGCTTTCTTGCAAAAGAGAAATCTTTTTAGATTGAGATCTTCTTTTGAATTACTTCAGAACTGAAGAATGTAAATTGAATGTGTATGTCAGTTTTTAGTAAATACTGAGTGAAACCTCTTTGTGTACCCAGTGTTTGCTTGGGAGGCTTATGACAAAGGCTCTGAAGTTCATCTTCAAGCAGACCCTACAAAATTAGAGCTCCTTTATAAATCCTTCAAAGTGAAAAAAGAAGATTTCAAGGCACAGCAGAAAGAAAGCATCCTAGAGAAGGTAAGACACATTTGGTTTTATTTAAGAATTCTGTTGAGTTTTATGTCTGGGTCTTGGGGAACAAAAAATTACTCCTTCTATGTGAAAGGGCATCAGCTGTTCTCAGCAGCTTAGACTTATAAAAATATATTTATATTTATATACACTGTCTCATTAGATTGATGTTATTATTTAGCATAGGAACTTTTGAAGATATGCTGGTATTTCTTTGTATTTTTGGGACCTCTTCCCTTAACTGTCAGAATTTCTCCACTGAAGAAATCTGAATTTCTCTGCAGCTTGGGTTTTGGGTGCAGTCGTGTAGATAAATATTTATTGTATGTTTTACAACTCTTGGACAAATGAAAAAGACCTAAATAATCCATTTAGATTCTAACCTTGTTAACATTCAAGTTTGGAGGGGGACAGGAAATGCTGCTCTGGCTGTACCAGAGCCTTTTGGCTTGGTCTGAAGTTTTTCCTGCTTTGGGTGAGGAATGTCACTGTTGTCATTCTCTGGGCATAAAACAAAACCAAAAAAACCAACAACACCAAACTAAACACCAAGAGACACCACAGTGGCCATAGGAGATGATGTATTTATGTCTTAACTATCATTAAAGATCAAAGTGTCTCCATCTACTTTCATGCCTTTTTCACAAGGTACTGAAGGTGCCATTTGTGAAATGTTTGCTTAACCACATAAAAGGTGGGGTTTTTCAAACCTATTTTATGTCATTTCTACTTGCATTTCAGTATGGAGGACAAGAGCACCTGGATGCCCCACCAGCTGAACTGCTGTTGGCTCAGACAGAGGATTATGTGGAGTACTCCAGGCATGGAACAGTCATCAAAGGACAAGAGAAAGCCATTGCTTGCTCTAAGTATGAAGAGGATGTGAAGATCAACAACCATACAGTAAGCCCTGGGTTATGTTAAAATGATAGAAAAATTAAATACCTTCTTGTTGGAGGTATAGCAGGATACAGTACAATATCATTAATACAGCAAATAAATTTCTCCTGTCTCAAATGTGGCACTCTACCTTTTCTGCTAAGGAGGAATTTCAAATTGTCATGGTTGTGATGGGAATTTGAGGAGCTGCCATGGCGATCTTAAACCACAGGGGAAGTTACTCTGTTTCCCTTCCACTTTGAATATGAGTTGGCCACATCCTGTTCCCTTTTCTTTTGGCAGTGTACCTGTAAGCTAATGTAGAATAGCAAAAGTATTTCTTGCAACTTCCTTCTGGACTGTTTGAATAATTTACATACCAGGATATAAGCTCAGCAATAAATTGCAGCCTCTCACAGGAGGATCATCATGGATATAAGTGCTGTGGTGTGTTCTCTTGCAGTGCATTTGGGGATCATACTGGAAAGAAGGCAAGTGGGGGTACAAGTGCTGCCACTCCTTTGTCAAGTACTCCTACTGCACAGGAGAAGCTGGGAAAGAAATTGCAGTAAGTATTGTCTTACTGAGTCACTTGGAGAGAGCTAAAAAGCATTCATCTTCCTTACTTTAAGTTTAGACTGTTTTGCTTTTTGGGAGGGTTGCTCTTCTGGGTGTTGTGGGATTTTTTTTGTCCTTCCCCTTTCAAATGTGCTTAGTAACTGGGCATCCTGGCTCTTGTCTGTTGTAGAATGCAGAAGCAAGTTTGCTGGAAGAGCAACCTGGGGAGGAAGAACACATGACAAAACCCAAAACGCTGATGGAGGTAGGATGCTTCCCATTCCCAGGAGGACACATATTTTTCCTCAACATTTTAAGAAATCAAAAGCTATGCATAACTACAAAATTATGTAGAATCATAATGAGCCTGAAAATTAGTAGACTGCATTATCAGATCATTAACATCTCTATGGAAAACTAAGCTCTAAAGTAGCATTGATAGAAGTTTGGATTTAGTGGCTTGGATGTCATTAATGTTGGCAAGTTGAATCTTAACAGTAACTTCTTTCCCACCTTACAGATCCACCAAGAGAAACAGAAAGAGAAGAAAAAGAAGAAGCACAAGAAGAGCTCAAATTCAGACAGTGAGGGTGAAGAGAAAAAGAAACAAGAAAAACTTAAAAAGGTGCACTGTATTTTTTGGTGTCTTTGTGGCAAAAGGAACTTGACATATATTTTGCAACGTCAGTTTTTTGAAGCCTCCTATAATGTAGTTCTTGTGCTATACCATGGGATGTTCTTTGATGCTGATTTTGAGCTAAAGCACATTTAAAATGCTGTTAGATGTCCTGAAGTACATTCCCTGTTTCTCAGGAAAACATTCAAGAAATACTTAGTTTTGGAAGATGTAGATTAAAAGACATAGAACACTTCATGTCTAGGCACTTACTACAGCTGTAGATCTATAAAAGACATTGCAAAACAATCTGTGTATTGAAGAGAGACAGAGAGATCAAAAGCACTGTCAAAGCTTAACTTAGCCCTTTTATCCCAGGCCTGGGCCCAGTCTCACAGCTGATGCAGTACATCTGCTTAACTTTCACTGTGGAATTTTTGTTTTCCTTGGCTCTCCTTTCAGGCACTGAATGCAGAAGAGGCTCGTCTGCAGCACGTCAAGGAAATCATGCAGTTGGATGAGAGGAAGAGGCCCTACAACAGCCAGTTTGAAGCCCGGGAGCCGACAGAGGAGGAGATGGAAGCCTACAGGATGAAACGGCAGAGACCCGACGACCCCATGGCCTCTTTCCTTGGACAGTAGTCACAGCGAAGATCATTCCAGTCCACAAGGCTTTCTTCCGTACTTGTTTACAACTCTCCAGACACTTGGTCCCCTTCCATGTGTCTGAAGTGCCAGAAATGGCAGAAACCTTTTCTTGCAGCAAAGAAGTTTGTGAAAACTTCTTTCAGCAGAAATAAGCAGTCCAGTACTTACAGCAGTTTTATAAATGTGTGTATGTCTACATATATAGGCATATATATAACATATGTATAGATAAAATATATGCACCTTCTCTGGAAATTCTTGAAGGAGAAAAGATCTGATGCTGACTGAAATTCAAGGTTGGTGTGGCCAACTAATACATGCATAAAGACGTGATACAGCAAAACTGACTGCTCAAAAGAAATGGTCAGCAGGTGTCACTTAATAGAGAGCAAATATTTATTGGCAAAAAAATTGATACAACTACTAAGCTTCTTATTTATGAAGGGAGTTGTCTGTCTCATGGCATTAAAAGACTAGATAGTTCCTTCCTTGGTCACTTTGTAGTAAGTATTTTGGAAATGTAAAAATGGATTGCTTTGTACAGTTTTGGTTAAATTAATATGAAAGTTTTAAGTGCTGTCCAGCCTTTTAACGAAGAGGTTAGGAGAAGCTGACTGTAAACCTTTTAAATTCCTGTTGTTTCCACAGATGTTAATGTAGAAATTTCAGATGCAAAGATGTTCTTTGGCCTGTTGATAAGAATATCCTGGAACAGGGTAATGCCAGGTGTCAGGCTCTAATGCTTCAGCATAATGTGAAGCAGCATCTGCTTTGTGTTTGCAGTATTAGTCCTTACACTGGGAGTTTTCCCCTTTAACTATTACAAGTTGAGCTGGGTTAAAAACTGCACAGCTTGACTTTAGATTTGGAAGGCTTGGGAGTTATTTCTGTTGTGACCTAAACTGTCTTACTAAACATGACTTTTATAATCATCTTTAATGTGTCTATATTAATGGTAGGACAAGGAAGACTCTATAATCCTGGCTTTTCTTAAAATTAAGAACCCAATTACAGTTTCCACTTTGTAAACAATGAAGGAAGTTAAACTTACTGGAAGAAAATGAAACAGCATGTTATACCTGTAACATCTTGTACCTGTAATTTCCACCTGTAAAGCTGGTTTCCTTTTGTCATTAGGTTTTTTGCAAGCCTGCTTCTGCTTCCCTTTTAATTTTGTTACAGAAATCCTAGTTCTGAATGCAAATAAATTTATAAGACTTTTATATCTGACTGTGGAGTTTTATTGTATAAAATTCAATTTTAAAATTCTCCTGGCACTTGCAAAAAAAATATAACCAACTACTGAGATCAAAAATCTCATGGTGGAATTGTTTAATATGACCAAGTACCAGGAAGAAAAAACTTCAGAGAGTAGAAATCAACTTCTGCAGAATCTGATTTTAGGTTTCCACAAACAATGTGGATTTAAACATTCAGAGGGGCGAAAATATTAGGGGTATAATTTTGCTTCTGCTACACTGGTGACTCATGTTCTGCATTTTTCACCTCAGCTCATGTCTTTATGGTTCTGGGTGATTCCAAGGGAAAACTGCTCTTTTGCACAAGTAATTACATACAGAAAACCTACATTTAAGTGTCTGTGTGTGATTTCACAGCTGCTTTGAGGACTGAGTGAATTTGACATAGAGAGCTCCTGCTGGCAGTGGTGCACTGGTCTGCAGTGTAGTTCTGTAGTAACACCGTGCGTGATACTCTCACTGGTGATCAGAGTTGGAGGCTGAGTGTTTCCTGTGTTGCGGATCCTCTGGCACACAGCGGCTGCAAACTGAGCACAGACTGAATCAGCTGGCTTGGCCTGGGAACTGCTCCTCTCCTCAGGCTCTGACACCTGAGGGTGTGCCAGGAGGCCTCTCCCTGCTCTTGGCTTGGTCAGTGCCAACTTCAGTCTGAGATGTCAGAAGGGTTCCTTGAGCTATTTACATACTTTTCTAGAAGTTGCAGTGAAGTCTAAAAATATTAAGTCTAAAAGACTTAATTCTTTATAAAGGAGGCAATACAGAAATACCAGGGGAAGGAACACCAAGGAAATTTCAAGCCTCGCCTTGTAAGCTGTGGGTTGAATGGAAACTTTAATACATCAACTCTACTGAATTTATGCAAAGTGATTATTCAGGGATTTGAATTCAGTTCTAAATTTAGAATACTTGGATTTCACCAGTGAGTCAAACCCAAGCACTCAGGGCCATAGCTGATCCTTGCCAGAGGTTTAGCTGGAGCTCTAAAGGGTGAGAGCTCCTGTTTCATAAAGGATTGTCAGGTGATTTTTTTAACCTTGACAAGACAGTGTGTTATCCTGAGACTTGTTCTCAAACAGCTGGAACATTATCCATGTTTCGTTCTAAAATCATCAAATTATATCTCCAGCTGGAATATACCAGGCAAATGGATAGACATTTGTTGAACTGAGTAGCAGGAAATGTGAGGTGGTGCTGATACATCTCAGAGCTTTCAGGAACACACAAACCTGTCTGGTTTTCATCCTGAATGTGAAATGGCATCTCTCCTCTTTGGGAGTTTATTCTCGGGACAGCATTCCATGCATGGAACTACATAAGATTATTTCTTGGATCATGGACTACTCTGCACCTGCCCCTGCTAATACAGAGGCTACTTCAAAAACAGGAAAGGAGTATGATCAGCATTTGAAACCTCCCTCCTCCTGTTCCTTCACCTGTCCCTGCTGCTGGAGACCATTTGTAGAAGATCCAAGACTATTTAATTGTAAGAGGCTGTAGGGGCAACAATTCTGTCCTCACAGTGTCTGCTGCTTTAACTGCCTCCAGCACTGCTAGGAGACCTCAGCAGGAGTTAGCCACCCAAAAAAGCATCCCACTTTGAGGTGTGTTTGCAGCCCTTGCCAACTTATCAGCTGTTGGTTACAGTGCTGCCCATGTCACTGGTCAGTCACTCTTTGATTGCTTTGCATGTCCTGAATACCTTGAGATAAAAGGTTTAATTTGGGGTGGAATTGGAACACTTTATGTGGCACAAAACAAAACCTTGTACTTTTTTGTAGATAAGCTGAAAAGGGGATTTCTGATATGAACTGAAGCAATTCTTGCTTAAGTAATTCATCTGTCAGACTGAAGATGTCTATGATGGGACAAGGCCAGGAAGCAGTTCCTGGCAGATCTTGGCTGGCAAAGTTCACTTCTCTGATGCTTCTACCAGTGTGAAAATTTAAGCTTCCAGTTCCAGTCTCGAGAATTCCCTGCAAACTCTTGGCTGAAGTAAGTTGATAACTGAAGACTCTGCCTTTCTCCATGAGCAGCATCTGTTCCTTTAGCTCAGCTAATGTTTCCTCCATGTGGCGTTTCCCAGCAAGGGCTGAGCAGTCCCAGGTCTCCGACAGATGCAGAGCCAAAGCCAGGCTCGGGAGTCCATGGATGGAGCCACTCTGGGACGTGCCAGTCCCCCCTGCCCTTCTCCCACCAGCTGCTCTCCTTTCCCCCACAGCAGATCTCAGGCACCAGCACAGAGGAGACACTTCAATCCCCATCCAAGCTCTGTGAAAGCAGCAAGGTTAGTACGATTGCTTTGGTGGTTTTCCAAGGTGTCTTGGGGGTGTTTGGGAGGGTCGGCAGAACCTCTTCTGCACATGAGTGGAGGTTGAGGTTGCACATGTGCTCTCGGGGCTGTTGGGCTTAAGAACCTGCAACCATAACCTGATCTGACCCCTGGCAATGCACCCACAAAGCGCCAGTGGCACAGTTATCTAACAGAGAAATCTGCTCTGGTCAATAGAGCAGGGAACTGGAAATAAAGAGCTTGTTCTCTTTCCACTTTTGCCATTAACTCCCTGCATGAGTGTGGCTAAAGAGCCCCAAATCTGCCCACTGAGTAGCTTTCCTCAGCTCTGTGTCTGAGAAGTGCTGAGTTCAAAGCACTTTTATATATATTTATATATATACTGCAAGTAATTTTGCTGAAATTATATAAAACAAGAAATATTTGCTCATATTAAATTAAAAAAACCCCTTTCCAAGTTTGTTACTGGATTGGCATCATTAGATGACACTAACAGAATTTCACATTGTGTATCGAGGAAAATTGTTTCTTTTAATACATAAAATTAAATTTAAAAAGCAGAGATCGATTGTAGCATCTTGTATATTCACTCATAGGAATTTCAGAACTGACACCTTCTGTGCTTTCTGTTTTCTCTTAGTAACTTCTTACAACTTTACCATATGAAAAGCATCTTGAAATTTTTACTGAGTTTTTTCCATAGTGAAAACTCTTGCAAAATCTGTTGGGAAATTTCCATTGTGCATGGCTTGCAGAATAAGGTTCTTATTAGTAGGAAAGGCTCATATAAAGAAAATGTATGCTTCCTAAAATATTGATTGTAAAATGGCTTTGATAGTATTCTGTCATCCCAATGCCTTCTGAAGTTCAGGGAAACTCCAAAATTTAAATGATTAACTGGCATTTCCAGACTCCTGGCCAAACTAACACTTACCACATGTGAAGCTCTGTGATTAATAAGCCAAGTTTGCTTGGAGCCATCGGAGACCCTTTTCAGTGTTTGATTATTAGAATAATATTGGTTTTACTTATGAAAATATGTGGTCAAGTTGTGCTGGGAGACAGCCTGATTTCTTTTTTTTTTTCCAAAAGCTACATTCATAGAATCACAGAATGGCTTGGGTTGGAAGGGCCCTAAAGGATATGTGGTTTCACCCACCCTGCCCTGAGCAGGGACACTTGCACTGGCCCAGTCTGCTCCCAGCTCTGCCCAGCGTCGCCTCCGACACTTCCAGGGATGGGGAGTCCACAACAAGAGACGTTATTTCATATTCCAGAGACCTAAGTCCAGATCCTGCTGGGTTTGTACGTTTAGGAGCTGCCCTGCAGAAAACAAAAGCACACGAGAAAGAAATACCCATTCCCAGCCATTATTCCGGACAGGGCTCCCTTCCAAGCCCAGCCCTTCCCGTCTCTCTCTCTGCTGGCCCCTGCAATTTGCCTCAAACCGCCCCCCCTCTGTCCAAGCCCAGCCTGTGCCTTCCCCACGCTGGTTTGGGAGGGTGGCAGAGCTGCGGCTTCAGCGAGCGGTGCTCCTGCTCTTCCCGGGCACATGATTTATTCAGCCTGGCTGTAACAGAGCCCTTTGTCCCGCAGTGCGAAAGGAGAGCCCGCGGCTGTCACCGGAGCAGAGCGCAGGAGAAGCCCCTGGGTGTGCATTGTCTGAGGGCAGGGGGAGCACACACCAATGGCAAAGGCGGGCAGCAGCTGGCACTGCTGCGGGACCCACCCTGCCCCTCTCGCCTTCCTCCTGCCATCTTACAGGCAACAAACACATCATCCTCCTCTGGGAGCTGTTTATTTGCACCCTGTCTGCTCTTCCGTACTTGGCTGCAAATGTGAGTCCTGAGCTCGTTACACGTAGTGACCAGCTGCGTTTAAATCCTGGTTTTATAAATACCTGTGGAAAAATGGAAGTGTACAGCCTCTGTCAGGTGACACGCACCCCCCAAAAAATGCCCCATTTCTTTCTTGAATGGTCTTTCATGTAGCCAATATAAACAAGGAGTTTTGCCATAGGTTTGAGTGGAATCAGTATCAGAGCCAAAGCAGATTTCTGGTAAATCTCTGTTTGGTGGCAGAGTGCTGGGTACGCACCCTGTCCCAGGGACACAGCCCTGCACTGAGCTCAGGGGAGCCCAGGCTGGAGGGACAGGTCCTCTGTTTATGTTTCATGCCCACACTCCTTTTACTATTGAAGGAAGCTTGGCAGAATTCTCCTCTCTTCTCTTTCCTCTCTCCTGACATTGACTCAACATTCTCCCAATTCCTCCATGAACTCTTCCAGCTCAGTAAACCACCCCTCCCCTTCCAGCACCAACTGGGCTGCATTTGCACTCACCTGGCTTGAGCAGGAGCCACTCTGAGGCCCAGGGGTCACTGGTGACCTGTGAGCCACATGGCATGAAGCTCAGCTGGTTGGAGCAGCAGTGAGACCCAGGCTGGTACAGCCCCTTGACTCAGGCAGTGACATGTCCCAGTGCTGTGTGTCACGATGTTCTCTGAAGATCCTCCTGTGGGTTCAAGAGCTCAGACATTGCTGGTGTAGCATTCAAATGAGCTCACAGCATAGTTTCAGATGGAAAAACAAAATTTGGTTGGCTATACACTGTTTTATTTTTCTAATGAGGCTTTCACACATGATTTCCTTGTTCTCACCTAGAGATCTACCATTATGTATTTTAGCAGGGACCTGTCACCTCACTCAGTCAAAACTCCCAGTGAAGATTTAGGTGACTAAAAGCAGCTGAATCAATTTAAGGTAATTTTTTGGCAAGTGTGCTTTTCCCAGAGCACAGCTGCTTCCTTCTGCTCCAGCCAAAAAGCCTGCTCCTTGCAACTGCTTATAGTGCTGGGAATTGGGAAGCCAGCCTTGGAAGGAGCAGGAGGAAAGGAAACTCCTCTGAATTGCTGTGGCCACAGAACATTTTGTATCAAAGCAGGGACTGAAGGAACACGGGGACCTGTCTTTGATCCACAAAACATCAGCATGGCTTAGAACAATAGTACTGTCTTTGTGTTGCCTTTCTTCTGTGAGCTATTACCAATTAACTAGATAATAGGCAATGTAAAAAAAATGTTGGTTATGTTTGCTGTAATGTCATGTGAAGGAACTAACTCCTTTGGAAATTGTTGGATTCTAGTGAAAATATAATGAGTATGTCCATGTAATGACTTTCAGTCCTCTGCCCTGCTGGCTGTGTGGTCACTGGGGTAGGGCAGCTGTATCTGCAAAGTCCGGGGTTGATGAGATCCCTCAGGAATATTACTTTGTCCCTTAGGCTGCTGTTACTTGGATGGTTTTGGTGCTAAACCCCAGGATTTTTATTTTTCCTTAATATCTGTGCTGCCACTGACCTAGTTTTGCAACGAGGAACTGCACAGCCATCTGTATCCCAGCTGATGCCAGGGAATGAAATAACCCCCAAAAGTAACAGCCCTCTGGGTGATGGGAGGCTTTATGGGCAGCATTTGCTGTTTGTGGTGCTTCCCCTTTGCACTCTGCTTTCCAACACTTGGGGAAAAAAGCCTGGGAAGGCAGAAGTGCAGGGAGCAGCTCAGGGGGCTCAGCCAGCCCTGCCCACAGCTCTTATCCATGTGGGACAGCTGGGGTCACACCAAGGAGCTGGGGGATACTTTATCCTGCCTGATGGGTTCAACCAGTGACTGCTGTGGGGTTTATGGGGCTCTGTGACAGAAGACTGTAATGAGAAATTATTTGAGTGTTGCCTTTCTCCGCTGTCCCTGCTGCCTGCAGGCATTTCTGTGCTGTTGGTCTTGTGCACTGGACTTCTCCTTCCAAGCAGTTTTGGGCAGTGGCTGTGGCAGTGCTTAGAAATGAAGCCACGCTGATGGCAACCCTTGGCATCGTTATTGGAAGTGTCATGAGATTTTATGCATCTCTGAAAGTATCAGCTGTAAAAATTCAAGGCTTCCCTTAAAGTCTTGCTTCTCGATTAAGAAATACACCATGTTTGTAAATATTTCTGGGTGTGAAGAAGAGTTTGAAAGCACATAAATGTACACTAAAGCTTTAGGTACCCAAGGACAAATAAAATGAATATCAGCTGTTTTGTTTTTACAAAATCCCTTGTTTGTTTTTACTCTTGGCCCTGTTTATTATTGTTGCCATAAATGTATGGATAGCAAACCTCAGCAAGCTTTGTGACTTGTAGATCTCCTGAGAACACTTTGGTTATTTCCTAGTGGTGATGACTGGGTGGTGGAGTGCTTGTGGCTGATCCAGGAGTGAGGTTTCTGCTGTGGTTCTGTCATGTTCTCTGACACTAATGTGTTCTAGTGGTTTTAATTGCCAAGAGCAGCTGTAAATTCTCTCCTTGGGGGTGTCCCCATCACATCTCATTCAATCATTATGAGTCATTAAACATCTTACCGTGGGATTGAATCTGGGGATAGAGCGAAGGGCAATTACTCAACCCAAATCTACAGCACTTCACATGAAGGCAGCGGGAAGGTCTAATTGCTAACACTTGTAAAACATGGATTTCCTGTGAGAGTTGGGGCCCTAAAGGAGCTCTCCCCTGCTCCCTGTTAGCTCTGCCCAGTGTTCCACGTGTGAGAGGGGCTGCAGAGCTTTCCTGGTGCCAGCCTTGGGACCACTTGCCACCGGGAGCTACAAGCCATTAAAGCTGCAGACCATATGTAATATTTAGTAACTTCTTTACAAGGCAACTGGCTTATAAGTTAGGAGGAGCGTTTGGAGCATGTGATTTATAGTCAGGAAGAATTTTCTAATTAGTGAATGCTATCATTGTACACATAGAGCAGTGTATTAGTGCGAGTGACTGGTTTAGAGCTCAGGTTTGGGGACACTGCTCTGACAGGGCTGTTTGCCCGAGGCTGGGCAGTTTTGCAAAGTTCCAAGCACTTTGCTCTGAGCTGTTGCTGACACTCTACACCTCCCAGAGCCTTCAGCACCTCGGGTAAGGAGGGGATTGTGTTTGTTTTCAAAGTCCCACGGTTTTTAATGGGTTTATCCTGACAGCTCTGTGGTAAGAAGAGCGCTGTTTGTCCCCAATTTACATACAAGACACATTTCATTTAAGGGCTCCTGAACTTGGATATCTGCATAGCTCTCTCATAGAGAAGAAGTCAGAACAGAAGTCAGGCACTGCTGTGTCTGGAAAAGTCTGGACACTCTCAATTTTGATGTGTTGAAATGTCTTTTAAAAATCTCCTAATATAAGAGCCAAAGCTTACAAAGTTCTGTGGTGAATCCCAGAGCCAAACCAAACTCTTTCCAGGGAATACCCTTGTGCAGGGTCCAGCTGTTCCATGAAAGGCAGGAATTGGTGGATTAACCCTCTGAAGTGCAGGATGGGAACATGACAGCTTTGACTTGCCCTGTTGTCTCATGTGGGATGTTGGAACCTTGATTATTCCTGTAGGACCGAGGTCAGGTTTGTGTGCAGTGCTGTCCCAAACACGTCCTTCTGTAACAGACCTGCACAAACCTTTCAGTGCCAAAAGGAACATACAGAAGTTCCTGTGTAGAGGAGGCACAATCAGAGTCACCAGCTCTGCCCCCAAACCAGAGCTCTGTCCCCAAACCAAAGCCCTGCTCATCCCCTGGCAGGAGGATTGCTCAGGTTTGCCTTTTTCCAGCTGTGTGCAGAATATTTTTCCTTCTCATTTCTTGGACTGCTGGAAAGGTCCCCTTGCCTCCTGCTGCAGAACAGTTGATCAGATACCAAGTCACTGCTGGGTGAAAACAGGATTTAATGCAATGACTAAACACTGAGTTAGTTACTGAGTAACTTCCCTGGAACCCTTCTCCATACTCAGAGTTACCGATCACATTATGTGCTGGTGAAAAAAAAGTTGGGCTTAGGGATGGCCTATTTGTGTACAGGATTTAGAAGGGGAGCCTGGGTGGTTGCTCACAGAAAAACCTCAAACATGGATTAAATGAACCATCAGTAAATGGTATTCCAGAGGCTCTTAGTCCACAGGAGATGTGGAGTTGAGACTTTCCCAACAAATTGATCCCTGTCCTCTCCAGGTTCCCTGCAGCAAACCCCATTCCAAGCTCCCTGGGATGACTTTGGCACAGCCTTGCAGGAGAGCAGGGTGAGGGCAGGCACAGCCCAAAGGCTCAGTCTGTGTCCCACTGGAGGCCACTTTTCTCCTTCCCAACAGGTCAAAACAACATAACCACAGGTGAGCAAATTATTTCTGTGAGAAATGTGGAAGGAATGCCCATTTTTCCCTTGAGAGACAATACATAAATTACAGAGCTGTGGCCTGCATGACATTATCCAGTTGGCAGCTTAGTTTGAGGGAAAAAATAGTGGCACAAAATCGGCTTATTTTTTAAGCCCAGCTGGGAACTAGCGGGAATTCATCTCACTGGATAAGGACATTATAAAATGTTTGTATCAGGCTTCATCACATATATTTGGAGGCAGAAAACATTTATTGCAGAGGCTTGAGTTGATTCACATGAAGCAGATGAAAGCCTCAATCTGTGTGCCTTCTGTGCTCTTTCATGAACAAAACACTTAGAAATAATTAAAAAGTCCCACAAAAAACCCTGCAGTGTATAAAACACAGCTTCAGAGCTCCCTTGAGCTGCATTAACTTCCCCTGTACAACACTTTTTCTCTCACCCTCAGAAAGCAGGACATAATCTTTTAAGAAAATCAGATCTAACTACTTTGTTGGATTAAATCTAACTACTTTCAGTTGGATTTAATTAGTTTTTGTTAGCAGGGCTTCCTGACTGCCCCAGAGTAGGGGCTCTTGTGCACTGTGACCCCAGGCTGGGGACAGCACAGACAAGGTGCAGCAGAGTGATGGATGCTCGTGGGGCGGTTCCATCCCAGGTGGGATGTGAGGGATGCTCGTGGGGCCGTTCCATCCCAGGTGGGATGTGAGGGATGCTCATGGGGCGGGTCCATCCCAGGTGGGATGTGAGGGATGCTCATGGGGCGGTTCCATCCCGGTGGGATGTGAGGGATGCTCATGGGGCGGTTCCATCCCGGTGGGATGTGAGGGATGCTCATGGGGAGGTTCCATCCCGGTGGGATGTGAGGGATGCTCGTGGGGCGGGTCCATCCCAGGTGGGATGTGAGGGATGCTCGTGGGGCGGGTCCATCCCAGGTGGGATGTGCAGGAGTGTGTTGGGTCGCAGTGCAGAGAGGCCTCACCTGCTCTCTCCTCTGTGGCCTTGGCAGCATACTCATGGAATTTTTCAGTCGTGCCCACGTGGGAGCCGTGGCCGCTGGCCAAGAGCTCAGGCAGAAACAGCCCCATCGTTAATGATTGACTGGTGAGATAATGAACTAGCCCAGCCCACTGTTTGCTCTCCTTCCTTCCCCACTGACACTGCTCGCCGAGCCCGACAGAATGCCAGGAACCCAAGGGCAGCTTCCAGAGGGTTGCTGTGCTGCGGAGATGCCCGCGGAGCTGCCTCTGCCTCTGGGACATCCCAGGCGCGGTGACCAGGTGAGAGATGGGAATCACCTCCAACATTGCCTTGAAAACTCTCCAGGCTGTGAGATGCAAAAGTTCTGCTGCACTGACTTTCAGATCTTTCCTGCGGGCACAGCTGGGATGTGGACCCGGAGCATTCATTGCTGTTTTCTAAAGAGAATATTGGAGGTAGAAAACTTGCACTGCCTGTACTCGTTGTGAACGTGCCTTCAGCTTGCTGGGGGTAACTCATAACCTGGTCTGTGCGAGGTGTCCCTGCCCATGGCAGGGGGTGGAACTGGGTGAGCTTTAAGGTCCCTTCCAGCCCAACCATGTAGTTCTGTGAGTCCCACTAAACCAAACATCGTTTCAGTGTGTGTGTGTTTCAGATGCCTGTACCTGGTACAAATTGTCCCCAGCAGTTGCTGTGCTGTCTGTCTGTGTATTTGCTCTATGCAAGAAAATGAAAAAAACGTCTGGTTTCTGTGTTGCTTACATTGTTTGCTGTAAGTCTGGAGAAAAGTGATTCTGCTGATCCACGGTCTGAGTCAGTGCTCCTTAACCTGTGGATAAACTGTGTGTGTTTGGGGAGAGGGTGATTCACTGAGACCCCACGTGCAGACCTCTGGGGCTGCAGTGTGTGTGCCCACCCTGTGCTGTGGGTGGTCTCACCACTCTCTCCTGACAAGGACATTTTCCTTCATCTCAGCAGTGTCCCTTGAGCAGCTGGAGGACACCACACAAGTCCTTGGACCTCACAGGGTTTGGCGCAGAGTTTGGTACGCGGGTTTGGGTGCTGGAGATGCCTCTGCCCATGCCAGGTGCCTGTGGCTTCGTGCCCCCCGTGCAGTGTGTGGGTGCTGGTGGCATCGTGGCAGCTGTTTACAGGTGGTTTGAGAGTCTCAGCAGAAGAGAAGGTGCAGAGAGTGTGTCCAGCCCCAGCTCAGCAGCCCAGGGCAAGCAGAGCCACTGGTCCCACTGCAGGGATGGTCAGAGACGTGTTGCAAGAGCCCATCTAAAGCAAGGCATGAACTGGTGGAGGTGGCAGGACAAGAAAGCACAACACTGGAAAAGCAGATGTCCAAGTGCTGTGTTTTTCTGCCCATCCTTTCTCCCCACCAAGGACTGACTCAGCTCTCAGGTCCCCTGCAAAACATGTGCTGCCAAAGTCCATGTGCTCCCATCCGGAGGCACCCTCTGAAACAGCCCAGAAACAGAGGAGGGAGCAGGATGTGTCTTGGAAAATATTAAAACCACATTTTGAAATGTTTAACCTGGGATTGAAAGCTGTCTCAGGCACACATGATTGCACCAGGCCACTTGAACTTCAGAGCTTGTCCTCCGGGTCTCTGCAGGTGAAAGATGACATTTTCATGGGGAAATGTGTGAATGTAACCAAATAATTGGACAAGGGCAGAACCCAATTTGCACCAGAAAATTTGTCTTTAAAATGATGACATGATCAGTGTGTCACAGTGTGTAGGGAACCAGTCTTACCTCTGCTGTGAATAGACAGTCTAGAGTGTCACCTCGGTCTAATACAAACGCAGCTCTGCTCTATCCTGGAGTGTGCAGATTCTGTGGGGCGGTTTAGAATAAGTAAAATCTAGGTCCTTGTTAAATAGGTGAGGTGAGGGGTCTGGCAGGTAGATATTTTTACACAGAATGCAGCTACCTTGGTACAAATGCACTTAATCATCCCCCAGCATAGGCACCGTTTGAGACTGATGGTGAAATGCAGGTTGTGGAGGACTGGTTTGGGAACTCAAAAAAGAAAGTTTCTGTAGAACAGATTAAATGTAGAAAGGTGGACCAGCAAAAACTCACCCCTTTCTGTTTGGGTGGGGACTAATTTGCATGAAGGGCTACAGATAGGGAACTGCTCAGTCCCTGCTTTGTGTGTAACCAGGAGATCCCTCCCAGCCCAAACCATTCTGGGATTCTTGATGCTCTTTGCAGACCAGTGGTTTGATTCCTGCCCATGATTCCAAGCAACCCCCACCCCCATTAAACCTGCACTAATGTAGCTATTGGATATTTCCAGATTATTTTTAACTCCTAATCCAGTTTCTCATTGTTTGTTGTGGAAAGCAGTGATATGTTTAGGGAGATTAGGCATAAACCCTTATGAATTCTGTCCGAATGAAAGCTATGGGAAAATACTGGAATGCAGTATTTGCCAAAGGAACAGAGCAGTCTGATACATTATGTCTTGTGTATATTTGGTTTTTTTTCTCTTGTTCCAGTGCAATGTTCTGTAGTAGCTGAATATGACATTACTGTCTGCCCCAACCCAAAGGCAGGCACAATTATGTTTAACATCTGGATGAATTACACTGAAAACAGACATCCTCTGGTAAGGTGTACTTTCTGTTTCCCATGTCAAAATAAGAAAGTTAAAGAGTTAATGGCTTTTTTTTAATACCAAATTAATTATTTAATATGATTTCATAATCCTTAATTTGTATACAAGGAAATGGAAGTGTTAATATTGTTTGCTGATTATAGTTTAGATTGACAATGTGCTGTGAAAGAATGGAAAAGTTACGTGATTTACTGAGGGTGGTAAGGTATTAAAAAATCAATTTGTAGGTAGGAGGAGTGGTGAGGAGGTGAGATCTGGGTTCTGCTCCTGTTCTCTGGGAGAGGCTTGGGTGAGCCACCTTGACCATGTCAGCTCTCTGCTCTGTGAGGGTCTGGGAGGTTTCTCTGTGCAGTGTTTTACCCACAGCCATTCCATAGGTGGGAATGACAGGGAATGTAGCGAAGGGAATATGTTCCTGTATTGTTCATGAAGTTCATAGCACACAGTCTAAAGCTTGCCCAGCTCAGCAGAAAGCTGCTCAGTACATTTAAGAAGCAGAGTGTGAATTGTTTGATCCATCTTGCTTACATCTGAAAGCCATAATCTAAATGTACACCCGCACATATATACATAAATATTACTTATATAATGCCACTTGATTAAGGCAGTCTGGACACAGCCCCTTGCCCCAGACTGCCTCTGAATCCATCCTTGTCTCAAACTGGAGCTGCAGCAGGAATGTTTGTTCTCATGGCAGGTTTGTTTGTGGAAAACATAACTACAGCGTGGAGAAATTGGGATCTGCAGTCCTGTCCTGTTGGGGCCTCTTGGACTGCAGTGGCAGAGCCATCCATAAAGCTGCTGAGAACAGTTTTATCCTATAGCAGAAGAGAGCATATGTAGCTGCCAGAAAACCACAGTTGTTCAAAGATAAAATTACTTGTGGCATTTTCAAGCCTGTCACTCACAAGGCTGAGCAAGCATCAGCTCTCCCAGAGCTCTGATAAAGCTGGGAAAGCCAAATTCTGATCCATGCAATGCTGGGAATACCTTGGGTTTGGGATGTGTGGCAGTTGCCTGTAATAAACTGTTGGATTTTTCTAATTACAGGCTGTTAATAATGGACATGTTTGTAAAACTCTGCTTGCTCAGATTGCTAAACAACTTCACATAAGATTCTGGACTCAAACCACACATGAGTGGAAGGAGATGTTGAAGTGGATTTCCCCTCTTTGGAGTCAGACTTGCTGCCTGAGCTGCAGGGAGGTCAGTGCAGCCAGCAGTAAGTCAGGGGGACTATGAGAATTTTATTTTCCTCTGATGTTTCTTGGATGGCCTTGCTGGCAAGGAGTCAGCAACATAGAAATGAGAAAACATCTTCATTATATGTACTATTAATTCAATTAATTAATTTAATATATATTAATTCTAAAGATATGTTTAAAAATCAACAGTGTTACTAGGTTTTTCCTCTTTTTGATTTTGAGTACCATAAGGTCTATAATTCTTTAAAGCTCTTGAATATTTGTGGGTGTTCTTGTAGCCTGTAAATGCAGTATGGGGTAAATTTATGGCATCAAATGAACTTGGGTAGATTTAAAAAAGAAAGAAGGAAAATTCTGATGGAATAAGAAGGAATGAAATGGAAATGGTTGGAAAGAAATACATACATTTGGGATTAAACTGATTTTTGGCAAAAGCATTTTTCAAGAAGCACTTAGAGAGAGGTAGAAACAAAAGTAAGTGTTTGGTGCTGGTTAGTGGGTTAGAGACTAATGCTGATGGAAGCCAAGAGAAATTTTTGAGGCTGAATGAGGGAAGTCAGGGAATTCAAGGACAATGGGGAGGTATGTGGCGGGTGACTGCTCTGATTAAAAGGTCAGGCTCTGTTGGGTGCTCAGAAAAGGTCTCTCACAGGGCTGGGATGAATTGCCAAACCTGATCTTCCTCATTAAATCCTCGGCCAGAGCTCAGGCCATGGCTCTTGGCTCCAAAAGCATTTCATTTGGGCCACAGCTCTTCCTCAGCCCAGTGGGCACGTCAGGGAAATGCCAAACCTTCCTGGCCAGCAGGGAAATGATGCCAGGAAGGTGTGGGATGGACCAGGTCTGGCACTGTGGCTCTAGCAAAGCTTCCAGTCAGTGTCTCTTCCTTCTATAGAGAGCCTGGCATAGCTGGGTGAGGAAGTTTAGGAAGGTTTATCTACCCCCCCTGCCCCCCCAAAAAGGGACATTGAGGTGCATTATTATTGCTTTCCTCCTGCTCTAAGTTTCTCAGGACACTTTGATAGCTCCAGAAAGCCTAAAGTCTGGATCTGTGGGTTTTACTGGAAATGTTTACATTCCTCAAACAATGGTGGAATTTATTTCTGTTCTCACAAGGCATAAACCTCCTCTAAATCCCACTTAGGCTCTGCTTTGAGACTCTCTGACACTGACTTTCCCTGGCTCCCAGTAGCAGGGTTTGTTTTCCACTGGGTCTGTGGGGAACGTGAGGGTTTGTCCTTGGGTGTTGATGTACTGTATCCTTGGCAACCATTAGCTACCTGCAGGAGAGTTCTGGGAATTGCCCTGAATGAGAAATTTGGAGTTTACAGTCTTCAGAAACATTAGTAAGAAAAATACAGATTAGCAGAATGCGTTTTTCCGGTCACCTAAAGGGGATGTCCACTGCTACGTTTGGCTCCCTATTTAAAACCTAAAGCTGGAAGTCCAATCAGATAAAATTGTTGATTATAAGCTAGAAAAGTATAATAAAAGGAAAATATCTCTTAAAGAAAAAAAAAAGGCAACTAAGAGAGAACCAGGGACTTTGAAGATGCTGAAAATCAAGGTGATCAGCCAGACACACTCTCCCAGATGTGGTGTCCTTCCAGTTCTCTCCCCCTTCCAACAGTAGTGGAATCTGAAGACTTCAGACATTTGTCTGGAATATTTGGATATCTCACAGTCTGGTCAAAGGAGCAGCTCTTATTTTCAGACATCTCATATCTCAGAGATACAGTCACTGCATCCACATTGTGCAGGGGCATAAATTTCTGCCCAGGAAGACCAGGATGGACATCTGGGAACCTGTGCTAGATCATCACCCAGTGACCTCCTGAAAGTGTCTGGGATACCAGAGACTGTACCTGACTTCCCCAGGAGTTTGGACTCTGTAGGCTGCCCTGGGACAGCCAATAGGATCATCTGCTAAAGCAAGAGTCTTTTGGTAGCAGTGAGATCTCAGGGTCTGTGGAGCAGATAGTCAGGTGCTGCAGCCTGTGCAACTGGTGGGAATCTGAAGAATGTCAGCTAATATTTACATCAGGTGTTTACCCTTTGATAAGGAACAGGTCATTCACAGACGTGAACATGACATAATATTGGTAGGTTGGTCACAGTGTTTGCTTTGCATTCTGCACACTTGTCGATCTCGTTGCCTGGAGAACAGTCAAGAATTGTAGTTTGATCTGGATTACCAGCTGTGGTTTTCCCCTTTATTTTCATGGAGCCATTTGTTTTAAAAGGGCAGTTCTACAGAAAGAGAGCTGTGAAGTTTTGAACTCTGCTTGTGTTGATTAAGGAAAATGCCTGCTCTTGCTTCTCTGACAGAAAGATTGTGTTGGTAACTTCAAAGGCACAAATGTAGTGTGGACTGTGTTTGGTGCCAGGGGCTGTTTTTCCTGGGTTGTTGAGGACAAAACAGAGACTTCATAAACAGAATGCCTGTGTTTCTGGTGAGTGATGATTTGTTTGGAGAAGCATTGTATATAATTGCAGGTGAGTTGTGGATCAATTGTGGCACCTATCCCAGTTTAAATGAGGTCAAACAAGACCAAACTGTAAATAAAAGCAATCTTGCCCTTAAAAAACAGGTAACTTGTTAACTGATTGCAGTCTGGAGTCATTGGTTTTTGCCTGTACAGAGTTAATTTGCCAGAGACATGAGGCTTTGACCTGCTAAGTTGGTTGCAAAGAACTCAAGATTGTGCAATGCAAAGCACCTTTCCCGAGCACAGAGGAGGTTGATGTGGTGACTGGTATTTAACAGAGGTCCCTGAGGGACTGGACACTTCAGCAGGACACGAACTGGCACTGAACACTTGGGGACTGTTTGGTAATGTTTGGGTGAAGAGGTTTTAATGCAAGCACTGGTCCCTGAGCAGAGAAATGGTACAGCATGAGCTGCACAATGGGCATTTCCTGGCACTGCCTATTTTATCGTACTTTTCTATCATTATTATGGTGGAACAAATCTTGTTTTGAGACATATAGCATCATTATCTTAGCCCCGAGTCAGCCCAGCCTCACGCAGAGCATCCTGTGTCATCTGGGCTTTGTTCTTCCTCATCCATGAGCCTGCTGGGAAGCACTGGACAAGTTCCATTCCCTAAGGAGACCCTGCTTCTCTTCCATGTGTTTGTTCATCTCATTTCTCTAGCTTGTCAGATGGATAAAGCAAAGAGGGTGTGCTTTGTATTTGAAAACTGCTTCACACAGAGGGCTGTGCTTTCTGTGGGGTCTCCAAGGTAGTACTGGGATAAATAGAATAAACCAGTGGATTGAAGTCAAGTTAGCCTGTTTTTAACAACAACAAACAACAAGCAAACAACTTTGGATCTTAATAAGTTGCTAGTGGCTTTATTTCTTCCTTGGGCATGGAGTTAATACACTTGCCTGCATCCCTACACTATTATTACACTTCCCTTCATCTTCCCATGGGTTTGGTTCTGATATACTTTAATTTAACATTTTTCTTGCTTTCAGTGGTTTACACTGAAAATATTGCAAGCCTGTCTGGAATGTGCACGTTGTATTCCAGCCTTGCCAGAGCATTTCTGAGGCCCAGAGACAGTGCAGTCCCTGAGGGAGCTCTGCCACCTCCCAGCTGAGAACAATAAAGGCATTGTTCATGTCAGTTGAGTTTTAAGCACATTAATGTTTTTCTCTTACGTGGGAAAGAGAAGGCAGTTTTCACATAGTTCTTTAAACACACTGAGATCAGTGATTCTGCTGCCAGGCTTTAGGAAATATCTTCTCCAAAAGAAATATGGAAGGTTTTCCTTAAGATGTGTTTCAGTGTCAGTCAGAGGTCCTTACCTCAGCCTTCTAGGATACTGAAATTCATCATAAAAAACCTGAGTTAAAAATTCTTTACTGTATTGCCAACTTCACTGTAAATCACAATCAGGAGCTTGAAACAATGGGGGGAAAGAGATGTTGGGAATCTCTGGTATAGGGAACCAGAAGAGTACTTTCGCTGGTAGACATAAACCAGACCACAACTGTGCTTTCTACACATTGCTGTGAAAAGTTAGAGCCAAACTCTCGTTGTAAATCAGGGCGGCTCCATTAACTTCCCTGGATCTGTGCCAGCACATCCCAGACAAAGACTTGGCTCGGTCTATTTATAGCACTGTCAGTAACAGAGCTGCTTGGAGAGGTTCCACTGGGAGAAAAATTTGATTAAAACAAGGGAGATAAGAATGACAGAGCAATCTGCCTTGTGGGTCTGTGGTGGAATGTGATCCCCTGCACTGCCCAGCAGCTCCAGGCACAACTGAGCTGCCCCAGCCCGGTGTCGCTGCGGTGGGACAGACCCCCAGGGAATGCAGCCACACTGTGATGGCAGCGTGGGACAGTCCGAGCCTGCACCTCCTGTCAGTGCAATCCCTCAGCTGCTTTTCCTTCTCTGTGGCTTCAGAAAATCCAAGGTTGCTCCTTCACCACGTATCTAAGGTTTTTTATTTCTTCAAATTCCTCGATGTGCCATGGTGAAAAGGATGGGGAACGTCATCATCAGCTATTGATCCTTCATATTTCCTCTGTGACCCTGTTATCCAGGGACACACAATTGAATTTCACAGTTGTGTTTTAGATCATCTGTAAAGAGGGAGAGAACTTCTCCAGGCATCCTTGAGTTGGTTTCTTACTGAAATTTCAAAAAAAAGCAGAAATTCCCACTGTGTGGTGTTAGGCTGTTTTCTGTTCCCAGAAACTAGTTAATTTAATTATTGTGCCCCACCAGTTTCATTTACAGATTAACCTGTGTATTTTGGCTCCTATCCATCTCTTCCTTTGGCTCAAGATGAATGATACCGGAACTGTCTTTGAAACAAGGCAAGACTGTAAAGTTTTTTGATTAAAGAGCAATATCACCCCTAAAACCTCTCTTTCTGCCAGCTTTATGAGGCCCTACCCCAGAAATATGGTATTGGGAATGGCAGATTAGGGTCTGCTGAGTTCAGCCTCTCTGAAGAAATCGGACATGTAGTATTTCAGGGGTCTAGAAACAGTTTGTGCCTCCTCGGAAGGCCTGTCACTAGAGCAGCTTGTTGATGAAGGTTTTCAAGGCTGTTTGCTTTCTTTCAATAACTAGTCAGTCTTTAGGGTTGGTTTAAACGAGAATTACTAAACAAGGTCAGTGGCCAGCACCGATCTGGTGCCAGGTTCAGTCTTTTCCGAGGGGCTGTACTGGCTGTGAGTGTGTCGGGGGTTTGAGGTTGGCAGGGGCAGCTGAGGGGTCGCACTCTTGGTGTGAGCATCTTCTGCTGGCCCACCGAGGGGCTGCCTGGGGAGATCCATTTGTTAAGCTACACCCTGGGGCATCGTGCACAGCAGTCAGAGAGGAGCTGTCAGGTGCTGCTGATAAACACGGGCTGTTTTCCACACTCTGCAGGAGTGCTGTGTTTGTCGCACCTGAACTCTAAGGTGGTGCTTTTTTCTAGTCCATTTGCTATGTTTGCAGGGGGTTCCTCGCTGCAGCTCTACGTACTTGACTGCCTTTTAAACCTGAGACTTTATACTGATGTCAGAATGTCTCATCAAGATGCTCTGTCAGCCTCCAGCCACTTTCTATAAGCATCTGGGAAAGGTTTCCCAAGATGTGCCATGACAATCCTCCCACTGAGTCTTTTTCACGTGTTTCTCTGTCCTTTTAGGTTCTTCTAGATATTATTGGAATGTGACTACAGAGAAAAATGTTCTTTTCTAACAACTCAGTTGTGGAACTTTAGTCAGATTTTGATTTCTGGAAATACTACAACATGGCTTTGTCTGGGAATGAGGTAGAAAGATGGACTCACAGAGAAGCTGGCAGAACTGGGGAGCTGGTGGGGCCTGTCATCTCTCCTGAAAATGACCATCATCTTTCACCAGTGAAGTCGATTGGCGGCACAGATCATCCCTTGCACCTCCCTGGGAGAGCAGACTCTGCTTACAGCTCTTTCTCGGGGGGATCAAACGTCCCAGAGTACCCCACCCCCTCGTGCTGTGGCGAATGTTGCTGTGTGCCTCCGGAGCAGGTTCCCTACATGGACTCGGAATACGTCAGAGGGATTTATAATCTCAGTGCTGCACCCTGTGAGCTCAGATCCCAGCACCCACACCAGGCACCAGAGCTGAGCACCCATCCCAGCCCTCCCAGCTCCAGTCTCACTGATTGCTGTGGAATCCCTCCCACCCGGGGGACGTCAAACCAGGGAGTTCTGGCTCTGGCAGCACCAGCACCCTCCCCTCTCTCACGACTCGATAGCTGCGACATCACGAGACACCTTGAGAGTTCAAGAGGGAGACACAGCCCTGGAGGACACAGAGAGTGTGAGGTGCAGCCTGGTGTGCAGGACAGCCAGCTGGCAGACAGGGATGTACCGTGGAGTCAATGCTGGGATGAAGGAACAGAGCGAGATACAAGGCCCGCCAGGGAAAGGACTCTGGAAAACAAGGACCTTTCTTGTGATTCTACAAATGAGGTATCTATATCAAACATTCAAGGGTTAAAGACACAGGAAAACGGAGAGTGCAACCCATGCCAACAGCCTACAAAGAGAAGCAATCCACACGTTTTCAGCAGACCTTCTTCATTCATTTTTCAAGAATATTTAAAGACAGACTCTGTGGCGAATGTCCCCAAAATACTTTCTGCTTATCATTCAGTTCATGGTAATAAAATTCCCAAAGACATGAACTCCAAGTCCTATCACCCAGCACATTCCAAGCCCAGCGCTGTTAATGATACACAAGAAGTCAAACAGTGTCCCTGTGGGGTGCAGAAGCCAATTGCCAGAGGAGCAGCTGTGCCAAGCACCGTGCCAGGAGCCAGCCAGAGAAAGGGGTCCTGGCCCTGTGCTCAGGACCTGCCCTGTGCCCAGTGGCATCCAGACATGGAACAAGATGTGTTTGAGGACAGTTGTGACTTAAAATACATTGACAATGGTCTTCAAGTTAAAAATGCTTCCAGGAAGCTGAACAGTTGCACAGCTGAAAGTCAGTGCTATGATTCTGAAGGAAAAACCAGGAGAGATGT
Source organism: Acropternis orthonyx (assembly GCA_035583155.1). Lineage (NCBI taxonomy): Eukaryota > Metazoa > Chordata > Aves > Passeriformes > Rhinocryptidae > Acropternis > Acropternis orthonyx. The sequence continues at coordinate 7,331,512 of JAWWEU010000029.1, forward strand.
TAGGGAAGCAGTCCAGAGTCAGCAAGGCAGAGTGCAGACACCATCAGTGCCCTGCAGCCACGAGGCTGTGGCAGCAGAGCACCTTCGGCACGGGGAGTCACATCAGGGCAGGAAGCAGTGCTGGGACAGCATGACCCAAATGGCCTTTTTCAGACCAAAGGAAGATTCCACATCTCAGTTAGGATGTGAAGTCCAGAAAGAAACACAGGCTAATAACAGCAGTCCTGACCTCAGCACGTGTGTAGAACGAGAGGAACCTCCTGCTCAGAAACAGCAGCCTGAATCTCAGACACAGCTCTCAATACAGCCTTGGGAGGGCTGTGCTGGTGGACACATAACCAGGCAGATGACTCCCATGCTTTACTACCTCTCTGGGGGGAAAGCCACCAATACCCCACACCCCAACAAACCCACCCACAGTCAGGAGGACTCAAGAAGCTCACTGAAGGAAATCCCTTCAAGCAGCTACTCTGCCTCAGCACGGGGTCCAGAGATGCAAAGGGAAAGCCACCAGCTTGTGAGGCACGGCCACCACCACTGGTGCAGTGCTGATGAGCTCCTGCTCCAGACCGGGGATCTCCTGCCTGGGGGTCCTGCCTCACTCACAGAGGAGAGCTTCAAGAATGACTACAGAGAGAAACTTAAAGTGGCTCAGAAAAAGGTTCTCAGAGAAACCTCCTTTAAAAGAAAAGACTTACAGATGAGTTTGCCTGTCAGACTGAGGCAGAAATCCTCTAAAAGGCCATCAATTGAACACCTTCGGTCTTTCTCACTGTCCAGTGCGAGCGAGGATGCCAAACCAGTTCCTGGCTCCCTTTCTCATCTAGAATCCCCGCAAAGTTTCAATAGAGATGAAGAAATAAGGAGGCCACAAACAGGTCGAGCAGGGGGAAGGAAAAGGGTAACCAAAGAGGAAAAGAAACTGTGCTATTCTGAGCCTGAGAAGCTCGATCAGCTAATGGATAAGGAAGTATCATGGAGTCAAGTTCAGGATGAAATCACTGAGCAAGATATAGTGGCAGCCAGGAGAAGGGCTCTGGAGAATAGAGGAAGGGCACTTTCCAGTTCCAGTATCTCCAGGGCAGAGCTGAAACAAATCCAGCACACTGCACTGATGGAATACATGGAGAGAAAGATCAGTCAAAGGCCAGGTGCTTCACAACACCTCCCGCTGCATAAGCCACCCCTGCAGAAGAGGCTGTCGCATCCCAACGGGCCTCCTGGCAGGATTGCCAACCCAGAAGGGAGCAGGCAGATGCAAAATGATGATGTTTTCTGCCAAGATTTCTCTAGAGAAAAATCACCAGCTGTTTTTCCTTGCTTGGCTTTTGTTGCCCCGCTGAGCAGGAGCAGCAGGTGTGACCCCAGCAAAGCACACGGGAGCGGCACCAGTGACTGCCCCGTGGCTGAAAGGCCCCCACAGGCAGGGGATGCTCCGTCTGGGAGAGCTCACGGCACATCAAAATCCACTCCTCCTTCCACACGGGTAAGACGGACACCCAGTACCTAAAGGGGCCCTACAGGAAAGTCAGAGAGGGACTTTCTACTTTTTACGAGGGGCTGGAGTGACAGGACAAGGGGGAAAGGCTTCAACCTGACACGGGGCAGGGTTAGATTAGATATTGGGACTGACACATGTACACCAATGTTGAATTTCTGAATTGGTGTGAGACTAGAGATGTATTTTTTTGCCAGCTGTTCTTTTGAATTTCTGGAGAAAAAAAGGATGGATGCTGCATAAGAAGAGCATAAGAGCAATTTAATTAAAAAAGAGGTAGAGAAAATAAAAATAAAACCCAAAAGAGCACAAACCTCTGTGAACATACTTGGAGATCTACCAGGAGCTTCTGTTTTGGGGATAACAAACATGGGAGTAAAGTTAAAGAGTTGCCTCCCTGCAGTGCTGGCTGTCCCAGTGTGCTGTTTTCCCTTCCAGGACCCGTGCAGATGTGCCAGAGGTGCAGCAGCCCCGTGCCAGGGCTGTGAGGGCTGTGCCAGCACCCCCAGGTAAGGCTGCGAAGCTGAGCCCGGGCAGAGCCCCTGTCCCTGCAGTGGCATCTCTGGGATCACAGCTCCCTCATCCGAGCTCTGGACAAAACAGCATCTCCAACAGCTCGGATGTGCCCGGGCCTGGAAAATATGTCTGAGCAGAGCGGTGTAATAGGGGCTTTAGGTGTGGGTTTTTAAAGGAAAAACAGTACCGTGCCATTCACACACCACCAGCTACAAAGTTCATGTTTTAACTCTCTGCATTTGCTTTGCTGGTTTGAGGAGCATCAGGGGAGAAAACCACCTGAACTCTGTCTCAGCAAGGCAGTGATGCTGACTCTTGTGTAGTTAAACAATTTCCACTCTATCAGTCATTCAAAAATACCCCAAAGGTTTCTGGAGGCTGGATTAGCTTAGAAAAAAAATAATTGTATATTTAGCAATATTTTGAAGTATTTCTTGAATTTCCTAGTTTAGCAGGTCAGCATGAAAGTAGCTGGAAGTTCCAGCCAGAACTGTAATATCAGCAACATTTGATCATAGCTCATAAACAGTCTGCAAAAATATCTATTGTAGAGGGAATGTCTCAAATAAAAGGAACTGTTTTCTTTCTTATAGTTTCCATGATCCTGAGAAAGATGGATCTGAGAGTCATGAACATAATGCTATAGCTGGACATGCACGTTGTCAGGATACTGAAGAGCTGATTCCTGAAACCTCTATTCCGACCCCAAGAAGCAGAAGCAAGGAAAGCACTCGAGTGGAGGAGGGATGCAGAACTCAGTCAGTGAGTGGGAATGCTGCACTGAGGCATCCAGAGCAGGGAATGCACCTCCACACAGCGCTGGCTCAGCCTCTCCAAGGAGACAAAAGTCCAGCCAAAGGTTTAGTTGCACAGGATGATGTTCCCCTGGAGAGAGGGACACACCTGCCCAGGAGGAGGCTGCAGTGTCCTCACGACCAGCGGTGCCAAGAGCTTGTTCTGGAGATCATTGCCAAAGACAGTTCTCTGGTGGACATTCTCATGCCTCATCCTGATAGAAAAACAGCTTTCGACCTGATGGAGGGTTTGTTTCCTGTTAACATTTCCATGCTGGATAAATCACACAGGGAAAAGGGCAATGTGCAGCATGTACAGGAGAATGAGTAAGTAGACAGAACCAATTATCTGGTATTTTAATCTATTTTAGTGTATGAATATCATGTATATACTAGTAGTAAGATGAACATATTGTTTTATTTTTGTTTCATTAGCAAAATATTTTAGCTTTCTGATTTACAAGGCAAGAAATATCTGAGGCTGTGGGTATGTGATGGAAGAAAAGTGGTTCAGTGATGCTTTATTGAAGGGACCGTGACAGACCTAGGCTGCAAATCTTCTGCTCTATATCTTTTAAAAAAATTAGAAACATTCCTGCTGTGAGAAAAGAGGACAGTGATTCTAAAATCAAGATGGGTAAAACCATGAACACAAGGTTTGAGAAGAAAACATTAAGTGTTTGCTATGGGTGTTTATTTTCTGTCATAGAGATGAACCAGAAGAATGTCCTGAACATGAAGCCAAGCAAAGGAGCAAAGATCATGCCTCTAAGGGAAACCAAGGCCTGAGCAGGACCAGGGACAGCACAAATGACCTAGATGACATCACATCCAAGAAAGTATGTAGATGACCATCAGAGGAACCACTGATTCTCCATCATGACAAAGAAATTAATGTCATTATTACTATGGATATTTTTATCCCAATTTGTGCAAGTAGGTGAAGTCCTGGCAAGTTGGCTTATTGATCATAAATGGTGGTATTTAAATGCTGCCTGATTTGATTCAGATCTCTCGTCCCACATACTTGTCTTCAGCAGGGGGTCTTCATTGGGGGTGGATGTGCCTGGAACAAGCACACAGGGTTGGATAAATATTTCCATGCAAGGCCAGCTCCTGTGCAGCACTGACCCACAATTTAACACTCAAATCAAGATCTGAAAAATTAATTACAACTGGCAGCCTAAATAAGAAATAGTTTTTACTCTAAGACCTGGCAGCAGTTTCTGCACATTCCAGTGTCCAATTAATTCCATACATGCTGGGAATAGGGTAGGCTGGATATAGCTGGGCTGTGATAGAATTATGGAGCCTGAATGGTGATCGTGTAGCTTTGCAGAGTTAGATGGGCTTTGTACCCTCCAGAAACCTGGCCATGCTCCATCTCAGGTAATGACAATCTGCCCTCCTGAAGCTCCTCCTGCCGTGCTCGTGCTGATGTTCTTCATTCCCCATGTCTGACTGCTGCTCCTGTTCATGGTGGTGGGGTCCACCTTCCAAAGAACTGATGATGTTCTTCTCCCACACTGCTCTTGAGGCCTCTTTCCATATCAACGCTTCCCTATCAAACAGCCTCCTCTGCCTGCTTTGCTGCCCGGGCACTGTGACCTGCTTGAGTCACCCATGGAACTGACTTTTTCTGTGTGCATGATAAACGAAATTCCAGTCAGTTCTTCCAAAGCTTGGCACAGAGCTGTGACTTCATGCTCATGTCTCAGAGCACAGCTCTGTGTAATCATGTTGTAATCTTTATTGCGGTTCCCTTCTGACAGACTGGAAGCTCTCTGAGCTGGGCATTATATCAACCATTAAGGTGATTTGCTTTTCAGAGTTTGAGAATTAAGTATGGCTTAGAAAATACTGTATTTTTTTCCTTTTCTTTCCTGGAGCTTAAAATTCTTTTAGAAGTCAAAAATTTGGCAAAGATGACGTGAAGAAAATCCATTCTCCAGAACTGATAGGGATTCTCTTTGGCAATAACAGCTTCCTGTGATGTTCTTCTTCCCTTTGCAGCTGGAGCTCATGGCCAACCTGCGGTCCAGGCTGCAGAGCCTGTGGGAGGAGCGGGAGCTGGTCCTGCAGGAATCCCGGGAATGTGCTGAGCTGGGCGAGGGGCTGGAGGCCACGGTGAGGGACCTGTGCAAGCCCAACGAGTGCGAGCGCTACATGATGTTCATCGGGGACCTGGAGAAGGTGGTGAGCCTCCTCCTGTGCCTGTCCAGCCGCCTGGCCCGAGTCCAGAACGCCATGGGCAGGATCGATGGCAACACAGACCCTGAGGAGAAGGTGAGTGACAGGATTGGTTTGGTTCACTCCTTCCCAGGTGGGGCTGTGCTCCCCTCGCTTGTCTGACAGCTCGTTCAGCTCATGACACACCCCAGCCAGCCTGCCCAGGCAGTGTTTGTGCCACATCAGGGGCTGTGTCTCCACGGGGCTTTTCGTGGATTTGTTTTTCTCCACTGCAGTAATTACTGCCTTTGAAATCATATTTCACTTAATGGGCTTGTTCTAGTGAGCAGGAAGAAGATACGGTCATAAACTGAGATAAAATTCCCTATAGTTTAACTCAACTAGCTATCTGTGCTGGAAAATGAAGAATTGTCTCATGTCACCAGGAAATCTTTTCAAGTCTGAAAATTCTCCTTTTTACTAGAGAAGACAAGCCAAATTTATCCCAGAAGTGATGCTTCCCTGCTGTCCTTACTGCTTTTAGACATGTTTTTATCAACACAATACCCGCTATTCTCTCTTATTTGGAAACTGGAAAAGCAGTGTTAGGAAAGCTGGGATTTTCTGGAGCTGTGCTGCTGCTGACCTCCTGTAACTCTGGAAGTTCATCAGAGCTCCCAAGCAGAACAGCTCTAAAAAGCTCCTTCCGTGCAGTGTGACATGGAGAGTCAGGATTTACCACCTCCAAAATGTCAGTAGTGTTAATGTGAATAATTCTGAGCAGTATTTCATGCAGATTTTGGCTTTGTGGTTGGCAGGAAGGATGGTGTTTCTCTAGTGTTACATTTATACTCTTCATCAGAAGTACATTTAAATAATTTACTCAAACATTTGAATAACATGCCCGATAAAGACTTGGTTATGTGCCAGCATTTTTGCAACCATCTTCCACTCACTGCACTTGCCCTGATGGCAGCAAACCCAGCAGTCTCAGGCTTTGACTCCATGTTTAGGTTGTTGAGAGTGACCATTGCTCTGTGCTGGATTCACGGACACTGTCCTGGAACATGACATTTCCCAGCAGTGAAAATCGTTACAGCTGAAAGCGAATTGGCTAAATATGAAAGGTATAAAATTTCCTGTAGAACAAGCAAGGCCTGACTCTTGTGGGTTTGTTAAGAAGCCTTTGATGAACAGTTACTGTCTACATTATAGTTATTTTATTGTGTGTACCTTTTAAGAGAAGCCACTCTATCTTTTTAACATGTCATTGGCACTCTGGCCACATGCAAGGCACAAAATACAAAGGAATGTGCCTTGAAGAGCTTCTAATTGAATGAAGATGGTTACAGAATACTTTAAAATGCCCAGAATGTTAAGTATACTGATTTTTTTTCCTGAGGGCAGCATGGAAGAAGTGAGTCTTGGTGGGGTTTACCATGTCTTTACCTTACAAACCACAAGAATGAGTAATTCAATCGAGAAAAAGCTCAAGTGGAACACAAAGCCCACAAGAGGAAGTAATTAAATTAAATCAACTGTGGCTTCCAAATGAAGAAATAGAGCCTGCCAGGAATGATGAGTTCTCACAGTGTGCTGCTCTGTTGTTTCACTCTGGTAGGACTCGCTGAGCGAACGGCACAAGCTCCTGTCTCGGCAGCGGGAGGATGCGAAGGACCTGAAGGAGAACCTGGACCGCCGGGAACGGGTGGTCTCTGGAATCCTTGCCAAATACCTGACGGAGCAGCAGCTCCAGGACTATCGACACTTTGTTCAAGTCAAGACCTCCTTGCTGATTGAACAGAAGGACCTCGAGGAGCAGATTAAGTTTTTTGAAGAACAGTTAGAAGCTCTTGAGCAAAGCCTCCCCCTCTAACGCCCACACCAGACCAGCCATTGTTACACACTGGTATTTGTGACGTTTCCCTGGAAATCCACAGGCACTCATGGCACAGTCTGGTGAGTTCTTCCAATCCTGTTCGTGCCACAGCATTGGCAAGTGCTTAGATGCCTGGGGGATGCCCTGGGGATGCTCTGGACGTGCTTTCCACTTGGACAGGCCAGCTGACAATGTCTCACAGTGGGCAGCAAACTGTTGACTTGCCATGTATTTACCCTTCTTATTGTCTGTCCAATCTGTTTCCAGATTGACATAATCTCAATAAAAGAACCATACAAATATTTGCTTCTTGTGGTGGGTTGAATGTTTGAAATGAAAAATGATGTGGGTGTTCAGCTCTGAATCGGAGATTGCACAGAGCCAGAGGAAATGTTACAGACCATTTCAGTGAAACTCCTGCACTCTGTTTGTCCTGCTTATATGTGTGACACAGTAAAAATACACTGTCATGGAAGAAAATAATTACTTCCTTTCTTGGCAGTTGCCATCCCTGAGTCTTTCCTGTCTCTGTGTAATCTCAGTAGGCTGTCCAGAGGAGACTGGAAAAAGGGTGGTCCTCGTTGCAATCAGAGCCAATCAGTGATGAAGCAAGCTTTAGATGAACAGTTTTTGGAATCATAAACTCTGAGCTTATTCCTGCACAGACATTTTCAAAGTACTTGCTGTGCTTTTAAAGTGCTTATTTGTCAAGCAGCACCTTCAGGGAGTTGTTTTTAGGTAGTTTTCAATTGCCAGGGTGCACAAGAGGCCTGAATGTGGGGGAAAAGCTCTGCTGCAGAGTGGGGCAGGTGGGACCACTGGAGGAGATTATTCAGTTTCAGTGAAACTTTACATAAATCCCTTGACAAGTCTTTTAAACAAATGTTGTGTGTTGAGTCAAACCAGTGATGTTGCTGTATTTAAAATCTGAGTGTGTTTTGTTTGTTTGTAAGTATTCAGAGAGAACAATATTCTCTCTGATCTACATGCCTAGACCATGAATAAGGCAGCCAGTAATTGAACTCAGGTTTCTTCCAAAGCCAGAATAGATGTTCACTGCCCCATGATGCTGGGCTTTACCAAGAAATGTGTTGCTAGTGGTGTATGTCCTGACTACAGTATCACCACCACTGAGAGAAGCTGCCCTATTCCTGAGGCACCTTCTCCTTTGGAATTGCATTTCACTGGGCACAAGAACTCCAGGAGCACAGAGACCAAGCTGCCACGTGTACTGTGGTTATTGCCTTAATACCTGGGGGAAAATGCCCAGACATTGTAGATCTTGTGAGCAGATATGCTCGGTGGTTCTCAGAAGGCCCTAAAGACAGGCTTTTAACATGTAAATCTGAAAGCTGCCTTTTGAAAATGGTCTTTAAAATAACAGAAGTGATGCTAATGGATTCGGTGAGAATTTTAAAAAATCTGAGCAATGTAAAATGAGCTGTTTGCATGGTCTGAGAAGCCTGACTCAAAGTTATGCTTTATTCGTATTATTCCCAGTTGAGGGAAAACTACCTGTTTGGTAATTGAAGCTAGAGCTTGCCTTTAAGGGGAAGAATAGGTCTACCCTGTTGAGCTTCTTATCTTTCTGGGGGCTTGTGTCATGGGGAGGGTGATTGCTGCTCCTTCCACACCAGCATTCACAGGTATGCTTCAAAGAGCAACAATTAGAAATAACTTGTACTCTGCTTTCAAAAAAGTCATGTATCTTTGCTCCCTGTTACTCTATTAGAACTGTGAGTTTCAGGCAAAGTGAAAAATGGAGACAGTGATGGCACCAGAACCTCTTTGCTGGCAAGCAGAGACTCCCTTTTTGAAGGTCTGGATTGTCAGGTGGGTCTCGATTTTGATACTGATCATTTTTTATGGATGTATTACAAGGGTAATGGTGATAGTTCACTGTGGACCTCAGCCATGTGCAGCATTCCTGGCACACCAACATACTAAGATGTGGGCTTTTTAAATCACAGTCTGATGTTCAAATAGTCATTTACTTGCTCCCAGATGAGTGGCAGGAGCAGCCCTGGGTACCTCTGGGACTGGTGGAACACCCGTTGATTGCTCAATATCACAGTCATTACCTGCAGGACGAAGAGACAGCCTGTTCTTAATGATGGGCTGCATCTCCTTTCAGCAGCATGGAGGAGACGTGCTGGCCACAAACACCCTCTAGAGAGGCCAGTGCACTTTACTTTGCAGCTGCTGGGAGGGAGGATCACATCAGGCAGGTGGTGTCCACATCCCCTGGCTGATCTGATCTTCTTGTCTTCACATCAGTTTACATTATGCACTTGAAATTCTTGCTCTGTGTAGAACTCACAAACTGAGCTTGTTTGTGGGGCTGGCAGGACTCTGTCCCAGCAATGGAGATGTTGAATCATTCTGTGGCTCAGCCCGTGTTAGACAGTCCCTGCTTTTGATCCAATTGCCTTTTGATAAAGGTTTGGTATTTAGAGCATTAATTATATCCCCATATCAATAACCATTGTTTACGTGTCAGCTTTTTCCAACTTCAAGTCATGCAGTTTAGAAGCCAAGATGGTCAGAAATCTTCGTTTCACAACACTGTGATCCCATACTGCTCCAGACAGGCTGTTCTGACCCTTTACCAGGGGAAGACAAATTTAAGACCTGAACTGTAAGTAGCAGTAACTGGTGGTCTTCCTGGAGAAGCAAATTTTGCAAATATAGGGATTATGAAAATGAAACCCTGTGCAGTGCTTGTACATCATTATTGTTCACGCCTCTCCTCACTGGCCTTCCATTTGTGACTTGTGCAGCAATGACACCCAGTCGCTCTGGCCAGAGCCCTGGGAAGCTGTTGGCTTCCCCTGTGCTGGGACCTGCTGAGCTACTTGTGCAAACATAGTCAGGTGTGTGTGAGCTGGGGGAATGTCAGGAATGGAGAAGCTGCCTGGTACCTGACCCTCGGGGAGGGCAGGCGGGAAATCCCCGCTGCTGCCCAGCCCTGGCACTCTCCTGTTGCAGCCTGCATGCCTGGTCCTTTCAGGGGCCAGGGAGGAGGAAAGGTGACCCAGCCCCACGGAGAACTGCTCCTGAGCCCAGCAGTGAGGTGTGAACTGATGGCAGCTGCACCGAGGAGGGAACAAAATGGGAGAGGTGGGACAGGCAATGCCAGAGCCCAGATCTCACCGTGGGGTCAGGAGTGGGAGGCTGGGGGGATTCCAGATCTCTGCAGCTCCTTTGGCCACCCACACACAGGCAGTGTAGGGGAAGGAGTGCAGGAGTTTATGTTGTGCTAAGCAGACACAGGGGGCCCGATTTTGGGTAAGAAGATGACTTGCATTGCCTGAGGCAGAGCATGGGCTGCTGGTACAGGTGTGGGGTGAGGGAGTGGTCAGTGAAGCAGCAGCAGCACAACCTGCCCTTCTGTCTTGGCAGCAATTGAAAAGATTTTAGACATTTTAGAATTCCATTTAACACCCACTGCAATGTGTGGGAGTCACTGCTGGATCAGGAGCTGCTGTTTCAGCCTCTTGGGCACTAAATTGAAGGCTTTTAATTATTTTGTTTTAAACCCCAGCCTCATTTTCTTCACCAGGGTGTTATGCTGGGAAACTTCTGCATGTAGAACTAATTAAGGAATGGAGGGCTACAGGAGCTAATACAAATGTACTCTGCAAAAGATCTATTTGGTGTTTGTGAGAGCTGCATTTATTAAGTAAAAAGATGTTCTCTGCTCTGAGAATTCATGGCAACCATCTGAATACATTTTTAAAAATAAACTCAGAGCAGCATTGCAAAACTAATCTGTGCCTGAAGCAAGCCCACATAGACATTAAAGAATAATCAGCCTGTAGGAATCATGCAACCTCTGGGGTTCACAAAAAGCTCTTGAGAAACAGCACATGAATTTCACTGCTAAACGAAGAGAGGCATTAAATGTTATCAGAGACTCTAAATTCCACATGAGCCTTGAAGCTGAGTCATCTCACAGATAAATCCACAGAGAGAGAATATGGGCTGCACTGATACTCTTGATTTAGAGAATAAGACACTTCTAAAAATGTGCATGAAGAGCCAGAGGTCTTTCTAATGGACTCAGTTGAGAACTACTTGGGAAACAATTCCTCCAGAGATCCCTGCCCTGTGAGAGCTCCCAGTGAGATGGGTGGTGCCTGCAGGACTCTCCCCTGGGGTGCAGCTGTTCCACCTGAGCACAAGGGCAGTGTCACCCAGTGTCACAGGGGCTGCCTGGAGCTGGTCTGGCCCAGAGCTGACCCAGCCCGGAGCGGAGCTGCCGTGCTGTGCTGCAAAGGGGGAAACTGCTGTGGGAGAGGGGTGGGAGAAAATGCAACACAACAACCATGGTGAGAAAGTGTCTGTACCACTGCAGGTTGTCACTGTGACCACACCGGTTAATCTGACTGGTGTGACCATCTGCCTCTGGCTGGTCACACTGGGTGAGGACAACCAGGGTGCCTGAAGGCACCTGGGGAGGGCCTGGCACCCAGAGACCATGATCTCATGGCAAAGGCTTGTGCGTTTGGGAGTCCTGTTCCACTGCTCAGTGCAAATGAAGGTTATTTGCTTTGTGTCAGCACTGAGTCCACCGTGCTTGTAGTGCCTTTGTGCTGGGGTCTCTGTCCTTGTCTGGAGGGCCTCAAGGTAATGGGGGCAGATGATCTTTCTCCTGGCAAATGGTGGTTTGGGTTTGGCTGGAAACTTGTGCTCTCAGATGAAGAAAAGGAGTAACACTCTGCCTGGGGCAAACACAGAGCAGAAGTCCTACCAAGGAAGGGAAAGCTGAACAAAGCTGGATCTGTTTTGCCTGGTTTGGAGTTACACACACAGTATAAGGGCTCGATGTGCTTAATGATTTGCTTTGTCTTATGAATTAGTGAAATAAACCTTGGAACTGGAACAGAAATGTTCCTCATTAGGATGCAGAGTTTTTGATCTGTGTTGTCCTGCTCTGTCCCTGTTCTCCCCCTGCAGCAAACAAACACCATGCTGTTCATGCCCGAGGGACACTCTGGCCAAGTCCCTGTTAACAACCTCTTAATTTGGGTGTTCCACAATAGTACAAATTACTGGAAAGAGCAAAAACTGCCATGTTGCCATTTTACTGAGATTAACATGCAAACTGGGAGACAAATGCATCCAAGGAATGTAGGTCAGGGTGGTCAGGGGGAGCAAGGAATGAGCAATGGGGAATTAGGGGCTGTCTCAAAAGGCCTCCTCTACCTCCAGCTGGTGGCTGCAGCTCCTCTTGGTCTGTTGGAGTTACTCAGCAACTCGTCTGCTGGACTTTGGGGTTGTGATGAAGTTGAAACCTCATTGAGACTCCTCTGCAGTGCAGGAGCATTTCCCAGGGCTTTCATAGGCCAGGTGCTTCTTGCAGCACTCACAAGGGAATGGAGGTGGCCAAAAACCTCTGCGAGCCTGACCACGACTGTGCTGCCTCACACTGCTCAAACACATCAGGAGGACAAAGTCTGTCCCTTTGTGTGGAATCACAGCTTGAGGTTTGTTTGCAGAGCTCTTCAGAGCGGGTTTGTGAGCTGAAACCCGTCAGAACAAAATGTGCTGAGGAACAGACAAACCAAGTTATCCTTAGCAGACTGAGCTCAGGTCAGACAAACATTAGATTTGCTGATCTCCAGTGCTGCTGAATAAAATCTGAGCTGGTTTTATTTGCGTAGGTGCTCCCCTGCTTGTGCTGCCTACAGCTCTAAAAACATTATCTTGACTTCAGTTTGATTATCAGTACTGAGCGTGCTTTAAAGAAGTGACCAAGGTGATTATCTCCATTTTATAGCAGGAAAACTGAGACGTGGCAGGTAGGCAGGGTAGTAACCAAGGCAGAATACAACCTGAGCTCCTGAGTCCTGTGCCTTATCTGTGCCTTCCATCGCCAGCCTTCCACAGCTGCCAGCCCTCCCCACCACTAAACCCTCCCCACAGGAGAGGAGCAGAGCCCAGGGGGCTCAGGTTTCTTGGTTTTCACCTTTCCTGCCATTAAGCTTTGATGATGCGGAAGGCAGCTCCCAGCTCTGGGCTGGGCCAGGGGTTCAAAAGGCTGCATGCCCGGCCCATGGCACACTGTGGCACAGCCCCTGCCCAGGCCTGGGTGCTGAGGGAGCCACAGTCCTCCCTCAGCTGTACCTTGTCAAAGCACCCTGGCTAAACTCTACAGCTCATGTTCATTCAGGTGAAAATTCAACTGCGTTCAGCCAGATTTGGGCTTGACAGTGAAACTGAGGAGAATCAGTCAAGCTGAGGGATTCATAAAACACTCCCAGGATCACTGATCATCCCACAGAGTCCCTTCCACAGTGTGAACAGCAACACGGGAAACCAAAACTGAGCCAGGCTGACAGACTGGTTTTACTTCAGACTAAAGACCCTGTGTGTATTTGTAAGATTACAGCAGTGCATTCTCAGTCCCTCTCAGGATTTGTCTGCACCTGAAGTTGTACCACTCTGGGTATACCAATCCCAGCCTGCCTAAATACTCACTTTTCCTTCACCTGCTCAACAAGGAAGAGGAATGAGCTGAGTCACAGCACAAACCTGTTGGCAGAGCCTGGCCCACCCTACCCACACCTCCATGCCCCCACCCTCCTGCCAAGCCTGGAGCACTCCCTGGGCAAGGCTCTTGCTGCTGGGCATTTTTCTATCACACCAGCTCATCCTGAAGTGCCCCTGAGGAAGAAGTAGTACAGAATTTCCACGATGACACATGTTGCAATTAAGTCTTATCTCAGCTGTGACTTCTTTGACAGAACAACAGAGGAGCAATGAACCTTCTCCCTACTTTCCTGAGGGTGAAGTCACAGCCATGCTCTACAGGCTACTCAGCTGGGCTTTTTTTAAACACATAACACTCCATCTTTGAACCCTGCCTCTGGCTCAAGTAGGCTTTACTCAGAATGAGCACTAAAAGTTCAGCAATGTTGTTTGAACAAACAGCCACAACTATTCAACCAACTTCCCCATGAGACCGAGTCAAACTGCAGAGTGTTTGCAATTCCCACAGAAACAAACACTTTAGTCAAGGCAGTGCCTCAGAGGTAACAGGAACGCACACACACGCTTCTGTGGTTTCAGGAAATAGAGGAAAAAATTGGTTTATGTCAGTACACTTGGAAAGACACTTCAAAACAGAGCCCTTTTTTGCCTGGAACTCTGCAAGCTGACACAGTGCAGCACAAAGCAAGGCTTCAAAGGACCTCGCTGGTCAATGGTCACACCAACAGCTACGGAGCAAACTGGATTTTATTTTTTTTAAACCCTACTCCAGATATAGAAGTCATGAGGTGTCTGATCATTAACCTTTGCTTAACAACTTAATTAGTTCAATACAGAAGCAGACCGGTGCAGCACAATCCAGTCTCTTCCTAGAACAGGTGCATCAGACCCCTCTGCACGCTCTGATCACACTCCCGATGAATGTCACCAACTCCAGGGACTTCAGGGAGAGCATTTTCAAGTAAAGAGGGCAGTGCCTCCACCTTCAGTCCTACAGCATTCCTTGTGAGCATTTGGGACAAGCCAATTATAGCTAGTTACAAGTACTAGGCTTAATTCAAGGTGGGGAAAAAAAACATTCCTGAAGTCACTGACTTGGAAAGAAAGGCAAAGCATGCAAACAAGTGTTTCATGTGGAAACCAAAACACCCAATGGGGCTGCAAAGCAGAGCCAGCACAGCACTGCTCTCACCTGGAATTCTCTCATCACCTCTGAATTATGCAGGTTTCTAGTCCCATTTTTAGAGAAAAGCTGCTGTTTTAGCAGGCTGGCCCCAGGAGTCAGACAGTTTCTGTTCGCAGCTCTGCCTCTCTGCGTTAATTTTAACAAAACAGTAACTTAAAAAATAATAATCTCACTGCAAATATACTACTTAACCTGCAGTTAGCATGCTTTTTGGAGGTATGTGTAGTTCTAGATATAGAACAATTATGTTTATCATATGGAAGAAGAGCTAGTTTTAGGTCAATGAATCATGCTGCTAAGACAAACATCACTTCAAGAGGTCATGCAGACATTCCATCATGAAACACCTAACATAACATAAAACCCAATGTTTATAAATATTTATTGTAAATAGGTCAAAATCAAAGGCCAAGTTTTAAACAAAACAAAAAGAATCAGACATACAAGCCTAACTTTGTTTCCAGTTGGCTGCTCAGAGATTCTGCCGGTTCCGATTGCCAGCTTTTCAGTGCAGTTTTTCACTATCAACTATCAACAAGGGTTTTATTCTGATTAAGTTGATTGCACTACAGTCAAGTTTAAGTGTTCACAGTGTCATCAAGACATGTGGTTAGTACCACCCACTCAAAAAGTCTTTCAAGCAGAGAAAAAAAATTTAAAAGGCTAACCAAGCTTTCAAACTGAGGTAGACAAGTCATGATGACTTGAGTGCTGAAAGTTGGGGGTCTATTTTTTTAAGTCATTCATCTAATAAAATGCATCAGGCAACAATTGAGATTGTTGTTAGTATTTCTGATAGTGAGAAACTTTGCTTTGAAAAAGTACACAATTTCTGTAAATAGAAATATCCCTCCTCTTCTACCAAAATAATCAGAAACATCATAGAAAACTATGCATCTTTCCTCTGATAACTTAAGCCTGCTAGATAACAAGCCATGTTAAAGTAGACAGTCACCAGCTTGCTGTTCACAGTGTAAAATATGCAATCCTTCACCTTTCTTCTGCTCTCCAGCCAAGCAGCGCACATCAAGGCTGTGCCTCAAGCACTGTTACCTCTCTGAACACACAGAGGTTTAGTTTTTCAACCATTAAGTATAAAGTCTGTAGTCTCCACCAATACATCATCAGCACGATGGTACAGACAGCATGTATAGCACTTCCTGGCAGCTCCCTTCCCACAGGCATCTGGAGCTGGGTTTTCATCCTGTGGACTCTGGATCCAGACCCGACCAGCAATTTACTTAAACACCCAAAAGAGACATGGAGAGAAGAAATCCAAACTGCTTCTGAGAGAGAAAACTGAGACACCAGCCACGTTATTGAACAATTTTGATCACAGTAAGGCAGAGGCTAGTGGCCAAAGAACAGCTCAGAAACGGGTCTGCGTTTCACGATGACCTCTTCCTCCTCCTCCGTTACCTCCGAGAGGGAGGAATACGAAGGGAATCCCCCTCTGGTCTTTGGCTTCCTCCTCGGGCCCGTAGTGGCAGCCAGAAGCTTGTTCAGAGATGAAGGCTTCCTTAAACCCTTGGTGAGGTCGTAGAAAGCCATGTCATCGGATATGACTCCCAGGAAGGTGCTAGTGGAGCTCAAGATTGAAGCCGCAAGCTTCGTGGACTTCTTGATGGGCACGGAGTGCTCCCCGTGTTGGGAAAGGCTCGGGTCCCCCAGCAGGCGCCGGACCGACAGGGAGGTCCCTTCCCTCAGGTACTGGTGCGGCTTCTTCCCACTGTAGTCCCTCAGGTCGGTCTTGGCGTGGTAGCTGTACACCAGCATGGTGATGACCTTCTCCTGGCCGTGGATGGCGGCGAGGTGCAGGGCCGTGTACCCGCCGTGCGACCGGGCATCCACGTTGACCCGGGCGCCGCCCTTCTCGGCCGCGCGGATGATGTTGGTCACCATGTCGCAGTTGCCGCTCTTGGCCGCCCAGTGCAGGGCGGTGAAGCCGGACACGAAGTCCCTGCGAGCCGCCAGGCTGGCGTCCCCCAGGAGCAGCCCGTGCAGCTGCTGCGTCCACTGCCCGCCGGCCGCCAGCACCAACCACTGGTGCTCCGCCTGCTCCAGCGGCACCACCGTCTCCTCGCTGCCCCGGGGGGTCCTGGCCCCGCGCCGCACCCCGGGCGACCGGGACCCGGCATCGTCCTCGAGGGGCGGCGGGGACAGCGGCGTGGGCGGCTCGGACAGCGGCTCGGACAGCGGCTCGGACAGCGGCTCGGACAGCGGCCCCGGCGCGGCGGGGGCGGGCACGCAGCGCACCGGCAGCATGCAGGGCTTGGGGGGCGGCTCCCGCCGGGCGCCCCCCGCAGCCCCGGGCAGGGGCACCCCGCCGCCTCCGCCCTGGAACAGCCCCCGCAGCTCCGCGACCGCCCGCGGCCCCGGCGGCTCCTCGGGGGGCGTCCCGGCGAGGGGCACCGGGGAGGGCTCGGGGTCAGGAACGGGGGCCGGGGCAGCGGCATCTCCCCCCGCCGGCGGGGCCGCCCGCAGCTCCCGCCGCAGCACCACGAACTTGGCGCCGTCGATGTCCTTCACCGTGGCCACGGCGTTCACCGCCGCCTTGAAGCGCTCCCGCCGCTCCGCCCGCCCCGCCGCCGCCTCCCCCCCGGCCCCGCCGGGCTCCAGCAGCGCCCGGAAGGCGCTCACCAGCTCGGCGTTGCGCACCCGCCCGCCGCGCTCCCGCAGGAAGCCCAGCACCGCCTCGGCGCTGATGTCGAGCTGCGCCATCCCGCCGCCACAGGTGGGGGGATGCTGGGGATGGCGCTGCCGGTGCTGCCGGTGCTGCCGGTGCCGGAGGACCGCGGCCCCCGCGGGGCTCGCAGGCGGCGGCACCTGCGGCGGGTCGGACGTCCCCGCCCCGCACCGCTCCGCACCGCTCCGCACCGCCCCGCACCCCCCGCACAGCCAGCGGGGCCGCCCCGCCGCCGGGCCCGCCCCGTCCGTGGGGCGGCGCTGCGGGGGGGGCCGCGCACCGAACAACGCAACCAGCACCGAGCTCCGCACCGAACAACGCAACCAGCACGGAGCTCCGCACCGAACAACGCAACCAGCACCGAGCTCCGCACCGAACAACGCAACCAGCACCGAGCTCCGCACCAAGTCCCGACCCCGGCGGTCGCCGCACCGATGTCGCCCTCGGGCAGCCGCGGCGTCGTGCGTGGGTGAGGCGAGGGTGTATCAGCTCTCCGGGGACACCTCGGGCAGGGGCGAACGCCTCATGGGTTCGCTCGTCTTCCTGCTGTCTAAACCGACTATCGTCTGTTTGTCTCAGTAGCAAATAAGTGGTGCAGCTTTAGGTAGAAATCACTCTGCAAAGTCCGATCTGCCTTCCTGGAGAAGCCCCCAGTGTCCTGCGAGAGCTACTATCCTGCGGGGTTAGAGTCTGTCGCCTCAAAATTAGTCAGAAGATGGGTGGATGGGTCAGTCTTTTGAAACACTCACCCCTAAGTGATGCTATGTTTTCTCGTGTATATATTATCATATATATATTATCATATACCCATTTTCTCCCTCCTCACTCATGCTGACCTTCACACCTTTTACTGAGGGTGGAAGAGCCTCTTCACACAGATTGCTCAGAGTCTTCCTTTGGCAATCTTTCCCCTTCTCTCTCCATCTTTGTGCAAATGTCTGAAAAACTATTTCGTCTCTTGATAACGAGCTGGCACCAAGCCAGTTCCTTAAAATCATTTTGCTGCTCTAACGCTCTTCCACATAGTAGTGTATAATCTTCCCGTAGTAATTCCATGTTTCCATGTGAATCACACAGCTCTCGTTGCTGGCTGTTCACGTGGCACACGCAGCAGCGTCGCCCTCACTGAGCAGCCCCTGGGCAGTGATCTGCTGTGTTTGCAATGCTCTCCAGCTCATGGCATCCCCACGGTCTGCCCAGCCTATGTGTACACTTAACAATGAGACTGCCTCCAAATATTAATTGTTGTGCCTTGCTTCCACTGTTTGTGTCCTTACAAGAATCCATTACAGAAAATTTCAGCAGTCTGTGATTTTTGCATTGCAAACTTTCAGCTCTGCCCTAGGATTATCTGCAAATGAGCGAAAGGAGGAGTGAAAATAATTCAGAACAACAGGCTCTTTTAAATAACGTTTTCTTATGTTATGGATATTAAGGGAGAAGTTGCTCATGTTGCTTGGATTGGTTCAAGCATGGTGGGGTACATTGTCACTGCATTCCCTCCCTGCCTGCACAGGCATCACACCCTTGCGCCCCTCTATCCTCTGGGACCCACAAGGGTGCTGTCACATCCCACTGACTTTATCCCCAGAGGCACCATTCCTGCAGAGGGATCTCCATGCACCAGGCTCCCAGGACACCTCACTGCTCAGCGGCCAAGCCTGGGGTCCAAGGTCCCATCACCTCTCGGGGGGCTTGCTTTGGGTCAAGGTCCAAACAGAGGGGAGTTACTGAGACTGTTCCCCACTGCCAGTGCTGGCATTCCTTCCTCGTGACTGCATGGCAGAAGGACACGTACCCAGGAGGTCATAGAAGAGGAGACAGGATGTCTGCACGTGCACCTCGTGCCATGCCAAGTGTGAACTGGTTGCTCCCGTTTAACAGCCCTGACGCAAGGACCTCTTTGCCCAGGTAATTCATCCATCCAACCACTGTCCCACACGCACTCGCTTTATGGCCAGCCTGCAGCATGTGGCTGTGCTCTTTTTTACAGTCTTTCTCTCAGTGGGTGTTAGTAACCTAATACCATGCTAACCTCCTATACTTTCTATAATAAAGAAGAAAACAACACTTGGTGGCTAATCCTCTGTACCATTTCCAGACCACTTCACAGGGTGCATCATGTTTGCCAACCTTTCTCTTTAGCTGTTAATGCCTTTTGGTTCCCCACCTTTCAGGATGAGTGCCAAGTACCAGGGGACCAGCTCCCAGTGAACATCTTTTAGTTTGCTGAGTGCTGGTCACACTGATCAGATTATGCAGCAGAAATTAAACTGTTTGAATGAAGTTTATTAATATAGATAATAAAACCCTGGAGCATTATGGGTGTTATGCTTATCAGTCATCTGAAATCTCCAGCCTTAAAAAGTATGATTTTTGCCTCTTTTTCTGTGTCACCAAAAACCTACAAAGCAAGTATTTTTTGTGCAGCTATTTACAGAACACTGTGGGCTGTTTTGTAGGAGATTTAAAGCCAACTGTCTTGATATTTTTAATTTACTGGCTGGGACAAAACAAGGTACAGAAGCTCATGATTACATTAATTTACTACTACTTTTTTAAACACAAATACTGCAGTTTGCTAGTTCTGCGTCACAGACTGTAGAGAGCTGGCTTCTATTTATAACTGTGTGGCTGAGGAGAGTTACCCTTCTCAGGAGTAAGTTTCTCAGATTCTCAAATTATCATTATTACAGTGAAGTAAACTGCATAGTGACCCTGGGGGCTTCTCCCACCCCCTCAAGGAAGGAAGGTAAAGGTTATATGACTGTAATTATCCACACCACACAAAACCAGGAAAGAAAGTGTGTGATCAAGCACAGCACGTAATCAGAGCAAAGAAGTTTGTATTTACCAAAACTGATGGAGATGGTATCTCATGTCTTGCTCCTTCCCACGTGGTACTCTCAGAGCCACAGGGAAGATGAGGTGCCAGGTTGGAAGCAGCCGAGGAAGAAAAGAGAATATAGGGGATAGTCCCAGCCAGACAGGATGCTGCTGCTTTGCAGAAAGGTGACGCTCAGGTGCTATTTACTAAAGAGGGGATTTTTACCTCAAGGACAACTTACTTTCCTCCAAAATTAAATTAGGGTTCCTAGAATAAATAGTATAACAAAGCCCTTGATTTTTCACTTTCCTTGTTGGTATTTTCATGTGACGCAAAGAGCACACATTGTGAGGGGAAAATAGCTCTTCCTTTGTTCCATGGAGAAATGCAGTAACCTTCCATAGATAAACAATTGAGCAAAAGTCTGTGAAGGGGCAGGAAGAGGGGGGGAAGATTATTTACAGATAAAAGGCATTTTCTCCTAAATGAGCAAGGTTCAGCTCTAACTCAAGGACCTCAGTAACCAGTTCAGAAAAGGTTTCCTAACAGCAGCCATTAAAATACAGTTTCCCATGTATCTCAGAGTTTGTATTTATTAAATACTGCTTCTTTCACACACATGATACAAGGACTCATCCCAAACAACCTCTGGTGCCTGCAAACTTGATGGGATTCTAGCAGGATAGTGGAAACCTGGAATGAGTTTCAGTGTGGTAATGGAATCATAGACTCATAGGATGGTTTGTGTTGGAAGGGACCTTAAAGATCATCCAGTGCCACCCCCTGCCATGGGCAGGGACACCTCCCACCAGCCCAGGTTGCTCCAAGCCCCGTCCAACCTGGCCTTGGACACTCCCAGGGATCGGGCAGCCACAGCTTCTCTGGGCAACCTGTGCCAGGGCCTCATGACCCTCAGAAGAATTTCTTTCTAATAACTAATCTAAATCTACCCTCTGCTGCCCATTAATGTCAGGAGGCAGGGAAATTTGGGCTCCCTTTCTGCTGGGAAATGGATCTACAGCTCCTATTGGCTTCCAGCTTAAAAGGGTAGCACTTCTCTAGAAGCACCTTATGAGCTCCATATATTGTCAGTACAACCAGTGAAAGTTTAATGTAGTGCTTGGTGGTGGTGCTGCTAAAAGAATAGCTATAAACCATCTAGTTTCTAGTAATCCCCAGGACACACTGTTAGAAATATAGAGTTACCAATAAGCTACTTCCTCTGGCCTGTGCTGAAAACCCTGAAGGAGGTCTGTTTATCTGCACCACCTGGATTTGAAGATCAAGGTTTTTACTCAGCCCTGAAAGTTACAGCCACCTTTAAAAGGCCCTTGGTTTTACTGCTGTATTCATGTGGCAGGTGGGATGATCTCTTGCCCTCTGTGGCTGCCTGTGAAGTCAAAAGGGCTGGTTTAGGATTTCTTTCTCTCCATTTTCATTGCCTGTACCTGGAGTCCCAACATGAAGAGGTAAAGCAACTCCTGCTGATCTCCCCACCATCAGAACTGTGCTGCTGTGATGCCACCAGCCATGCAGAGGGGCATTTTCCATCATCTCCCCCAGGACAAAGAGGTTCCAGGGACACATCTGTGCCTCTCCTGTCCTTTGTGCTCTCTGCACCAGCTCTGTACCTGTAGAGTATTCACAGTTCACCCTAAATTCACTGCGGATTTAGCAGGTACAAATATTCCACGGAGTTTAAAAGCCTTGCAGGAGCATCCAGCACTGTAATATGCTATTAATTAAGGAGCTATTAGGAATAATTTGCATAACAATTGATCCTTAGCAGGTAAAGGAGACACCAAATCCAATTCCCTTCTCTTGAAGGAGTTTTTATGCAACTGAACCTTTCGAAATTAGTAGGACTTCTCTCGAGCTGGCATTAGAAATAGTGTGCTTTCTGAAATAACAAGGTGTTTAAAAATAATTGCAACCTTTTGCACCGTGCTCTGCTGTCACAGAGCTCTGCCCCACGCTGGTGGCAGCACTGCTGGACAAAGGGACAGAGGAGTCCAGCTGCAGGAGGTCTGAGCAGCACAGCTCGGAGCCAGGAGACAGCAGCGCTGGCCCTTGATCTGGTGAAATGTCTCACAATTTGCTTTATGCCGTGAGTCTTTGCATCTGACCTGCAGCTCACAGAAACCAGCAGCTGTTTGAGAATCAGCTTTTGTGAGCCTTGTCTTGTTACACTGTGCACTTTATTGGCAGGGAAAAGAGCTCTCGATGAATCAAAGTCAATTACTTCTAAAGTACCTGGCATTATGGCATTTAGGCATGTGTTAAGCAAGAGTTCTTCATTGTCTTAAATCAGGGCTCACAAAGCTGTCTGTAAAGAAAGGAAAAAAGGAACTTTTTAGTCTTTTTATCTGTTTATTTTTGCTTCTTTGTGGTATATAAAGGCAGCTTAGAAAAATAACTCTGCTTCTATATAAACTGTTCCACTTGCATCTGTACACCAGAAATACCAGATTTTAGCTTCCCCATTTTTGCTGAAGAAGCCAGGAAGAACAGGAGAACCTTTGGGAATTGGCCAAAGAAACAAGATGGCAAAATGAGTGTGCAGGAACATCTCACTCGCAAGAGATAAATGAATAAAAGGTTCAGCAAGCTCATATCACTGCTCGGGGTGGAGAGAGTCAGCTCCAGGTGCCAGGGAGCAGCAGGACAGCTTTGCTGTCCCTGGCAGCATTAACATGGAGCTGTGGCAGTGACAGGAAAAAGGTTGGGAGAGGTTTTGGTCATTTTTGGTGAAAATAAATTAACAGATGGTGTTCAGCAATGACCTTTTTAGAGAGGTACAAGATTTTTTAAAAACCTGTCTTTGTCCAGAACTAAAACATGAATTAGCAGAATTAATTTGGTTGTAGGCAGCCTGCTCAGGAAGGACAGGAAATCAGCTGCTTTGAGCTGCACTAATTCTATCATATTTCAAAAAGCAGATCACTTGGATAACACCCTCTCAGAAAATACCTTGAAATTGCTTAAAGGCAGAATACAACCTTCTTCCTAATCTCTGATCCCTCTAAGCGCTTGCATTTGATAACATTTCCCCCTCCCTTCAATTGGCTACATCTAAGTTTATATGCAGCATAAACAGAGTCCCCTTCTGGGATGAACAGTGCTTTGCAGAGCTCCTGCAGCACAGTGCAGGTGGAACCCGAGGAGGCCTGGCAAGAATCAAAGATGTGGAGATGTAAAATATGCCCTTGCACACCTGCTGTACCACAGTGACTTGGTGCCCACCAGCACAGTGGGGTCTCAGTTATTTATATCACTGTGGGAGCAAGGGACCTTTGTTAGCAACACAAACAGCGGATAAGGGAGAAGACAGGAGTTATTATGGAGGGCAGTGAATTGAGTACTGAAATTAAAACTTCTGTTTTAATTTGCCTGCTCAGACTTTGTTGTCTTTGAATCCTTCAGTCCTGCTTTGGGGCACTCCAGGGACTGTGCTTTTATGGGCAGTGAATGAAAGGAACTGGGATATTTGGTATCTTTTCCTTATCTTGGCAAAAAGTTGAAATTTGGCAAAGCTTTTGAGAAATAACTGGAATCAGGGCTTAAGCACAGTTGCTCACTGTTTCCTGGTAATTGGGGTGGGAGTTGCAGCTTTAGCCATATCATAATTAGTAATGATTATATTTCATAGGCTCAAATAATTGTTTGGGTTGGAAGGGACCTTAAAGACCACTCGTTCCAAACCCCTGCCATGGGCAGGGACACCTTCCACCAGAGCAGGTTATTCAAAGCCCCCTCCAGCCTGGTCCTGAACACCTACAGGGATGGGGAGTCACGACCACCCTGGATAACCTGTTCCAGTGCCTTGCCACCCTCACAGGGAAGAATTGCTTTCTAATATCTCATCTAAACCCATTAGGGCTGGGGGCGCAGGTGTGGTCCGGTGGACCGAGAGCACTCGTGGCTCTGGGGAGCTGTGCCTGGGTAGCTGCACTGCAGCAGAGGGCACCAGAAAGCAGCAAAAGCTGCTCTGCGCTGACAGCCCCTGAAGCACCAATGTCTGTGCAGTTACACAGGCCGAGGGTGCTGCCGATGGGGGCACCCCGTGGTGTGTGACGTCCTGCCGGGACGCTGGAGAGCTTCCCGAGGGGGGCACGGGGAGGCGCGGACCCTGCAGGGGGCACCGGGGGTGGGATGCGCGGACCCTGCGGGGGCACAGGGGTGGTGCGACCCCTGCGAGGGGCACCGGGGATGGGATGCGCGGACCCTGCGGGGGCACAGGGGTGATGCGACCCCTGCG